>JAJPUD010001453.1:68670-93575 GCA_023553655.1 Myrmecobius fasciatus
TAGATAGATAGATAGATAGATAGATAGATAGATAGATAGATAGATAGGCTCTATCTGTAGATAGAGATATGATTTTTTTTCAGATATAGCCAATACAAAAATTTGTTTTGCTTGGCTACATATACTTTTAACAGAGGTTTTGGTTTTTCTTGTTTTCTCAGTGAAGGACAAGAAAAGGGAAGGGAGAGGGAGAAAAGGCTGACTGAAAATAAAATTTAAAATTTAATTAAAAATGAAAATGTTCTTGCTTCAAATCTCTGTTTCTAATCTATTTTAATCCAGCTGCCAAAATTATATTCCTACAACAGAGATCTAAGCATATTCTTCTGCTCAGAAGTCTTCAATGGTTCCCTACTGCCTTTAGGATAACATATATAAATTTGTCAGCTTGACTCTCCATAGTCGATCAAGTAATCGGTGAATATTTATTGAAAGCATTGTACTAAGTGCTGGGAATTCAAGATGATGCCATCTACTTCTCCAAGTCTTTATGCATATTATTTTCTATGATCTCTTAATTCTAGACAAACTAGCCTATTTCTATCTGTTCCCCATGCTTGACATTCCATCTCTTGCTTGAGGACTTTAAATATTGGTGGGTCCTCATGGCTGGAATGCATTTCCTCTTCACCTTTGTCCCTTAGAATCCCTGACTTTATTCAAGAGTCAGCTTAGGTGCCACCTCCTACCTGAAGCATTTCCTGTTCCCCCAGTTGTGACTGTTTTTTATCTCTAGAAATAACTTTGTAGGATGTCATATAAGGTGTAATTGCTGATCATTTCTATAGACATCGAATTATACGTGTTATCTTTCTAGCAGAGAGGTTCTTAACTTAGGGTCTACGCCATGGATAGATTTCCAGGGGTTGGTGAATTTGGAGGGGAACAAGTTACACCTTTGTGTTTACTAATCTCTAACTGAAAACTCTCCTTTCCTTTAATTATGAAGATGATATAGTAGATAGAATCCTAGGTCTGAAATCAGAAGGACCTGAGTTTAAAACCAGCTTCAGTTACCAAATGTATGAGCCAGGGCAAGTCTAGCCTCAGTTTCCTTAATTGTAAAATGAGGATAATAGTAGCACCTCTAGTTGGTTGTTCTTTGTTCTTGAAGAGGACCATGACATCAGGGAGGTGATGCCATGATATGCAAGTGAATTGGATTTAAATGAGGGAGGGCTGTGCAAGGTCACCTGCCTTACTTTCCCCTCTGGAGCCATCTGGGGCTAGTGGCTACATTATAGATCAGGACAACTGTAGATGGTGCTGGATAAAATGGGAAACCATGGCCTTTTTGACCTAAGGTCTTCTACAAGATTCGGTTTAATTGTTTGGGTCCTGATTGACCCAGATTGAATGTTAATAAGCAATCAATTCTGCTTTGACCAGAAACCCTGAGGATCTTCCCCTCTCAGATTCACTTTAGTTTTTGTTTGTTTGCTTCTTTTTGGATTAGGTGAAAGGAGATTCTTTCCCACAATTGCTACCTAGCCTTAATCTTTGAGTAGCACCTCTCCCTCCTAGGATTGTTGTGAACATCAAATGAGATATTTTTTTCCTCAATAGTATTTTATTTTTTTATATACAGTTTTCAACATTCACTTTTTTAAGACTTTGTGTACCAAATTTTTCTCCTATCCTCTCTTACCTCCTCCCTCCCCAAGACAGGAAGCAATCTGATATAGGTTAAACATGCCGCAATCCCTTTAAACATACTTTTACATTTGATATGTTGTACAAGGAAAATCAGGCCAAAAGAGAGGGAAAAAAAACCTCAAAAAGTATAAATAAACAATGACAAAAAGGTGAAAATATTATGCTTCGATCCATATTTAGTTTCCATAGTTCTCTCCCTGAATTGCAAATGGCTCTTTCCATCACAAGTGTATGGAATTGTCTTGAACATCGCATTATTGAGAAGAGCCATGTCCATCAGAATTGATCATCACATGCATTGTTGGTGGAGCTGTGAACGCATACAGCCATTCTGGAGAACAATTTGGAGCTACGCTCAAAAAGTTATCAAACTGTGTATACCCTTTGACCCAGAAGCATTTCTATTGGGCTTATATCCCAAAGAAATCATAAAGGAAGGAAAGGGCCCCACATGTGCAAGAATGTTCGTGGCAGCCCTTTTTGTAGTAGCTAGAAACTGGAAATTGAACAGATGCCCTTCAATTGGAGAATGGCTGAATAAATTATGGTATATGAATATTATGGAATATTATTGTTCTGTAAGAAATGACCAGCAAGATGATTTCAGAGAGGCTTGGAGAGACTTACATGAATTAATGCTGAGTGAAATGAGCAGAACCAGGAGATCATTATACGCGGCAACAACAGTACTATATGATGATCAATTCTGATGGACATGGCTCTCTTCAACAATGAAATGTTTCAAACCACCTCCAATTGTTCACTGAAGAAAGCCATATACACCCAGAGAGAGGGATGTAAAATGTGGACCACAACATAACATTCTCATACTCCGTGATTGATGTTTGCTTACATTGTGTTTCCTTTATCTGATATATTTTTTGTGTAGATAAGATTTTTCTTGCACAACAATGATAAGTTTGGAAATATGTATACATATATTCGATTTGCCAATATTTTAACATAATTAACATGTAGTGGATATCCTAGGGAAGGGGTGGGGAGTTGGGGGGAAAAATTTGTAACAGAAAGCTATGTAAGGGTTATTGTTGAAGAATTACCCACACATATGTTATGCAAATAAAATAAAATAAAAAAAAAGAATTGATCATCACATAATCTTGTTGTAACTGTGTATAATGTTCTCTTCCTTCTGCTCACTTCACTTAGCATCATTTCATTTAAGTCTCAGCAGGCTCTTCTGAAACCAGCCTACTAAACGAGATATTTTCAAAGAGACTGGTACTGAAATTACCTTGAAGGCAGTAACTTTCCTTATTTTGGTCCTTGGATCTCCAGCACCTAGCACAGTGGTTTGCATGTAAGTAAGGCTTTATTAACTGTTTGTTGAATTTAATGGAATGGAGTTTCAAGCTTCTTTTTCCTTGGTTTCCCCACATATCCGTAGTTGAGCGAGTCCATGTGAAGTACTGGTTCAATGGAGTTCAGTGGAAGCTGTTTGGACAGCACCCTAGACATGGTTAGCTACTAAATTCCTGGGAAATATTGGTTCTGGATCAGTGCCCTGATACCGGCACGATCTGGTTGGCTTCCTCCGGGCCAGACAATGTAGGAAATTTGACAAGATTTAGCAACCTGGTAAAGGTTACCTCAGGGATGATTGGTCACAAACCAGTCACATGATTTCATCCCCTTGGGAACTGATGGGACCATGAAGGAAGGAGCTTCCTCAGTAGCAGTTCTAAGCCCCAGCTGATCTAGAGACAGGACTAGGGTCTGGACAGGGCGTAGTTCTAGCGCTTTCCCAGGTGTGCTTTCCCTCATTGTCCGCAGATGGCGAGTTTGGCCCATTTTAACCAGAGCTCACCTGCCCCTCCCCACTAGATGCCCAGGTGGGCTAGAAGCCCACTCTCAAGGCACACTCGGGACAGCCAGGTGAAGGTTGAGTCAATTGATCTCTGGTCCGAGGATTGACAGCGCCTTTCCAGGAGCTAGAAAAACCTGAGGAGGTAGGAAACACAAATAATCTCAGACACCGAGATGGGCTGCGACCTGAGGCAGCGCTTCACGTTAGGATGGCAAGCAACGGAGGTAGGAAGAAGATGCAGAGTTGGGCATGGGGACAGAATGGGCAATGGTAATACTATAGACAGTATTTAGGAGGCATTCTAAAGTTCGTGAAATAAATATGACCTCATTTGGAACCTCTCAATGCCCTTGAGAAGCAGGTGCTTTTATTATTTATTTTATTATTATTTCTTATTTTTAAAAAGGCGAAACTGAGGCAAGACAGAGATTAAGTGACCCGCCTAGGGTCACACTGCTAGTAAAGGACTTTGAAGCTGGACTGGAGCTCAGATTTTCTTTAGTCCAGGTTAAGCACTCTATCCATTGCTGCACCTCGTGGTTTAGATTGGGAAGGAGACTCCGCCCTTCTTCTCCCTTCTAGGAGAGAAGAGCAATGTAAAGAAATGGGATGATCCTAACCTCAGTTTACCGATCGGAGAAATGGGTACATTATCTCTAGAGCCAGAGAGGTCGAATGGGTGGAGCTGCGTCGGCTCCTCCTCCCGCCGGGTTCCTTCCTCGGCGATCTCGGCCCCCGCCTCTGTCCCCGCCCTAGTTCTCCGGGCCTAGGAGGGGGCGGGACGGACGGGATGGGGCAGCCCCGGCCCTTTAAGGGGCGGGCACTTGGTTGTATTCGGGCGTTGTTGGCTGTGCTGGAGCTGAAGCCAGAGTCAGGAGTCAAGAGAAGCCGGAGCAGACGGGGCCGGGCCGGGCCGGGCCAGGGCCTGAGCACGGGGCCGGGGTCCCAGGTCCCAGGTCCCAGGTCCTGGGGCGGGCAGGACCATGGGGAAGCTCCAGCTCTTTGAGATCTACCTCAGCAACAGCCGCATCATCTACAGTCCGGGGGAGCCGCTGTCCGGAACTGTGAACCTGCGCCTGGGAGCTGCGCTGCCTTACCGAGGTGAGGTGAGGGGCTGGCACGGGGGCCAGGGATGGGGGCACTGCTGGAGGGCACTTCCCCGGAGTCTCCTGCCAGGGTAGCGTGACAGACTAGTGTTTTTCCAGGCCCGGGGGGCTAGAGAGTGACCTCCCTCCCTCCTCCCAGCTCTTTCGAAAATCCTATTAAACCTCGACCGCCTCTCCCTGCCCATCTGTGTGGGGGGGAGTGGGAGGGGTGTGTGTGGGGGAGTGTAGGAACCTCAGCTAGGAAACTGTTCGGTTCCCTTCTTTTTGGATGCTCGAGAGAGAAAGGACTTCCCCTTCCCCTGGGACCAACCCTCCCGAGTCACCTGTGAAGCCTCCTAGTCGAGACCGGGATTTGCTTCTTCCTTTGAACCTTCCTTTAGCCTCAGCCCAGGCCAGGGGTTGGGATACACTTCTCACTGTTCTCATTCGCCCATCTCCTGAGATGTCTTATCAAAAGCCTGGGCACCAGAACCAGCTGGGATCCAATGACCTACTGAAGGTCCTAGCCAGGCTTTCCCCTTGCCTGGAATCACCCTTCCTGAGCCAAGGCCCTCAAGGTTGGGGCTGGACTTGGATTTCCATCCCCTAAGAGGGCCCAGGCCCTGGTGCTGGGTCATTTCCCTCTCTCCTCAGAACATTGGCGCCTACAAATTCTGGCCTTGCCTGGCTCTGCTTCCCCTTGTCTACTGGCCAGCTGTATAATCTCCATGGTTACCACAGGCCTGCTGGGAAGGTGGGGCCATCCCTGGGGAAGCTGCTTGGCCATTGGGTTTTCTGAAGCAGATTCCAGGTTTCCTGGCTCTGAGTGACTGGACAGTCCCAGAGCAGGAACTGATAAGTTAATAACTTACCTGCTGAGGTATGTGTGTGGGAGAGATAAAGTAAAGAACAAAGTTTTCTCAGCTCCAAAGAGTGTTAGGAACAAAGTTTGCTTACTTGTCTCAGAAGGGGGGAGAGACTGCCCTGGGCATCCGGCCAGACTAAATGTTATGAACCCCACAGTCTTAAACTGTAACTAGGCTGGGACAGTAGGGGATCTGTACTGTGTTGCAGATGGGGAAGGGACTAAGCATTTATCTAGAACTTACTTTTTTTTTGATCCTCATAACCACTCTGAAGTGCTATTACTATCTTCCCTTTACAGTTGAGGAAACTGAGGCAAATAGAGGTTTAGGGTTGGACAACTAGTAACTGTCAGTGGTTGAGTTCAAATCTGATAGCTCCCTTGGGTATAAGGCAGTATTAAACCGACCATCAGGCTTGATATTAGGCCTAGCAGAGACCTAAACAAGTTACTAAGAGAAAGGATTCAAGACTGGTGACCTGAATAGGGACACTAGGAAGAGTGGGAGAGGGGAATAGAGGTGCTCATTCTCTTGGACTTTAGGTCCTGGGGTTAGAGTAGAATGAAAAGACCTTAGGTTTTTATAGAGAAATCAAATGATTTACATATATCCTATAAAGGTAGGTTTAGATTTGGACACATGCAGCCTCAGTCTCTTTAAAGATGAGAAATTTGATTGCTAGAAAGACCCAATGATTTGCCTGAAATTTGAGTAGAATTCAAATGTCAGATCTGTGATTCAAGATTTAGGATCTTCTCCCCTGAATCCCCAAGACTTTTTAATAAACCAAAGAGTTAAGGACAGAGCCCAGATAGACAACATTTAAAGGGCAGCAAAAAATGAGAAGACAGAATGAGACCAAGAAGAAGCAGTTAGAGAAAGATCTGCACAATCCAGAAGTCTCTTGTATCTTAATAGCTATCCCCCTATCTATGCCTATTTATCCTTTTTACAAATAGGATTTTTAGACTCATAAAAAGCCACTTAGTCGTTAAAAAGCCTTTCTACCTCCCCTATCTCTGTTCTGCCTTTCTTAAGACATCAGAGTCCCCCTGGGGCAGGATCTCCGAACTCCTGTAGGGAAGGAAGAATCAACATAATAGCCTTCTGAGAGCTGTAGGGTTTTATCTGGGGTTCAGTCCCTTTTCCTTCATCCTTTGTAGGCCAAAAGAATCCAGGAGAAAAGGAGGGCTGAGGGAGTTCCTACCCCTTAGAGAGTGGCCCCATCAGTCTGGGGTGCCTCTAGTCTTTCTGTGAGTCAGACAGGAAAGAGGGGTTGGTTTTAAGATGGGGCCTCAAGGTGAAAAGAAGCTTCTAAGGGCAGGGGTTGGAGCTGGGATTTCTGGGGGGGTCTCAGTTTCTTGGCCTTGCCTCAGCCCCTCCCCCACTCCTGTGACCCTGGTTGGAGCTGGTCTCCCTGACTCTGCCTGGAACCTAAGCATACACTGGGACCATGACGGCTGGGATCGGAAACCTGCCCTGGTAACAGCAAAGAAAGCTCCCTTTGTGGGCCAGGAAACCAAAGTCTGACTAGCTCCTTGGCCTGGTCAGCTCCATGTCTGAGTAGAGGCTTGTTCTGAAATAGTGTTAGATCTCCTCCTAGAAGACTAAGGGGGCCATGGGTCTGAGGAGGGATGCAGTGAGTGAAACAGACTGGATCCTCTACCTCTGGTTTGCTCTGGCAGGGGAAAAAGAGCCTTAGACTCTGGGGGTCAGAGACAGGGTCATAAATGACAGACCATTAGGGGTGGATGGCAAGTACTCCACTGGCCCTAAGCCAACTGTTCTTGAGCCTTGGCCCTCCACCATCCTCAGCTGGGAAGAGAACTGAAGAGGCTTCTAAAATATTCATGGACCACAGAAGTGGAGCCCGAGGGAGGAGAGCCTGGGACTGAGCTGACAGGCTATTTCTAGATTTCCTAACTCCTGGGAGGAAGTAAATGAGAGCCAGGTATACAGCCTGGGAGTCAATGACTCTAAATCTTGGACTGCCTGAGACAGGAAGGGACACAAGTCCTTGCACCTTTTACATTGCTGAGGCTGCAACCTTTGGAAAAATCCCTTGTTGGGAAATGGGAGAAGGGGTTGAGGAAAGGGGTGGTGATTCTGGAGTAGTGGAGGATGCTTTATGTAAATGCTGAAGGGAGAAGGGGAAATCTGCTGGTACACCAGGTAAACAAAAGACTGAGCTGTCTCCTTTAAATAGCACACTTCCTGGTATGCTTAGGCCTGGGCGTGTAGAATATAAATTTCTGCTACCTGTCAGAGCACCCCTTCCTCTTGAGGCCTTCCTCCTAGGAACTCTGGGGTGGGGCAGGAAATTAGGTAGGAGCTACCTTAGTCTTAATGTGGGGACACCTTGGGCTTTTACCCTGTATATGCTCAGTCCAAACTTCCCAAAACAAATTTTTTTTTTTTTTTGAGGGAAAGGGGGATGGAGTGGAGATAACTTTTCATCTCAAACTAATCAGTGTTGACCGGGGAGGACATGTCTTAGTGTTTTATTCTTTGTGGGCTAACTCCCTCCCCAATACCCCCTACTGCTCCTCCCTGGTCCTGTATTTGCTCAGACAGGTCGGACCACATTCTTCCAGTGAGAGGACTCTAGTTCCCCTCTTTGAGGGAGTATGCTTGCACAGCCTCCCCTGTGGGCTGGTTTGCTTGATCTGTGAGGGAGGCCCTGGAGCTGAATTGGGTGTTAAGGCCTGAGGGCTTTTTCCTGTTTCTGAAGTTCAGCTTTGCTTTTAGTTTTGGCCAGCCCTCTCAGCCTTGGACTTCCTAGGGGCTGCAGTGGGGTCAGGTTGAATGGGTTATAGCCAAGACAATTCCTGAAGTGTGTGCCTGTGGCTTGTTGGAGACTAAGAAAGAACGTATCCATTGCTTGGGAAAGAGCCTGGTGATAAGTGACTGATAACTTTAGCTCTAAAATCTATATATTTTTGTTGAGTCACTTCCTTTGTCTAGGAATCAGTTCCTTGATTTGTAAATAAGGGAAGGGATTCGGAGGAAGAGAACAAATGTCCTACGACTAGGGGTTCATAAGTTGTTCTGTCTCAGTTCAGCATCTGGTTTCTTCTGATCCCAAATGAAGACAAATTAGGAGCCCATCTCTATTCTCCTTATCCTTCCCTGTTATCTGATATGTATGTCTTAAGGCTTAAGCAGAGGCTCTTAATAAATTCAGAGAAGGGAGTTGACTTTGGGAGGGGGGCAGGGTAATAAAACTTTTGGCCAGAGCTACTCTAGGGCTTGGTCTGGGAAACAGGAGGCAATTGTACTTTAGAATTTTCTCAGTATGGAGGGGGTTGAAAATGGGGAGATATTTGGAGGGAAAAGGCATCTTTGGGCTGAACAAGGAAGAAGGATGTGGTTATAGGTTTTCATCTTAATTCTACCCTACCCCCAACCTGTACTCAGGAGTTCTATGGAGGCCACAAGAATGACAGAGCTAAGTACCACCACATATGTCTCAGAACATGGACTCTAACTCTTACTCCTCCTCCCAGCCAAGATGTGAGTCTCTTCATACTCAATAATAGATGCCTTTGTGAGAAAATATTTTCTGAGCCCTTAACTTCTTCATCTTCAGCTTTTACTTTTCTAAGGCAGGGATTCTTTTTTTTTTTTTTTAATAGTTTTTGACATTTCCTTTTATAAAATTTTAATTTAATTTCCATTTTTCTTCCTCCCCAAGATAGTAAACAATCTAATATAGTTCATATACGTGTAGTTACTATTATAAGATTTTGTGTTCCAAATTTTTTTCTTTATTCTTTCTTTTCTCTTCTTCCCCCCCCCCCCCCATTGTCTTGGATCATTGTATTTGAGAAGAGCAAAGTCTATCATAGTTGGTCGTCACATAATCTTGCTATTACTATGTACAAAGTTCTCCTGGTTCTGCTCAATTTACTCGAGATCAGATCATGTAAGTCTTTCCAGGCTTTTCTGAAATCAACCTGCTCATCATTTCTTATAGAACAATCATATTCAATTACATTCATATACCATAACTCACTTAGCCATTCCCCAGTTGATGGGCATTCACTAAATTTCCAGTTCTCTGTCACCACAAAGAGTTCTATAAAAACTTTTGTACATGAGGATCTTTTTCTTTTCTTATAAATGATTTCTTTACTGGGTCATAGGGTATGCACAATTTTATAGTCTTTTGGTCATAGCTTCAAATGGCTCTCCAAAATGTTTGGATTAGTTCACAACTCCACCAGCAATGCATTACCATTCCAGTGTTAAGGCAAGGATCCTTAACCTAGGTTGCATTGATAGATATCAGGGAAGGTTAATGAATTTTGATAAGGAAAAAAGTTAGATTTATTTATGGAATCCCCATAGGCTACACTAGCTTGTTAAAGGGGACTGTGACTAAGAATCCCAGTTCTAAGGGTTTATCCCCATTTCACTAGTGAAAGTTAGGCATTATCAGGGGAAGGAGGGAGTTTCCTGGCTTAATAATCACTCTAGTTATGGGATGGAATGGGGGCAGGACTAGGGCCATCTGTCTATGGAAGCCTCAGACTTTCAAGGCTAAGGGCAAGTAGATTCTAATCTGTTTTCCTGGTTTCATGCTAGTTCTTGGTTATCTCCAGCTAGGGCTGGAGGTAATCAAGGTCTTGCCCTTGAGGGGACTTCTTTGGAGAGCAGCATGTCCAAGAAAGGGGTGAAACAGGTAAACTTAGAATGAGGGGCAACCTTGGTACAAGATTCTTGGTGGGTTATCCTGCTCCAAATTCCAGATAGGTTTTTTGCTTTTTAGGAAAAGGCAAGAGATATTACGGGGGTTTCGGGTAGGTATTATAGTTTCCTTATCATTTCTCAAGAATAAATGGTATTATTCTGGAGAGCAATTTGGAGCTATGCTCAAAAAGTTGTCAAACTGTGCATACCCTTTGACCCAGCAGTGTTTCTACTGGGCCTATATCCCAAAGAGATTTTAGAGGAGGGAAAGGGCCCCACATGTGCAAGAATGTTTGTGGCAGCCCTTTTTGTAGTGGCTAGAAACTGGAAACTGAAGGGATGCCCATCAATTGGAGAGTGGCTGAATAAATTATGGTATATGAATGTTATGGAATATTATTGCTCTGTAAGAAACGACCAGCAGGACGATTTCAGAGAGGCCTGGAGAGACTTGCATGAACTGATGCTGAGTGAAACGAGCAGAACCAGGAGATCATCATACACAGCAACAACAGTATTACATGATGATCAATTCTGATGGACATGGCTCTCTGCAACAAAGAATTGTCTCAAACCAATTCCAATTGTTCACTGAAGAAAATCATATACACCCAGAGAGAGGGAAATGAAATATGGACCACAACGTAACATTTTCATGATCTCTATTGACATTTGCTTGCATTGTGTTGCCTTTCTCTGATTCTTTTTTTTTTTCCTTGTAGATAGGATTTTTCTTTCATAACTTCTCAAGCATTTCAACATTATTAACATGTAGTGGACTTCCTGCCATCTAGGGGAGGGGAGGGGACTGGGGGTAAAATTTGTAATGGAAAGCTTTGTAAAGATCAATGTTGGGGAACTACCCATACATATGTTATACAAATAAAAAGCTTTAATTAAAAAAAAATAAATTAAAAAAAAAAAGAATAAATGGTATTTTAGCCATCAGGGTGACCTGCATAGGATCCTGTGGAGTGTCCAGCAAGGCCAATGATACTTCATGGACAGTGGAAGAAGCATATTTCAACAGTACATTGTCCCTGGCTGACAAAGGTAAGCAGGAGCCCACCTAAAGAACCAGGAATCTTTGGATGGTGTAGAGGGATGGTATGGGGACCAAAGGCCAACAATTTGGACCTCAGACGTGGAGAAGCTGGACCCTTGGGCCCTTGGGAACTAATTTGTGAAGAGTCAAGTACCTGACAGGAAGGAGTAGGAGAACCTGTGGTTGATAGGCTGAGAGGGAAAAGGAAACCCCAAAATGAAGATGTTAGAGACTGGTGGTACTGGGTGTGGAAGAGCTCTAGGTGGCTTTTTTACCTTAAATGTCCCTAATTGAATGACCCATTGTCTGGAGGACCATGTCTTTTCTTAGGCCTGTCCTGCAGATCCTATGTACACCAAATGTAGGCATGAATAATGTTCCCCAGAGGATTTAGTCACAGTTCCTTGTCTTCCCATCTTGTGCTTACTTGGGATTAGGTCCACTTATCCTTTCTCTGGTACTTATCTGGCTCTCAGAAGTCCCCTCTTCTCTCTCTAAATTCTTGGTCTATCCTCTTCCAACATGAAGTTTCCTTGAGCCATGGAAAGAGATGTTCTCATTCAGACTTTAGCTTGGCTGGACCTTGATCTTCAGGCTATACCAGGTCTGAGCAGAGTCTGCCTCTGAGTAATGTCCTGATTTTTTTGGCAGTGAAAATTCCAATTGGATGAATAAACAATCTCTTTCCTTCTCTTAGTCTCTGAGTAGCCCCTGTGAAATGGTGATCATTCTAGTACTTCCTTCCAGGAATGTTGTGAAGAGGAAGAATCAAAAAATGTCACATGGGAGTAATTGAGATCCTGTGAGTGGAAGCTGTTATTACATTGGATGAGAGGAACCCAGAAGAATTTGACAAGCTAGAATGATGAACCAAAAACACTAAGATTTTTGGGGACAGCTAGGTGGTACAGTATGATAGAGCACTGGCCCTGGAGTCAGGAAGATCTGAATTCATGATGAATGAATGAATGAATGAATGACCTTAGATACTAGTTGTGTGATCTTGGGCTAGTCATTGGACTCTGAATGCTCCCCCTCCCCCCATTCCTGTGTTTAGGTTAAAATCAACTGCCTGAGTATTATGAGATTGGGAAGTAGTTAGACCATAGTTTATGTGGGAAAACATTGAGTGATTATGAGCTTGCAATTTCAATATACAGGACTTAAGGATGATAATTTCTGGAGGACATAATTGTCTTCAGGTATTTTGAAGGGCTATCACTTAGAAGAGATTATTAACTTGTTTTACTAGGCTCTAGACATGAGACCTCAGAGCAATTTATAAAGCCAGAAATCCACTCAATAAAAGAAAAAAACAATGTTGAACTATTTTATAAATGAGTTCCCCATTACTGGTCTTCAAATAGAGCCTAGATAACCACTTCTCAGGGATATTAGAGGGAATTCCTGCTCAGATATTGATTGAATTTGATGTCCTTTGAATTTATGATTCTGGATTTTGCCCACAGCAAAATCACAGCAGTTACATCCCAGGTCTCCTGGCTTCCAGCTGGAGGAGGACTAGATCCATTCTTTTGCTAGGAACGAGATTTCCTAGGATATCTTTGCTCTTTGGGGCTCTTCTTGAGAGAGCTTTCTCCTTACTTATCAAGTTAGGGCTTCATCTTTGTGCAATTGTTCCCATGTGAGTGTGAAAGAACACTCACAGCCGCCTTGGAGTCCATCGGGCACTGAGTTCATGTCCTGCTTCTGAGTCAGATTGGCCATGTGACCAAGGGCAGATTGTTTAACTTCGCACCTTCCCAGGAACCATTCTAAGACTTGTAGCTGAAGTGCTGTTCTGCATCAGAGGGGAGGAGATTCTATGCTATCACCTCCCCAGAGATCCACACTAAATCCTAAAGGTGGGGATTCTCGGGCCAAGCTCCAGGGCAGCTATGGGCCCCTCTCCCCGGTAAGAGAGAAAAAGGGCACAGGAGCTTTTTGTGGTGGCCGGTGTCTTTGATGTTCAGCACCAACTGATCCCAGAAAGGGGAAATAGGTCCCGCCCTGGCAATCTGCCCTAGCATCTGGGGCCCACGACAAGGCCTGCCTTCTCACCAACTGCCTTGCTTCTGTAGGAACCTTATCTCCTGGAGAACATGCCTTCCCCTTCCAGTTCCTGTTGCCAAGTAAGTCAACTCATCCCTGTTCCTCTTCCGGGGGTGTCCTTGTTCACCTGACCAGAGAATCCCGTGGACATGTCCAGAGTGTATGCTTTACACATAGGAGCCATTTGGAGGGGAGGGTCTGGGTAGGAGAGGAGTATTTCATTCTCCTTGCCACGGTTTGCCCACTCACTCCTGGATTTGGGGGCTGCATTCCTTGTAGCTTGTGTTCTTGCTCTGCCAAGCTCTGGCCTGTCCCATGCCACGAGATGCTGTGCTCTACCTTGTGCTCATATTCCCTTGTGCTCTACTCTCTGCTCCAGCCACAGCCCCCACATCCTTCGAGGGGCCCTTTGGGAAGATTGTGCACCAGTTGCGGGCTGTGATCGACACTCCTCGCTTCTCCAAGGATCACAAATGCAGCCGGATCTTCTACATCCTCAGTCCCTTAAACCTCAACACTCTCCCAGACATTGAGGTGTGGCCATGGCAAGTGGGAGGCAGCAGGGCTTGGGGGGGCTGGGGCTGGGGTGTGGGGTGGGCTGGCCCTGGGGATTGGGACTGAGGGATATGAGATTCCACAGTCAGTCAGACTATTCCTGGAGCTTAACCTCAGCTTTACCTGTGTGCAACAGCAACCCAACGAGGCCACGACCACCAAGAAGTTCTCTTACAAGTTGGTGAAGAGTGGGAGTGTTATTCTCACTGCAAGCACTGACCTCAGGGGCTACGTTGTGGGTCAGGTGGTTCAGCTCCGGGCAGATATCGAGAACCAGTCTGGCAAGGACACGGGGCCCGTGGTGGCCAGCCTTCTCCAGGTCAGCGGCTGGCAGCCATGCCCATTCCCACAGACCCTATTTCTCCTCCCCTACCAACTCCTTGATTCCAGGAGTGTGGATCTTTCCTTGCCCATGTCCTTATCCCTCCATCATTCAAACCCCATCCCCAGAATTCTTGGACAAGAGCAGTCAGGTGCATGAGGGCATTCCTTAGTGATAGCTCCACTTCCAGGGAGTTCAACGATGGGGAGACATTCATGCATTTTGGAAACAAAGACTTAAGGTTAAGGCCTTTACCTTTGCCCCATTGTGGAGTTCTTGGGATCCTTCATTTCTATTCTCCCCTGTCTCCCAGAAAGTATCCTACAAGGCCAAGCGCTGGATCTACGATCTTCGGACAATTGCGGAAGTTGAAGGCTCAGGGGTGAAGGCCTGGAAGCGGGCTGAGTGGCGGGAGCAGATCTTGGTGCCAGCCCTGCCGCAATCAGTGTTGCCTGGCTGTAGCCTCATCCACATAGACTACTTCATCCAGGTGTGGAGCCCTGATCCCCGAGACCTTGTTTTGAGGCCCTTGGGTACTCCTTGGTTTCTCTAGGGTCCCTGGCTCTTTGGGGGTCCTATTTACCCAAAGTTTTCTCTTTGCACTCCCCCCCCCAGTAGCTAGGTCCCTTTATCTTTTCAGGGTCTTCTTATCTTTCTTCTAGTCCCCAATTCTTGTCCCTGCCTTAACTGAGAGGGCTTCCTAAAAGGCATCCTTATCTTGGGAGAGGAGTCTATGTGGAATCTGTGATGGGATATTTTAATTTCTGGGTCCCTCCTGACTTTGGGGGCTGGGGTTGGGGGAATACCTGTGGTTTAGTAGGAAGGTAAACTTTCAGTATTGGCTTAATTCCTTAGTGATACATGGCCTGAGGTCAAAGAATGGGTGGGTTGCTGCCTGACCCCTCCCAGAAAAGGCTTGGGAGGACTGTTCCTTGTAAGCCCTTTGCCTTCCCCTCATATTCCCTTTTCTGTGCCCCCCAGGTCTCGCTGAAAGCACCTGAAGCAACAGTGAATCTACCCCTTTTCATTGGCAACATTGCAGTGAATTGCCCTCCTCTGAGTCCTGGCCTGTCCTTGTCTGGGCTCCCACCCCCCCTGGTGCCTACTGCACCACCTGAGGACTTGGACATGGCAGCCAGTGGGTCTTGTCCTGTGGCCAATGTCTCCCTCCCTACCAAGAGCCACTCACAGCAGCAGCAACAGTCCACAAGGCCCTTCAGCTATACAGCTGGCCCGAGCTCTCCTGAGCCTCCGCCAGAGGCCGATCCTGGTCCTGAGGACGGCTCACCCGGCCGCAGGCAGCTTCCCCTTTGCTTGTCCACTGGTGCCACCGTCCCCTACTTTGCTGAAGGCCCTGTGGTACCTGTGCCTACTGCCAGCAACCTGATCTTGCCACCGGAGTACAGCACGTGGGGCTACCCTTACGGTGAGTGGGCCCTTCCTGGGGACCTGGGGCTGGGTGGTGGGGAGCAGAGAGTTGTGGGCTTGATCCTGACTGTTTCCCATTTCTTTCTTGAGCAGAGGCACCCCCCTCCTATGAACAGAGTTGCAGCAGTGCCAACTCAGGCTTGAGCAATGGGAACTGACTTGGACAGGAGCCCATCTAGGGGCCTCCTAAGGCCCTCGCCTCAGGCCAGGTTTCCAGTGCTGCGGAAGAGGAGGAACATTTGGCCTTGAGGGATGAGCCCCCACACTCTTGGGGCCATCGGACCTCTGACTTTGTATCTCTTTGGAGAGTCCCCCCATGCCTTAAACCCTGGCCTCTCTGCCTGTCGGCTGGGGCAGAGGTCTTGGGGCTCCAGTCATCCTGTGTATCCCCATTTTCCCTATCGGCTACAGGACCATAGAAGGGCTGGCATCCAAGGGGGCTCCAGGGCAGGGAGGGCTGATTTGTCCCAGGCCTCAATCCCCCTGGGGAAACTTTCACTGGCTCTCCCTCTTGTGCCTTTTCTTCTGGGCTCTTGCCGCAGCAACCTGAAGAGCTCTGCTGACATTCTGTGTCCAGGCTCCGTCCTCTGTCCAAGCAGAGCTGGGGCAGGAGGCCCCAGTGGGTAGTTGTAGCTTCCTGTCCCCAGGTGGGACTCGGGGCAGGCCGGAGATAGCTGGGCTGGGTTTCCACTGTTCTCCCTGACTTCTGACTGGATTGTAACCTGTAACTTCCCTCCCCTCAGCTAATGTGTACACGCTGGTGCTCATCACTTTGTCCCTTTCAGACTTAGGTTCCTTGGGCCACCTGTCTTAGGGCGTGTTTAGGATATGGATGATTCTGCATCCTTCTTGGCTTGTTTCCTAGTAGTGTCTGGGAGAGAAGCAGCATCCTGGTGACCTGTTTCCCAGAAACCTTTGTCTTCCTGCAGTGACAGGCTTAGTGAATTTTGACTCCAGTCTGGCCCAGGCCTCTTTAAAACCCATGTGTTATGCAAGAGGTTGCTTGGCAGATTGGCTTCTGGGGCCAAACTGGTCTTAAGCTTGAGGAAAGCTTTAGGAGCTCTAGGGAGTCCTGTTACTTCCCATCTTTCAATGGCTCTGTTTTATTCAGTCCCCTCCTCCTCTTCCTGTTTCTTCAGGTATTTATTGATAAACAATCCCCCCCTCCCCCACACACACACTTCCTTCCAGCCTTGGAGGCATGAAAATCTACATGTAAATAAAGTTTTTGTTTTGTAATGTTGAGTATTTATAACTGCTGAAGTAGGTTTTCCCTACCCCCTTATTGCTCCCTCTCAAATCTTTGAGATTGGGATGGATACTTGCCCCACGGTTTTGAAACTTGGAATTTGAAAATATAGGAGAGAATCAGAAGCTCAGTTACTTGACTCCAGAACTTTGTGGCCCTCAGAGCAATCTAAGCTGAGCCAAAAAGCATTTATTAATCACTAATTGATTAAAATATTCCAGACCAGGGCTGCTGGGTGGCACAATGCTGGGCCTGAAATCAGGAAGATTCACCTTCACAAACTCAAATTTGGCCTCAGACACCATCTGTGTGATCCTGGGCAAGTCCCTTACCCCTGCTTGCCTCAGTTCTTCTGTAAAATGAGCTGGAGAAGGAAATAGCAAATCCTTCAGACTTTTTTTTTTTTTTTTTTTTGCTGAGGCAATTGGGGTTAAGTGACTTGCCCAGGGTCACACAGCTAGGGAATGTTAAGTGTCTGAGACCAGATTTGAACTCAGGTCCTACTGACTTCAGGGCTGGTGCTCTATCCACTGCGCCACCTAGCTGCCCCTATCCTTCAGACTTTTTGACAAGAACATGGGGTCATAAAGAATTGGATTCAACTGAAATGACTAAACAAAAGTATGGCGAACTGTGCTTTTGAAATCCATAGACAAAACCCACCACATCTGCCCTCTAGGACTTCACAATCTAATGGGAAGACAACATGTAAGCAATAATGTATGAATGATATCTCCAGAGTTTATTGGACACAATCTCAGAGGGAAGGTGCTAACATTAAGTACGATGAGACTTATTTCAGAGGTGAGAGAGATTCAATTAGGTTTTGTGTTACATGCAAGCCATTCTGCTGGGTTCTATAAAGAAATCTAAATTTTAACTATAGATTTTTTAAAAAATAAAATACCATTTTAGAGCCATAATGGCATAAGGGAACTGGTTTAGAGATTAGAAGGTACTGAGATTCACTTCTAGTTCTGCCACAACTTAACTGTGTGATCATGGAGAAATTTTACAATTTTAGTATAGAATAGTATAGAATAGAGGAGACTGCTCTATAATTCTGTGAAAACTATAGATTTTTCCCCCCTCTCAGAATCAGAGGGGGAAATCTAACCACAAAATAAACAAGAAAGTAGGGAGGTTAATAGAATCCTAGAAAATCTAGATGTGATAGATCTCTGGAGAAAATTGAATAGGGACAGAAAAAAATACACCTTATTCTCGGTAGTACATGACACCTACACAAAAACTGACCATGTATTAGAGCATAAAAACTTCACAATCAAATGCAGAAAGTCAGAAATAGGAAATGTTTCCTTTTCAGACCATGACTCAATAAAAGTTCAATGAAAGGCCAGGGAAAGATAAACTACAAACCAATTGGAAATTAAATAATGAGTAGATCAAGCATCAAATCACAGAAACAATTGATAATTTCATCCAAGAGAATGGCAATATTGAGATAATATACCAAATCTATAGGATGCAGCCAAAGTAGTTTTTAGGGGAAATTTTTATTTCTGAATAGTTAGATGAATAAAATAGAGAAGTAAGAGATCAATGAATTGGGCATGCAACTAAAAAAGCTAGAAAAAAGAACAAATTAAAAATTCCCAATTAAATACCAAATGAGAAATTCTGAAACTCAAAGGAGAGATTAATAAAATTGAATTAAGAAAACTATTGAACTAATTAATGAAACTAAAATTTGGTTTTGTGAAAAAACCCAACAAAATAAAACCTTTGGTTAATTTGATTTAAAAAAGAAAGTCAAGTTACCAGCATCAAAAATGAAAAGGGTGAACTTTAACACCAATGAAAAAGAAATTAAAACTATAGCTGTATATTAATGCTGAAAGATAAACTCTAGTTAAAAAGGAGTTCTTAATTGCACATATTTAACCTACATCAGATTGTTTACCATCTTGGAGAAAGAAGTAAGAGAGAGGGAGAAAAATTCTGTACACAAAGTCTTGGAAAAAATAAATGTTAAAAACTATCTTTATATGTATTTGGAAAAATGAAATACTATAGAGGAAAATAAAACAAAAAGCTTTGAGTTCCAGATTCTTTTCTTCCCCACTATCCTGCCATTGAGAAGACACATGTGAAGTTATACAAAACATTTCCATAATAGTTGTATCTTGAAAGAAAACAGATTCCCTCCCCCCCCAAAAAAAAAACAAGAAAAATAAAGTTTAAAAAAAAAAAAACGATGCTTCAATTTGTATTCAGACACAATCAGTTCTTTCTCTTGGTATGAATACAAGTTGTAGAGAGTTAAGTGAAAGGAAAAGAAGTGGAGGCATAGATTGTAGATGGTCCTTCATGGAATGTAACAACACAAAAAAGGAAATATTTACTGCAATAGTTTGCATCAATGAAAGGAAAAAGGATTTTCTTGAGAATAGGGAAACATTTTGTAGGCAGTATGGAAGAAGTCAGGAGACAGGGAGAGATTGAAGATAAGTAATAGAGTGGAGGATAACAGAGGGAACAATCTTTTGGGGGAGATGAGATGGAATGAGATCATATCTGAATATGGAAAAGTTTGCCTTGGCAAAGAGAAAGGCCACTTCTTCAAGTGAGACAGAGGTAAAGGAGGAAATAGTTTCAGAAGGCATCTGCAACTGAGGAAGAAGAAAGAAGAGGGAGCTCTCTGGGAATAGGTACAAATTTATTTATTTATTTATTTATTTTTGCAGTGATAGGAAGCAAGATTCTCAGTTGAGAGGATGAAGGCTGGAGGAACCATGAGAGATTTAAAGAGAGAAGGTTTTGAATAGTTGCTGTGGTATGTAGGATGGTGAATTGATTAGGTGTGAAAGGGTTGTCTTGCTGCAGTGAGTGATAGCACAGTTAAGGTTATGTAATATAAATTTGTAGTGGATGAGTCAGAACAGTTTCATGATTTTTTCCCCATCTTTATTTAACAGCAAGTGAATAGAATCAAAGATAGCTGATAGGAGAAACCCAAGGCTCAGGCTTGGCAGGGCAGGATCTTCAATGGGCTAAAGGGCCAAGGAAATCAAGAAAGAAGACAATGTAGACTTGAACTAGTTCACCAAAGAATCAAGATGGGAAGGGAAGAGGATAATAGCCAGTGCTGGCTTACACAATGGCCTGGGAAAGAGAACTGAAGGTTGAAGGGATTGGAGATTAACGGTAAGGAAAACAAGTTTAGGATTGTAAGGCAGAAAGGGAAAATGTTAAAATATTATGAAAAGATTATTGTTTCTGAGGTCAGGATTTCAATTTAACAAGCAGCTTTTGAGAGTCTATTCTGTGCCAATCTTGGGAAATAAATAAAACTGAAAATAGTTCCTGTCTTCAAGAAACTTACATTCTACTGGGATAGAAAGATGGATACAAATACATACAGAGTGAATACAATAAAATATGAGGGAGGAAGCACTAACAAAGGGAAGATTAGGGAAGGCCTCCTACAGAAGGGGGGACCTTAATTATTTTTGGAAGTTAGGTAGGGATTCTATGAGGTAGGAGAAGGAAGGACTTGAATTCCAGGAATG
Source organism: Myrmecobius fasciatus (assembly GCA_023553655.1). NCBI lineage: Eukaryota > Metazoa > Chordata > Mammalia > Dasyuromorphia > Myrmecobiidae > Myrmecobius > Myrmecobius fasciatus. The sequence continues at coordinate 88,982 of JAJPUD010001453.1, forward strand.
GGGAAGATAATTTGTGTCCAAGTGTGGATGGAGGTTGGAAATTGAGAATAGCAAGTGGATCACTTGGCTGGAATGTGTATGTGTGGGGTGGGTGGGGGAAAGATTGATTGGAATTAGTTTATGAAGGACTCTAAATATTAAACAGAGAAGTTTCTTTTATCTTAGCAAGAAGAGGGAAGCTGGAGAGTGACATGGTCAAACCTGTTCTTTGGGAATATCAATTTTGTAGGTGTGTGGAGGATTGGAGGTTTGGAAAGTCATCCACGGAAGAATGATTATGACTTTTACAATAGTCTTAAGGGAGAGATCATGGGGATCAGGAGTAGGGTACTGATTATGGGAGGGAATAGGAGTAGGCAGATGTTGGAGTAGAAGAAACAGGGGTAGGCAGCTGGATATCAAAAAGTGAAGGAAAGTAGGAATCAATTGACAAGCATCTATTAACAGTCTAATAGGTGCCAAACACTGTGCATGTGCAAAGCAAAAAAGAAAGGGCTTAAAGTGCTTATATTCTTTTTTTTTTATAAAGCTTTTTATTTACAAAACATATGAGTGATTTTTCTACATTGACCTTTGCAAAAACTTTTTTTCCCAAACTTTTCCCCTCCTTCCTCCCACCCCCCACCCCCAGATGACAGGTTATCCAATACATGCTAAATAGGATAAATTATATGACAAATACATGTATACATATCTATACAGTTATCTTACTGCACAAGAAACATCAGATCTAGAAAGAGAAGAAGAAAAAACAACCTAAGAAGGAAAACAAAATTCATGGAAATATTCACAGAAAGCGTTAAAATGCTGTGTTGTGGTTCACTCTCAGTTCCCACAGGCCTCTCTCTAGATGTATATGATTATCTTTATCGCTGAACAACTGGTTTGAATCACATCATTGTTGAAGAGAACCATGTCCATCAAAATTGATCATCGTATAGTCTTGTTGCTGTGTATAATGTTCTCCTGGTTCTGCTGATTTCACTCAGCATCAGTTCATGCAAGTCTCTCCAGCCCTCTCTGAAATCCTCCTGTTGGTTTCTTACAGAACAATAATATTCCATAACATTCATATACCATAATTTATTCAGCCATTCTCCAATTGATGGGCATCCTTTCAATTTCCAGTTTCTTGCCACTACAAAAAGGGCTGCCACAAACATTTTTAAAGTGCTTATATTCTTAAGGGAGGTTGTTAACCTTAAGGGAGAAGTTAGGAGGAAGAATTTAGGGGGAGAAATCATGAATTCTATTTTCAACCTCTCATCTATGAAACTTTCAGGTGGAAATGGTGATGTGGGGAAACAGCTCAGGAGAGAGAAAAGGACTAGAGACAGGTTTTATTTGCATAGAGACAAGGCTAAATCCTTTGGAAAAGATGAGATCTTGGTATATAGACAGAAGATGGGCCTAGGATTGAACCCTGGACTACAGCAGAGGACTGGAGGGAGGAGAAAGGTGTTTTCATGACAGGGAAGATAGTGTTTAGGGAGAAGATAATGAGTTTTTCATTGTAAATTGCTAGAGAAATCAAGAAAGATGTCCTTTTCTAGGTATTTGGCTAGGAGAGAAAATATTGGACAGCAATTTGACAGTAAAGTGAGTGGGTTTTTTTTTTTAATTTGTGAAGTTTGGTCATATTAATAAGTGTCAAGAAAGAAGTTAGATGAGAACGTGAAATTAAGAATTAGGGAGGGGAGGTGGTTAATAGGACAAGTTCTTGGCAAGGATGCATTGGTCAAGGGCACAGAAAAGTATTAGCCTTGATAAAGATGATAAAGATGACTTCTTCAGGTATGGAGGAAAGAAAAAACGGGGTGAAGATTTTGAGAGGATTTGAGTTCACATGTGAGAAGAAGAAGCTTGCCATAATTTGCTGAGATGGAGGTGGGGGGGAGGAGAAAGAAGAGAAAAGAAGAAAAGTTTGGGGTAGGATGCTGTGAGTAGTATTTAGGGACTAGTAAGGGAATATTGCTGGGCAGCAGGGAGGATTGAGATATTTTTTTTCTCCTTGGGGTTCTGGCTCAGTTACAGGGACAGAAACCAAGCCAGCCCACAACACCTTTTGAACGCAATCGAGAACATGGAGGACACAGATGATAGGTGGAGAAGCAAACAGATTGCTGGGAATCCTGCATAGGGATGAAGAATGCAGGGAGGAGGCTGGAATATTCCGTTTTCCCCTCTACTACTTGGTGGGGATGGTGGTGAGCTCTCAGACTGTTGCCCGTGGAAGATCCATGTTCGTGCTCCCCAACTCTCCCTCTGCCAGGCTTTGAGTAAAGGACTCTTATTTTGATGTAGGCTCCAGGGCCTATCTGAGCCTTGGCCAGATGGGGGCAGCAGCCACCTTTGGCTCGAAGGGCTGAACTGGAGCTAGGGTGGGACCCTCCTCCCCTCTTTGTCTTCCTTCTGTTCCTCCTGGGCTCCCTCCTTGGCCCCTGGGTTGTGGCTTTAGCTGCAGTGAAGACTCGAATACCTCGAACCCCCGCCCCCATCCTCATGCACGCTGTGCCCGGCCAACATTCGGGGTCTGGGACTCTCCCAGCAGCATGGAGCCCGCATGTAACTTCTCCATGGACACACTGGAGTCTCCAATGGGTCTCATGCTTTGCCTAACAAGGAAACAATGCCGGCTGACATTGCCAGCACTGTAGGATTTCACTAGGGGGATGAACTGCAGGCCTTCTCAGCTGGACCTTTGACTAGAAACTTTGGCATAAGTGACCCTGGGAATCCCATACTCTCCTGGAACATCAGGGAAACTCTAATCCCAGCCTAATGTCCGAGGAATTTGGTGGATGTAGTGATGAAAGGCTTCTCTCTCTCTCTCTCTCTCTCTCTCTCTCTCTCTCTCTCTCTCTCTCTCTCTCTCACACACACACAAATCAACCTCTCTACCTCCTCTCCTCAGAGCTCTTTTCCATATACACATTTTGAACAACAGTTCATGGATCACACCCCATTTTCCCATTCAGCATTCAGACTTAAAACAGCTCAAATATACTCACTGCATCAAAACCCTCCACATATATAACAAATACGCCATACACACTTATCTGTGCTTCACGGACCTACAGAAATGCCACCTCTTTCATGACCCCTTTCCTGATCTTCCACTCCTATATAAGATGATGCTCCCCTTCCTTGGTGATTTCTAACCCCGACTCTGCTTGGTCTGGTGCAGTCTATCCTGTTCTCCATAGGGTTCGCTAGGAGTGCGAGCTGAGCTCCGCTGCTCCCCTTTTTTTCTTTCCCCTCCTCTCTTTCCCTTGCGCTCCCTTGCTCTCTCCCCTTCCCCCCAGGAACACATTGCCCAGGTGGCACTAGGCATTCACCCGAGCCCAAACGCCGAAGCGATGTTGTTTACTGGAGCTTGTAATTTGGCCAGGAGAGGGCTCCTGGATTTAGAGGTGCTGTGGGAGGAGGGGGCAGCTCGGCAGTCACCGGGGGAGGGCAGCAGAGGACAGTGACTGAGGGGGAAGTGTTCCAAATCCCAGGGGCTATCAAAGCAGTCACCAACAGGCGGCGGCAAAAAGGTGGAGTTCGCGAAGCGAGAATTTCATTCATTTATTCCCAGAGCATCGAGTGGTTGCCGGCTACGTCCCGCATCCAGTGAGGGGCGCTGGGGAGGCAGATAGAAACGACACCATACCCGCTTTCCATCTGCAGAGGGCGGCAGGTAGCCGCAATGTGGCCCGATTATCCACTGGGGCGAGGGAGGGCAGCAGAAGGCAAGCGGGCAGAGCCTTCTCCGAGACTTGCGGGACTGAAGGAGGGAAGCACAAGGTGGTGTTTGTTAGAAGAGAGCCCTGAGCATGGAGTGGGGAAGGGATCAGGACTCTGCCCAATAATTATTCCCTGATTTTCGGCATGAGCCACTTTGGACCTCAGCTTTCCCATCGGTACAATGGGGATAACTGTTGTTCCCCGGTTAGCTAGTGGAGAATGTGAGTTTGGAAAGGTTTTGTGATCGGAAGCCTGGGGCCTCCCTTTATGGGAGATTCGCATAAGAGGTTACTTGTACGGCTTGGGGGTCGAGAAGGGCCGAGGATGTAGGCCCAAGATGCGTCACGCCGCGCTCCCTGTCTACCTTCTCGTTACTCGCTATGAAGATTGTTATATGGGAAATTATATCAATAAGCATTTATTAACTTTTTACTTGAAGCTTGAGCGACCTCACTGGTCGAAGCTGAAAGAGCAAGCATTCGTGACCTCAGCTCCCAGGTTCGCTCTAAAACGGGTGGCGCACTTAGTGCTGGCGCGCGGCGAGATCACGTGGTACTCCAGCTGTGCGGAAGAGCGGATCTGGTCGCCGCCATAGCACTCACGTAAATTGCGCATGCGCACGCCGGCTCGCTGGCCGTGGTCGGCTCCCTTCATTTCCTCAATCCTAGAGGGAACGAACGATTGCAAAGAAGGGCGGGGTCTCCGTGTGCGTGTGGCAGCGTGAGGGCGGGGCTTATGGACCAGAGGCGGGGCGCCGTGGGGGCGGGGCCTGTGTGCGCGAGGCGGGACGGGGGCGGGGCCACAGTCGGGGCACCCGGGCCATGGCCGCCGCGGATTCTGAGGTGGGTGAGTGAGGGAGGGAGGG
>JAJPUD010001453.1:93975-272682 GCA_023553655.1 Myrmecobius fasciatus
AGGCAAGGCGGGGGCGGGGCGCGGCGCGGCCTCCTCTGGCTTAGGTCTGGCCCGCGGACCGCCGCCAACGGCCCTGCTGCTCCTCCCCCGGGCCTGGCCGGATCGGTCCGCGCCGGGCCGCTTTTGTGTGTATGTGTGTGTGTGTGTGCGTGCGAGCGAGTGTGCGTGCGAGTGTGTGTGTGTGTGTGTGTGTGTTCGCGCGTGCCCGCAGGGCTGGAGCGGGGGGGGGGGCGGGGAACGACGCTGCTCCCGCGCCGCCCCTCATCCGGTTGCTCGCCGGAGGAGTTAAAGGCCCGGCTAGGCGCGCAGGCGGGCACCCCTCCCCCGCTCGTCGCCAGGCCGGCCCTCGCTGCCCGCGAGGCAGGCTGGGGAAGATGCCCTGACTTGGCTTCCCCCTCCCCCATACTTTCTCCCCAAGGCCACAGGGTCTCTCCTCCCCTCCCTTCCCATCCCCACTCTCCCTATTCTCTCTCCACCCCTTCCCTTCCTTTTTTCCCCTCCCCCATCCCATTCCATCCCATCCCACCCTTCTCATCCCATGCTTTCCCTTCCCATCCCACCCTGTTCCGTCCCATCCCCCTTCCCACCCCATCCCACTTCATCCCTTCCCATCCCATCCCCTCTCTTCTCCTCTCATCCCTTCTCATCCCCTGTCAGCCTGGTACACATGAGCCTTGGTGTACTGCCAGAAAGTTAAAAGTAAATCCTGGGACAGAGGAGAACATCTGTGTCTGAAAAGAGTTCCAGGGCATCGGAATTTTTTTTTTGGGGGGCGGGGAGGACCACTTCAGGGTTAGACCCAGTATAGAGAGGACTAAGAATCTTCATAAGACAAAAAAGAGTAGGAGGGGCAAGTAGTAGAGAGGAATATAGGATCAGTTGATGGGCACTGCTCATTCCTGAATGTACTCCTGGCAAGCTGGAGACTGAAGGAGACTTACGTTGGACAATGGAGACTTAACTTAATGTCTTGAGTTGTTATTCCTTGTGTTGACCTTTCATGGGATGTAATGGGATATTGAACATCACTTTTAATGAATAGGTAGATATAAGTAATAATACTTCATAGAGACAATATTTTTTGGGGGGGAGGGACAAGCAAGCTTGCACCATTGCACAACTTTTATCTGAGGATAATAAAACTGAACCAATTATAACTTAGAGGGAAAATATTGTTCAGGTTCTCCTGTGAACAAATTTGTCTTTCTCTTTGCCCATTCTTACAGATAGAGAGATGATTTTTTTTTTTTTGACACGTAGAGTTCATAAAATTGATTTTTTTGAGGTCTCATCACTAGGGCTTGTTGAATACACTATCAAACTGTTCATTTTAGAGAAAGGACGATTTCATGCAAGCTCACAAGTGGTCCACCCTTCTATATCCAAGAATCTTTTTTGAAATGACCCTAAAGACCAGGTTGTTGTCAGAAAAATTAGGTGTGGAGAGCAACAACAAATTCCATTATCCTGATGGATGTGGTTCTCTTCAACAATGAGATGATTCAAACCAGTTCTAATTGTTCAATGATGAAAAGAAAGCCATCTACACCCAGAGGGAGGATTGTAGACCACCACATAGCACTTTCACTCTTTCTGTTGTTTGCTTGTATTTTGTTTTTGTCAGTTTTTTTTTCCTTCTTGAACTGATTTTTCTTGTGCAGCAAGATAACTGAATACCTATGTATACATATATTGGATTTAACATATATTGTAATATATTTAACATGTATTGGACTACTATCTAGGGGAGAGGCTGGAGGGAAGGAGGGCAAAATTTGGAACAGAAGGTTTTGTAAGGGTCAGTGTAGAAAAATTACCTATGCATATGTTTTATAAATAAAAAGCTTTAATATAAAAAAAAGAAAAATTGGGTGTTGATAACATTGTGCATAGAATTAACTATGTAAATCCCTCTACAAGAGCTCACATAGCCTTATTTAGGTGGTATTATTTTGGGACAAATGAATCTCAAGTGCCCAAAGGAGTATTTAAAGAATGCTTTCCACTGTCGGGTTCTAGGGGCATTATGTAATAGAAAGAGCCATACATTTGAAGTCAGAAGACCAGTTTGAATTCTGATTTCCTAAATTTTATTGGTTTTAAAGGCTATTGGTTATTAATTTTCTGAGCTTCAGTATCATTGTGTAAAATTGGTATACATGCACTACCTTTCATAAGGGAATAATTTTGAGGTGGTACTTAAAATATTTTATAATTATATAATTATGAATCCATGGACATTCCCCATCTCTCTTATGTAACCATACTACCCAAGAATTATCTTGTGCCATACACTACCAAATCTTACTATGTTGGATCCTTCTTAGATATAATGATAATTTTTTTTTAAATTTTTTCTGAGATTGCATCTCTGGAAAATTCTCTGGTGTTGGAAACTATCACTACTAAACTACTAATAGAGATCATTAATTTTTCTGAAATTTATATTTTAATAGAATTGTCTTGTGGACATGGAGGCATACACATGGTCATATAGCTAGTATGTATCAAAAGTTGGGCTTTAATCTAGGTTTTCCTGACTCTTTAAGAACCAACCTTTTGGGTTTGGGTAAGCAGATTCTTTCTTCAGTATATTCTTAATCACATATAATAATGACTAATTAAATACTTAGCATAGTGTTTTCGAGGCTAGTACATTTCTTTGTACCTAGTAGACACTTAATGTTTTTGATTGTAGAATAATGTAAAGGAATAAGATGTATCCACAGCAAAATTGAAAATTGCCTTTGTTAGATATTTTAAGGTCTCTACTATTGTACTCATTTATTGAAAATTGGTTGTGTAGAATTCTGTGAATTTTTCTTTATGTACCATAATCAACGGAGCAAAAATTGTTTAAAGTAGTAGTTTCTGTTAGACTCTGGGCAAATCACCTACTTCTCAGTACCTCAGCTCCACCCAACTTTTAAGACAATTTGTAGAACATTTTCCTCTTTGCTTTGATAGAGGCAGTTTCCTCAAAGGGAGTTCCCTACACTTATCAAGTGACAAGTCTTAACCACATAAAAAGGGGGGAGGAAGAAAAGAAAGTACTGTTATTTTCAATACAGTACTATTTGGGACAGAACTCTCAGAATTCTAATTCTAGAATCTAATTCTTAGAGTGGGAAGTGAACTCTTTAATAGTTAAATAGTTCAGGATATAAGTAAGAGATAGTAAGCCTTCTAGGAGGCCTTCCTTTTTTCCCTTCCACCCTCCCTCTCCACTCCTTCACCATAAATTTAAGTTCTGTTTTTATATATCCAGTGGGAGAGGACTTGTGAGGTAGTTCTTTATATTCTGTTTTTGGACAGCTCTGGTTATTAGGCAAAGCTGAAATCTAGTACTCCTCTGTAGTATTTATTAATTTTGTCCTCTTTAGTCACATAAATATAGCATGCCTTTTAAATAATTGGAACCTGTTATCATGTCTACTATAAGTCTAGATAAATATTCCCAGTTTAGTAAACATTTTTAAAATGACATTTCCTATATACTGGCTGTCCTGTTCACTCTTCCATGAACTTGATTTTGTCAGTACCCTTAAGATGTAGTGCTCAGAATTTAACATATTCAAGATTGATCTGATTTTTTTTTTAAGTGTTCAATGAGACATTACCTCCCTTATATTTTTACTAAAACAGCCTAAGATTACCTTTTTTTTGGTCATCACATGCTATTGAGGATTCAAAAGCATTAAATTAATATACCCATAATGATTTTCAAATGAACTTATCTGTCCCATTTTGTGCTATCTGAAGTTGTTTTTTGAAAATTGTGTCACAGGACTTTGTTTATTCTTAATAGGTTTCATTTGTCAAATTCAACTTATTGTTCCTCTCTGATGAAATTTTTTTGGTCCCTGCCATCCAACATTTTAGTTCTCTCATATAGCTTTGTATCATCTGAAGATTTGGCAATATGTTAGATATATGGAGGAGGTGAGCGAGAAGGGAGAGTTGAGGGATGACTTTGAGTTTACTTTCCTGAGTGATTTGAGTGTTATTCATAAACCTTCATTCTTTTCCTCCAAACAATTGTGTAAAAAGTATTTGATAAAAGTAACCTTCTTTCCCAGTATACAGATTTCTGGCACTCTTTGGCTTATATGCATGCTCTTCCACTTTTTTCTTGTGCTTTTTAATTCTGAGCTCTTCTGAAAGCTTAATTATTTCTTTGACTTTAAGATCTTAGATAGTCTCACTCTTGTCTAGCAATTCCCTCCTTGACTTTCATGGTCACCTATTGCTAGTTTCTTATTACTTCTCTTTCACTAACCTTGTTGGATATAATTACTGTAAATTCAGGGTATTACTTCCCCTATATGTGATCTCTACATTCTGAGAAAGAAAAATTGGCATTGTATCTTAGGAATTTATCAGATATCTTCAGACTCTGCAATGAGACTTCTAAGAGATGTCAGGATAATTGAAGATCTCCATAATCATGTAATTTAACTTTCATGCTATTTTTGTAATCTGTATTTGGGAAGTATTATCCATATTTTCCATCTGTGCAAGGCAATCTATAATATACTCCAGTCGTAAAATTTGCTTTTTCACTCTTTTTATCTTCATACACTTTCTCAAATTGTGGATTTCTCTGTGTATGTATCCTTGACAAGTAGTGTTACTCTTTTGCCCCTTCTATCAGATCTGTTTCTTTTGTATAAATATTTCTATTATGATATTCTTTCTGCAAGCTCTGTCGCCAAATCTGTGACACTTGTAAAGATTATTAATCTCTTCCATTTGTTAAAATATTAAATTTGTTTTGATTATTATGTACAGGTTTGTAAGGATGTATTCTGTTCTTTTTGTCAGTAATTTTGTCCTCTGACTTTCTGAACATCTTCTCTACTGCTTTCTTTCATGCCTTTCTGTACCTGTGGTGCTGGATTCTTTTCTCTTTGGGTTTTCCCCTTTCTCCCTCCCTCCCCCCAGTTTATAGCTTCCCAATCATATTTGACACTCAGCTTTCATGATCTTAACTTTTTCCAGCCTTACTCTACCTCTAGCCAGCATGAGGATTTGAATCCTAGATCTTCTGAAACTAAATTCAGCACTCTTTCTACTGTGCCACCAGTTCTCTGGATGTGGGACAGAAACAGCACTTGAAAATATGTAGAAGATCAGGATTTGTTTTTCAATCATAGTATCTATGTGAAATTAGATACATGACAAACTTCTGTGGGTCTCATTTTTTTAATATGTAAAATGAGGAGATTGGACTAAGTGACTGATCTTCAAGAGTTACAACTTTTAATTGGAAGAAGACTTGAAAACAGTATTTGTACCCAGAGGTCTTTGGTTTTACTATCGTCCTGGACACCATCACTTCATGATCACTACTGATATTAAAAAAAAAAGGCATTTTGGTTGTTTCATTTATTTCCATATAAACCAGCAGAAGTCAATGATTTCTTAAGTAGTATTTATTTTGTCTCAGGTCATAGGCTGATAATACTGCTCTCTCCATTGGCCATGTCAGTTCTCCAAATGGCTTTCTCTTTACCAGTCAATAGGGATTATTATTCCAATTTACTTATTTTTTTTTCTTATTTTCAAAGTGCATGTTTTCTTACATGTGCTGATTTTTATGGATCATTGTTTTTCTGTATTTTAAAAAAGGTAAGATTCAGATCTTACAGGAAGGACCTAGAAGTTTGTAACTAAAATTTCTTCTTTCTCATCTTTAATGTGTTCTTCCACTTGCCCAGTAATTCAATTTACTGAATGTTTAGAAAGTGCCTACTCTGTGTAAAGTTAAGTGTACTAGATGTTGATGAAGCAAAGGCAAAAAGGAATGTTCAGCCTCATCTTGGATTCTCAGAATGCTTTGTTCCTTTTAAAGGTAGCCTGAAGGACCACTTTCTACTTTAGCTCTTTCCAGATCCTCCCTCTTAGCTGTTAGTCTCCATCTCCCTAAGAGTTACTTTGTATTTATCCTGTGTTTATTCAAATAATGTATACTTTTGTTTCCTTTGATAGAATGTAAGCTTATGGGCAGGAAATTCTTTTTGGTCTTTGTATGCCTGGTGTCCAGCACAGTGCCTGGCACATAGTAGCTGTTTAATGAAGTATGTTGATGGCTTGAAATGGTCCTTGCCCTGAAGAGCTTATATTGTATCTTCTTGATTCTAGTTTTGATAACCATCTGTTTCAGAATATTTATTTTTACTTTCTTCATGGGTTATTTCTTTTGTATATCATTTTGTATATCATAAAGCAGTTTTGGCACTTTCTAGAATGATCAGATCCTATCCTGCCCTATCCAGGCCTTTGTATTCTGTGTGAACCTTGTTGATGTCTTCCCATGAGCCCTCCACAGGGGGTTGCATTCAATATATTAGGGGCCCTTTTTTTAGACTAGGAGTTCTTAAACAGGAGGTGGGGTGTGAGGAAATCTATAAATTTGATTTTTAAAAAAATTTGATGACCCTTTCAGTATAGTTTCTTTTGCAATCTTTTGTATATTATGCATTTAATAACATTATTTTGAGTTGGGATATAGATTTCACCAGGCTGCCAGTGGTCTGTGACACACAAAAAAGGCTAAGAACCACTGTTTTAGACCTTTTTGAATTGTATGGAGATATCAGTAAAGCACATGGGTTATCCATCAATTATCTTTTGTTCTCACAGCATGGCTAACCAAATTCTTTTTCAGTCATGAAAAGGAAATCTGACTATATCCTTTACACCACTTCACCCATGTCATTCTTTCTTGGTATTATTCTGCAGCCTATTCATGCCCATTAAGCACCTCTCCATTGACCTTCTGATGACCTCCAATTTAAATCTTTGAAAACTGGTATTCTTAAGTGGAGCTATGTAGCATCACCAGTAGAATATTGTTAAAAAGATGGCTTGCTGTTTCAGTGAAGAATTTTGGGGTGGTTAAAAGCACTATCCAATTTTCCAAATGTAATCCAGCCTATTCTTTGTCAATTTAATTCTAATCCTTATTTGTTATTCATCTAGTGTCTTTTGTACACACACATGTACACACACACACACACACACACACACACACACCTTCTCTCTAGGGGCTGCCTGGGCTAAAGAAAAGGCATTTTTCATCCTTTTGTCTTTAATTGTGTAGATTGTTACGCTAATATCTTTGGTTATTGAACTCATTTTGGAGGCTCTGCATGTTTTAGAAATTAACAAAATAAGCACAGTTTCATTTGTAACCAGAAGCAGTTAGAATAATTGACTTCTGTTGGACATCATCCACCACAGTTGTAGACATCTTGGCAAGCACTGGTTTTTATTATCAGAGGATTATTAAAATTATCTCAAATGATTTTAATACATGGGGAGACTATATAAGAATCATTAAAAATCTACCTAATCTACCTGCTTATATAGCCAACAAGTGAGTTCATTGGAATCTTTAGTCACCATACTTTTCAGTAAGTTTTATGAAGGTATAAGGTATTGTCTGTTTCTGAAAATTATGTTTTCTTCTCAAACTCATTAAGTATGCCACTGATGGAGAATAGCTTATAGAAATTTTAACATTTTTTCTTTTTCATGTTTTGGCTATTTGTTATCCTCTAGTTTCAGTTTTGAATGTTCTGAGGTTGAACAGGTTTAGTTGAGTCTTCAATAAGTTTTCTGTAAACTTTAATTCCCCAATCAGTCATCCAGTATTGCTGAGCACCTACTGTGTATTAGGTAGAGTTGCTAGACATGCAAATAAAAAAAAATGAAACAATACTTACTCAAGAAACTTAGATTTTAATACAGGGCATTTTAGCATATATATGTGTGTGTGTATATATATATATATATACATATATATAGCATAAATAATAAATAGAAAGTGGATAAATACAGATATATACAAAGTTGTTAAATACAAAAGGGTTTAAGAGGGAAAATACTTTCAGTTGGGAGCATCAGGAAAGGCTTTATGCAGAAGTTAGTGTTTGACTTTTAAAAGAACAGAACACTTTATAAGGTGAGGGTAAAGAGGAAATTAAGTCTAGGCATATAGGCTAGCTATTTCAAAGACAGATGAGACAAGAAATATAGTGTTTTGTATGAGGATAGAGAAAATTGGTTTGGTTGAATTTTTTTTTTTTTTTTTTTTGCTGAGGCAATTGGGGTTAAGTGACTTGCTCAGGGTCACACAGCTAGGAAGTGTTAAGTGTCTGAGGCCAGATTTGTACTCAGGTACTCTTGACTTCAGGGCCACCTAGCTGCTCCTAGGTTTGGCTGAATTTGGAGAGTGTGAGAAGTAGGAACAATGCCCACTGAGGCTGGAAAAAATGTTAGGGCCATGTTATATATAGGGATTTAAAAGCATATATAGGGATATAAATATAGCCATTTACATTTGATCCTAAAAGCAATAGGAAGCCACTAGAGTTGAGTGGTAGAGTCACATGGTCAGTGCTTAAGGAAAATTACTTTGACAGAGATACCCCTCAGGAGACTATTGAAAGAATCTAGGTGAGAGGTAATTCCTGAACTTGGAAAGCAGCCTTTTTAATGAAGTCATTGGGTATGGATTCATTTAATTTTGAGGATCTTACAGAGTTCATTGAAGAATTTTTCTACCTCTTCAATACCTGCTATAAATATTGGTGCATAAACTGAAATTAACTTCCTGATTGGCATTTTGAAACTTCTTTTCAAGAGTTTCACAATAGGAAATGATCAGGTAGCCTGTGAAATTGTTTCTTGTTGCCTTGGGATGCACAGTAAAACCAACTCTGCTAATTTTTATATTTCCTTTCCCCCCAGGAAACCAGGGAGTCATCCTTCTATTAGCATCAACTTCATTTTGTTATGGTTTCATTTATAGTGGGATTGTTAATATTGATATGATTCAGTTCCTGCAGTAATATAGCTCATTGGGTCCAAGACAAAGATCATGCATTTAGAGTACCAATAATTAAGTTAATGTTTATAATTGATTAAAAACCTGTACTTTCTTAGTAGCTTTTACTCCCTTCTGCTCAGCTCTGTTACTATAGCCTCAGAAGTAGAAGTGAAGGCAATAGGACTGTGGGTCATTTTGTATTTTGTATTTTATTTTTGGATTGCTATGGTCCAATAATGCATTGCCAAGTGAGCTTCCTACTGTTGAGGATTCTTTTTGTGTGCTAGTGAAAAGCAAACATAGTTTGTTGATAAGACCATGCTTAAGATCTTTTTAGAATGGTGTCATCTTCCAGAGTTTATATAGATAAGCTTCAACAAGCCAGTCACCTTTATGTCATATTGAGGTATAGAACTTGCTTTATTTAAAACACATTTGTGTTTTTGGGAGGGTTCATCTTCTCGAAAAATTCTTGTTTAGAAAAAGCATAGTTTAAGATAAAAATAATGATTGTGTTATTTCTCCTTTACTCCACCATCTTGGCCCTGCCACGCTATTATGTTATTTCTTAATCATTGATTGTAGGTTAATAGAAATTGTACTGGGCTCAACACATAGTAGTAAGCTTTGTCACTCTGGAGAAGCTATTTAAAATCTCTGAGCCCTGTTCAGCCAAATTACTTAACAAACATTTAGTGCCTACTACAGGCCAAGCTGTGCAAAGACAAAGATGATAATGAAACAGTTCCTACTTTCAAGGACCTTTCTTGCTTTTAGGCCTACTTGCCAACAGTAAATAGTTGATAGTCAATAATCAGTAGTTAATAGGCATTTGTTAAGTGCTTAGTGTGTGCCAGATGCTATACTAAGGAGGATGAACTTTGTTTACAGAGAAGTAAATGTAAGAAATATGCCAAATATTCTCAATATACCAAAAAATATCCCTAAGTGATGATTTAGGGAGGTGCACTAACAATTGGAGGGACTCAGGAAGGGTCTGGATGCATTAGAGGTGAGCTTTGAATGCAATTAAGAGCTCTTATGTCTATTATTTCTTTCAACTTTTTAAAGTTATAGATGTATCTATGTCTGACACTTCCCTCTTGACTATTATGCTTGACTGTTGCAAAGTTCTTACTGCTTTTTACTTCATTAACCAGTCACCTTTTCATTGTTCCCAATCATTGTAGGTTCAGAGTATTACTTCAGTGTGTCTTATCTCTCCAGCCTTACATATTACTCTATTTTACATGCTTTGTGGTTAAGCCAGACTTGCTTTCTTACTGTTTCCTTCATAATAAGCTATATTTCTTTGAATTTGCTAATTTCTCTGACCTTTTTTCCCTTGCTTAGAATGCTTATTCTCTTCTTTCTCTTAGAATCCCGAATTTCCTTCAAACTCAGCTCAGGAGTCTCTTATATGAGGCCTTTTCTGTTGGTAGTGACTTCCACTTTCCTGAGTTTTCTGCTTTCCCTGTTATCTTGTATTTATTTTGAATATATTCATATGTGTAGGTTGCCTCCCTTTAGGGAATGTAAGCTTCTTGAGAGCAAAGGACAACTTCATTTTTTATCTTTGTATTTCTAGAGCCTAGCAAAATGTCTGATGCATAAAAGATAGACACTTTAAAAATTATTTAAAAAAATAAAACTTTATTAAAAATCTTTTGTTGTTATATCACCCAAATTTCTAGCCCCTCCCCTGTTAAGTGAGCTGTTTTTTTATTACAAAGAACAAAAATGAGAAAGAAATAGTTCAGCAAAACTAACATATCAAAAAGTACACCTATTGCCATTTACCTCTGCAAAAAAGTAATTGATAAGTTCTCATTTTTCTTCTTTGGATTCAGAGACTTGGTCATTTAATATGGTAGTATTTAGTGTTGATGTTTTATTGTTCTGCTTCCCTTTTATATTATTGTAATCATTGTGTATATTGCTTTTTTGGTTTTTCTTACTAACTTTGTATTAGTTTTCATTAAATCTTTTCTGTTGTTGCTGTTTTGTTTTTTGCTTTTTGCAGAGGCAATTGGGGTTAAGTGACTTGCCCAGGGTCACACAGCTAGGGAAGTGTCTGAGATCAAATTTGAACTCAGGTCCTCCTGACTTCAGGGCTGGTGTTCTATCTACTACGCCACCTAGCTGCCCCCAGTTCTCATTAAATCTTAACATGCTTCTCTCTATTGATTGT
The DNA here is from genome assembly GCA_023553655.1 of Myrmecobius fasciatus. Lineage (NCBI taxonomy): Eukaryota > Metazoa > Chordata > Mammalia > Dasyuromorphia > Myrmecobiidae > Myrmecobius > Myrmecobius fasciatus. Next base: position 105,003 of record JAJPUD010001453.1, read on the forward strand.
TATTGTACTGCATTCATATAGTAGAAGATATTTAACCATTTCCAGTTCATTGACCATCGTTATTTCCATCTCTTTGTTACAATAAGAAGTCACTCCAGGCTTCTGTTATGCCTAAGAAAATCTTTTCATCTTGAAAGATCACTTCAACTCTGGAACTCAAGACCTCCAAAGTACTTTCTGCCTCTTCCTCTGATTGGAATGTGGTGGGCACTCTAGGATCTTCATTTAAGGAAGATGCATAGGCTATCTTTATTTTCATTTCCCATCAGGCTATAGTCCACTAAACTATTTAAGTCATATACATTTTGAATTTATTGTTGTAGAATATTTTACAAGATGTTGACTTAACTCTACTCCCTGCCAAGCCACTTTCCAGTTTTTCTAACAGTTTTTGAAGCTCTTTAGTTCCGATTCGACTAATCTGTTGATTTGTTTTTCTATTTTTAAAATCAGTTCTAAACAGTTATGATGATTACTGCTGAATAATATAATTTGGAGTCTGAAGGAACTATTTTCCCTTTATTATTTTTTCTCCTCATTTTCCTTAAAATTCTAGAAAAATCCAAGGAACAAAATAAAAAAAAACGAACAGTGAATTTGCAGCAGAGAAGAGATAAAAATAATTATCAGAAGCTGTTAATACAGTTAGAGGCCAACAAAATTGAAAATTGAAAGGAAATAGAGAATTATCTACAAAAAATATACTTGTCACCAAGTAGAGATATTCATTGTCATTCAGTCATTCACTTGTGTCCAACTCTTCATGATCTTATGGTTCATAGTACACAAGGCTATTCTATCCTCCACAATTTCTTGAAGTCTGTCCAAGTTCATGTTTGTTGCTTTCATATCTTACCAGTATGGATATGCTTATCCATCTCATTCTCAGTCATCCCTTTTTCCTTTTGCCTTCAATCTTTCTTAATATCAGGATCTTTTCCAGTGAGTCCTGTCTTCTCATTATGTGGCCAGAGTATTTAAGTTTTAGCTTTAGTATTTGACCTTCCAGTAAATAGCTTGAATTAATTGAAGTGTTGACTAATTTGATCTCCTTGCTATCTCAAAAGTCTTTTTCTAGCACCTCATTTTGAAGTATTGGTTCTGTGATATTCAACTTTCCTTCTAGTCCAGCTGTCAGAACCATAGTTACTATAGAAAAAAACATATCTTTGACTTCATGGGTCTCTCTGTCAACTTTCCTTCTAAGGAATAAGTACCTTTTAATTCCATGGCTGCAGTCACCTTCACAGTGTTCTTTGTTTTTAAAATTGGGACATGCTTGCTGCTGTAATAAAATGAGTACTACCAAAATTAATTTGTAGATTTAATGCTATTTACCCTAACTGCGAAGAAGATATTTTATAATGCTAGACAGAATAACATTCATTTAGAAGAATAAAAACAAAATTAATGACTTTTGGTTTATTCTGAGTCATGGAATGCTATATGTTCACTGAATTAGTTGTGGTTGAAGATATACTGTGATGGAACTCACAAATGGCTGTTTATATGCACTTAGAAATAAACTATTTTTTTGATGGTACCCTCTCAAACCTCTTCCCACGATTTTTTTTTTTTTAAGGATGTGTAATGGGTATTAGAAATATTAGTCACTTGCTTACTCTTATCCCTTTCTCTCTGATAATTCAAATCCTAACCTCAATTTCTTACTAAGTTCTGTTCCTTCTCTGAACAGACCTACCCTATCAATCATATCATTGATCATTGTTTCTTGTGAATGTTAGACTCAGGTATAAGGTGAGGAAATAAAGCTGTTTCATTTTAATGTATGAGTGAGTTCATTTTTCCTACTGTCTAAAAGGACAATGGACTTTGTTGCTTTTGGAGGTTATTTGCAGAGCACAGAGACTCAGGGCTCAGGGCTCACATGCTTTTTACCTTGTGAAACAGGCATAGCAAGCTCCAGAGTAGCAAGTAGAACTTCTCTTTTCTCTTTTGGGGAGGTAGAGCAGAAAAGGCAACTGCTATTCCTTACTGAAGTGTTATCCTCAGATGGAATATTGTCCATTTTTAGTCTATAAGTTTGAATATGAATCTAATCATGAGAGAAGGAAAGGGAGAAAATGTAAAATATTTTTGGGGTAGTTGCTTGCTAGACTCATCTACTTTTCACCATGGAATTTCTATAGTAGAATATTGTTTGGTGTGACAATGCATTTTTTTAATTAAAGCTTTTTATTTTTTCTTTTTTTTATTAAAGCTTTTTATTTGTATAACATATGTATGGGTAGTTCCCCAACACTGATCCTTACAATAAAGCTTTTTATTTTCAAAACATATGCATGGATAATTTTTCTACATTAACCCTTGCAAAACCTTGTGCTCCAGTTTCCTCCCTCTTTCCCCCACCCTTCCCCAGATGGCAAGTAGTCCAATATATGTTAAACATGGAAGAAATATATGTTAAATCCAATATATGCATATATATTTATACAATTATTTTGCTGCGTAAGAAAAATCAAATCAAATAGGAAAAAAATGAGAAAGAAAATAAAATGCAAACAAACAACAACAAAAAGAGTGAAAATGCTGTGTTATGAACCACACTCAATTCCTGCACTCCTCTTTCTGGGTGTAGATGGCTCTCTTCATCACAGGATCATTGGAACTGGTGACAGTGTTTTGTAATAAGGATTGTAAAGTAATCAAAAACTGACTTGAAAACTAGAGGTAGACTTTAATTACTTTAGGTAATACATTAAAAAATTCTTATGTTGGTCATTAAGTGCTGCCCTTTCCCCCGCTCCGCCCCCCCCCCCCTTGGGTAAACCAGCATTTTAGAGCTGTGAGGTATCTGAAGAACTATTTGGGGTGGCTGAGTGGGAGTGAGTAGTTCAAAAGAATTTGTAAGTAGTGATTTGACATTTTAAATTTTATTTTACTCTCTGCTGTGAACTCTATGTTTAAGACAAATTGGACCATTCCATTTCCTTCTTCCATGTATTCTCACTGGACAAATGAACAGCCTCCCTTTTCTCCTCTCCCCTATAATACCTGGAAGTAAGGAATGTACTCCTTACTCATTTAAGCATCTTGGATTCCTTGCATTCCATCAGTGTTCAGCCCTCCTTAGCCTTCTTTGATTTCTCTAGTTGTGACTCAATATCTTTACATTGCCATGTCTTATCTATATATGTAAATTTCCCAGAAGTCCAGACACTGTCTTTATAGTTATAAAATCACAAAATCATAGATTTGAGCTGGAAGGAAGACCATCCAAACAACTCTTTTATGGATGAGCATGCTGAGAGTCCTACCTCCTAATGAAATCATGGATCTGGGACCCCACTCCCTCCTCTTCCAAAAATAACCACCAAAACCTAACTTGTTTTGCAATTTAAAAAAATGATTAAAGAACAAAAAATAATATCCAGAAAATCAAGGCAGTGAGGAGAGATTGAATTAATAAATAAGGTGAGTCTTTTGTTTGTTGCTGAATCATTTTTTAGTCATGTCTAACTCTCCAAGATCCCATTTGGGGTTTTCTTGGCAAAACTACTGTAAAGGTTTGCTGTTTCCTTCTCCAGCTCATTTTACAGATTAAGAAACTGAGGCAAACAGTATTTAGTGACATACCCATGATCATATAGCTAGTAAAGTATCTGAGGCCATATTTCAATTCAGGAAGATAAGACTAATTCAATCTGGATACTCATTCACTGTGCTACCTAGAGGGAATAATCGTTTAAAAGAATTATTTTGATCTTTTTATTGGTATCTGTAAGCATTCTAAGTCTGTAAAAAGCAAACCATGATAAATGCCAGTGGACACATTCTTCTTAGGTTCTTAATTTGTGCTTTAAAAAAAAAGTTTAAAACACTATTGTTAGAATAAGTATACAGATTTGAGGAAATCAGTGGAAGGAAACAATTATATTATTTAGTTGTAGAAGTAACTAGGAAGACATGAGTCAGTCTACAGAAATGGGGCCTGATTTTATACAGAAAAATACTTACCATGCTTTTGGATAACGTTGCAAGGATATAATGTTTGACTTTGAACAGGGAACTAGGTGCTAGTAAATATGCTAATAAGATTTTATTTCTTGGCAAGAAACTGGAAACTGAGTGCATGCCCATCAGTTGGAGAATGACTGAATAAGTTATGGTATATGAATCTTAGGGAATAATATTGTTCTATAAGAAATGATCAGCAGGATGATTTCAGAGAAGCCTGGAGAGACTTAACATGAACTGATGCTAAGTGAAATGAGCAGAACCAGGAGATCATTATACACAGCAACATCAATATTATACAACAATCAATTCTGATGGACATGACTCTCAACAGTGAGATGATTCAGACCAGTTCCAATGATTTTGTGATGAAGAGTGCCATATACACCCAGAGAGAGGAATGTAGGAGCTGAATGTGATTCACAACATACCATTTTCACTCTTTGTTTTTGTTTGCTTGCATTTTATTTTATTATTTTTTCCTGTTTGATTTGATTTTTCTTGTGCAGCAAGATAATTGTATAAATATGTATGCATATATTGGATTTAACATATTTCTACCATGTTTAATATATATTGGATTACTTGCCATCTAGGGGAGGAAGTAAGGGAAGGGGAGGGAAAATTGGAACACAAGGTTTTACAGGGGTTAATGTTGAGAAATTATCCATGCATATGTTTTGAAAATAAAAAGCTAATAATTAAATAAAAGAGAGATTTGAAAAAAAAAGATTTTACTTTATTGAGTATGCTAGTGAGATTTTACTTCATGTAACTCAACAAATGTGTTTGGAGAATTCACTATATGAAGAGTAGTATGTTGGGCTTGAGGGATACAAAAACACAAACAGGACCTTTAGTGTGAAAAAGAAATAGTTAATTTAGGGAATAATCCAGAAAATGTCAGTAAGAATGATCAATGAATCAGATCATTTTTCAGTTTGATGGCCATGTGTTATATTCTTAATTTCAAGTGGTTGACCCAGAAACTAGAATAATAGTAATAGTGTCAGTAATTTATATTGCAGTTTACAAAGCACTCTCTTCACTATTACAATAGGAGGAAATTTAGGCATCATTTCATCTGAAATGAGAGGATCGGATTGATGATCTTCATCCAGAAGGACATTTAGTTCAGTGCCCTCATTTTACACATGAGAAAACTGAGACTCAGAGAAATAAGACAACATTCCCAGGATCACACAGTTACTAAGTACCAGAGCTACTAGCTTAAATATTCTATCCATCTTTTTTTAAGATAGAGCTCAAATGCTGTCTCATATTTAAAGGCTTTTGTAATTCACCTTATGCAGTTTCCTTATCCTTGACAGAAAAGTGATTTCTCCCTTCTTTGAATTCTTGCATCATTTTGTACTCCTTTTATACGTTAAGTTATTCAGTCAGAGTTTCTGAAATTACAATAATATTGTGGTCACGTGATAAGTCTGAAGCATTTGGACAATAAAATTATGTGAATTTATATGCTTTTAATTTAACAAAAGAATATTTACTTCATAGCTAAAACAACAGCAAACATACAAACATTGACTTTCTTAGAAATTTCAAAAAGAATCCATTGGTAATTTCAAATAGGCAAATATATAAACATGAAAATAAGAAAATGAAAACAGATGGAAAATAATGATACTGTATCTGATAAATTCCATTGTCTACTGATTATTAAAAATAGTTTTTTTTTTTTGTTTGTTTGTTTTTTGCTTAGGCAGTTGAGGTTAAGTGACTTGCCCAGGGTCACATAGCTAGGAAGTGTTAAGTGTCTGAGACCAGATTTGAACTCAGGTCCTCCTGACTTCAGGGCTGGTGCTCTATCCACTGCACCACCTAGCTGCCCCCAAAATAGGATGTTTTTGAATAAAACTACAAATCTACAATATGTACAACATTTTAAATTCAGCGTTAGATAAAAAGCTATCCTGCTTTTTCTGTTTTCTTCTTTGCATTAAAAAAAAATACCAAGACACTTTTCTTTTGCATTCTTGGCAGCCCTATTTCTAGCAAAGGTTACCAAGTAACAAATAAGCACAGTTAAATATGTGCCAGGCACTGTATGAAGTGCTTTACAATTATTGTCATAATGGATCCAGTAGGGGCTATTATTATCCCATTTTATAGATGAGGTAACTGAAGATTTACCTATTAGCAAGTTTGCAAGTATGTCTGGGGTTCGACTTGAACTGGGGTCTTCTTGACTCCAGAGACAGTGCTTAAACTACTGTATCACCTTTCAGCTTCTTTTGTACCACAATTTATTTCTCTCTTCTCTAAAATTTTATTTTCACTTTGACTCATAGAAAAGAAGTTCTTGGATATTTAACAAATTTGTTGTTGTAATTGTTCTTGATTAAATAGTTGTAGTCAGTAAATGTATTCTTTTGCATCATTTCACTCTGTATCACTTCAAAGAATCAGGATTTCAAAGTTTGAAAGGACTTCAGGAACAAATTTTATTTCATATAAGGTAACTATAAAGTGAATTAAGTTAAGGAAACCACATTGTGCTTGAGGCATTATAGACCATGAACTTGAAAAGAATCCCCTCTATACTATATTTCAGCTTAAGGACTTCTGAAAATAGGGAACCAGCCCCCTTTTGAGGGAACTAATTATACCTTCTTACTTTAATTGTTAGAAGTTTTTCTAGACATCAAAACTCAGTTTACCTTTTACCTATTTGCACCTTGTAACTTGCACATATTCTTGTTTTTTTTTTCTCTAAATCACATAGAGCAATCTAATCTTTCTTTCGTATGCATACAACCTTTCTAGTGCTTAAGCATCTCTTCTAGATTAGACAATTTCAGATTCTTGAGACAGTCTACTTTTATATTCAAGGTTCTTCACTATTCTGCTCAGCCTCCTCTGGACTTTATCCAGTTTATTTGTATTTTTCTAACCTGTGATGACCATAGTAGAATATTATACCTCAGAGGTGGTCTGTCCACATACTGGGAGAATATGGTGTCACTTTTTTTTTTTTTTTTTAATTAAAGCTTTTTATTTACAAAACATATGTATGGGTAATTCTTCTACACTGACCCTTTTACAAAGCTTTCTGTTACAAATTTTCCCCCCTAGTCCCCACCCCTCCCCTAGATGGCAGGAAATCCATGGTGTCACTTTCTTATTCCCCAAGAGTTTAATTTATATTAGCTTTTGAGGTTACAGTTTCACCCTATTGACTCACATTGAGTTGTTCACTAAAAACTTTTATTTTTTTTAGATAAACTTTCTAAACTGTTCTCATGAAATTGATTTCTTGAAACATAAAATGTGTAAATCTCACATTTAGTTTAAAGAAATCAAAGTAAGATATATTGCTGTCATGTAGTAAAAAAAAATTAATGAATACTTGCTGATTTGTTGACTTAAAGTAATCATTTCAGCATAAGATGTTGAGTGGCATTTGTGTAGCACAGTAGGTAAATACTCTGAGTTCAAATATAGTTTCAAACACTATCTGGGTGACCTTGGGCAAATTAATTTACCCTGTTTGCCTCCTTTTCTTCATCAGCAATACAACAAATGAAGAGGATTCTTTTTTTTTTTCCCATTTTCAATGGCATTTTATTTTTCAAGAACCTATAAATATAGGTTTCAACATTCATTTTTGTAAGACTTTGTGTTCCAAATTTTTCTTTCTCCCTCTATCTCCCCCCCTCCAAGATATAGATTAAATATGTGCAATTATTTTAAATTTATTTTCATGTTTGTCATATTGTGCAAGAAAAATCAGACCAAAAGGGAAAAAACCATGAAAAAGAAAGAAGCAAACAAACTAAAAAGGCAAATAGTATACTTTTCTCCATATTCAGTCACCATAGTTCTCTCTGGATGCTGATGGCATTTTTCATCCCAAGTCCATCACATTGATCATCACATAAGCTTGTTACTGTGTATAATGTTCTCTTGGTTCTGCTTACTTAACTTAGTATTAGTTCATGTAAGTTTTTTCAGGCTTTTCTGAAATTAGCTTGCTCATCGTTTCTTATAGAATAACAATATTCCATCACCTTCAAATGCCATAGTTTATGCAGCCATTCCCCAATTGATGGGCATTTACTCAATTTCCAGTTCCATGCCACTACAAAAAGGATTGCTGCAAATATTTTTGCACATATAAGTGCTTTTCCCTCTTTTATGATTTCTTTGGGATACAGACCCAGTAGTGATACTGCTATATAAGAGTATATATGCAGTTTTATAGTCCTTCAGGTGTAGTTTCAAATTGTTCCCAGAATGGCTAGATCATTTCACAACTCTGCCAACAATATATCTGTCGCCCAATTTTTCTGCATCATGAAGGAGATTCCTAAGCCACATCAGACCTCACTTTTCCATTTTTAACCTCAGCATTTCAGAATATGTTGTTTTGGGGTACATACAAATACTAACAATTAGAATTATTCAGAAATGGAAAAGGATGTCTTGGGAATTAGTAAGTTTCCTCTTACAGGAGATTTTCAGTGAGAATGACCTCTTATTGTCTGTGTTTCCATTTTTTCTAATCACTTAGGTAGTAACATTGGAGTTATCTTTGAGTTATCTATCTCTTTCTCAACTCTAATTCAGTTGTCAAATTTTGTGATCTGTCCCCTTCTTTTTACACTTACACAACCTGCTACTCAGTTGAGGTTCACTTCTCACCTGGATTATTAGCTTTCTTAACTACGACCTTTGCCCTTTTCAGTCTATCCTCTCATGTACCTACTGAGTGATATTTCTGAAGAACAGAAAATAGTCAGATGAGTTGACCGTGTTACTTCTTTACTTAGAAATATTCAATGGTCAGTCTTCCCTGCTGCCTCTACAATAAAAAAGAAACTTCTTGGGGCAGCTAGGTGGAGCAGTGGTTAGAGCACCAGCCCTGAAGTCAGGAAGACCTGAGTTCAAATCTGGTCTCAGACACTTAATATTCCCTAGCTGTGTGACCCTGGGCAAATCACTTAACCCCAATTGCCTCAGCAAAAAAAAAGAAACTTCTTGGTTTGCCATTTAATGTCTTTCACAATAGAATCCCAACCACTTTTCCATTTAATTTTATATATTTCTCCAATATAATTTTATACCATCATTATACAGTGCTTTCTATTTTAGTCAAACTGCTTCCATGCTTTTACCTGTATATGACATTCAATCTGCCTCTGTGTACTCTCCCTTTTTAAAAAAAACTTTTATTTTTTCTTAATTAGCATATAAAGATAATTTAAAATTTTTCTGTTCTAATTTTTCTTCCTTTTTCCCATTCTTTTCCCTCCCTTGAGACAGTAAGCAATTTGAAAGAGATTGCATATATTCGTCATGTAAGGTATTATCACATTAGTCATATTGTGAAAGAAGACACAGACCCATAGAGGAAAAAAAAGCACCCTCACCCAAAAAAAGAAAATTCAGACTCTTGATCAGTTCTTTCTCTGGAGGGGGATAACAGTTTTCATTATTAGTCCTTTGAAATTGTCATAAATCATTGTATTGCTAAGAATAGTTAAGTCATTCACATATGATCATCAATATAGTATTATTGTTATTATGTACAATGTTCTACTAGTTTTGCTCACTTCAGTTTACATCATTACACAGAAATCTTTCCAGATTTTTTGAAATCTGCTTGCTTTTCATTTTTTACAACACAGTAGTATTCCATTTCAATCATATCCCATAGCTTGTTCAGCCATACCATCTAACTGATCAGCAATCCCTCAATTTCCAATTCTTTGTCACTTCAAAAAGAGTTGCTTTGAATATTTTTTTAAAATAAATGCTCCCCCACACTTTTTTTTTTTTTTTGATTCATCCCTTTGGGATATAAAGCTAATAGTGGTATTACTAGATCAAAGGATATGTCCAATTTTATAGTTCTTTGGGCATGGTTCCAGATTGTTCTTCAGAATTGTTGTCTCCAGACATGCTTTAATTCACCTAGTAGATTGTAAACTCCATGCAGGCAGGGTATTTTATTTTTGTCTTTGTATCCCCAGGGATTAACACAATGTCTTGTATGTAGAAAGTACCTGATTGATGTTTGTTGAGTGTAATTTAGTAGTCAGTGTTGAGAGACTTCATGAAAACATTTGAAATTATTGAGAAAAGTGAACAACTGATTTTACTCTTTGATCTAGCAATTCTACTTCTGGATTTGGGGCCCTGAAAAGAAGCCTTTCCCCCCCACCCCTAAATAGTAATAGCAACACTTTTTGAAGTATCAGAAATTGGAAATAGAGTCCTTATTAATTGGGGAAATGAAAGAAGAATCTGTAATGAATGTTGTAGAATGTTATATTATTAGAAATGTTATGATATATTAATATATGATATATATTAGAATATGTTATATTATTAGAAATGACAAGTATGAGTAATTAAGAGAAATCTAGGAAGTGGCAGCTAGACAGTAGGGGATAGTATTAGACTTGGAGTCAGAAGACCTGAGTTAAGTTTCAAGTTAGGCCTTGCTGTGTAAATTTCTTCATTCATGTCACTTAATTTGTCTCAGTCTCATTTTTCTAATAAATAAAATGGAGATAATAATAGATAAATAGATGATATAGTGGATAGAGCACTGGGCTTGGAGAGAAGACCTGAGTTCAAATGCAGCCTAATTCATTTACTGTGTGCCTTTGGGTAAATCACTTATTCCCTACTCTCCTCAGTAAAATAGGGATAACAACAGCATCTATCTCTTAGGGTTGTTGTGAAGATCAAATGAGGTAATAGTTGCAGAAGTGCTTAGCACAGTGCTTGGCACATAGTAAGAGCTCAATGAATGCTTCTTTCCATTTTCCTTCCTCAGAAAGTTGATTGAGAATCAAATTAGATAACATCTAGATATTATAAAATAATACTGAATGAAGAAAAAAAATTGGCAAACCATATGTATGATGCTATAGTATTATAAGTGATAGTGAGACATCTGAATTTTTTAAAAAATAAAATTTTATTAAAACTAATCCCTTTGGATTTTAAAAGACAATTATCACATAAATGCCACACCAAAGACAGTATTTTCAACAGATTGGCTAAATGAGTAGGGACTTTTGAATATGTCTGTATATGGGATTTCTAACAGAATTTATTATATTTATATCAAATTACAATATTTCCTGAAATGTGGTTTTACTCGTATCAGTTGTGTATGTGGCTGCACGGGTGTGCACACACACACACACACACGACAGACACACATACCTCCCTATATAATACATCTATATATATTAAATGAAATCATAGATTGAGAACTATAAGGAATCTCAGAGAGTATTTATAAATTTAGTTCATTCCTCTCATTTTACAAAGGAAAAACTTAGGCTTAGATTGTACCTAAAGTCAATACTGAAAGTGTCACAGGTAGTAGTATTTAAACTGAAGATCTCTAACCCTAGAGCCAGTGCCATTTTCATTATTTACTGAAGAAGTATCCATTTATTTCAGCATTTGTTTACCCTGAATTGGCCTAAAGCACAGGGTTTCAGACAGAACAAGAGAAAAATAAGTTTGTGCTATAATATGAGATACTCAGGGTTTAGATAATAAAGATATTCCTTTTGGTCAGTGTTGTTACACACTGATATAAAGAAGTCAGGAAAATTATTTCCTGTGTAAGGTGAGAGAATGGTTATTAAATGACTTATGGCCTTTTTCAAGCCCACTGATTCTATGTTTTAGGTGAATGACTCAAATCTTTTCCAGAATAAAAAGCCCACAGAAAAACTTGCACAAGTACCTTTAGCAAAAGAAGCTTAATAAAACCTGCTTGAGGGAGAAAAGCTTGACTGATGTGTTTTGGAGGAAGGACTTCTTTCTTGGATGTGCCTTTTAATTATTTATTTTGTACCTCCTGTGCTTTAGTATAGTTCCTGGCACATAATAGATAATGAATGAATATTGACTTGATTTCAATAAAGGCTTTGAGGCCTAGAAAGGCCCCATTTCTGGTCCAAAGCTAAGATTCCCTGATATACTTTTGGGAAAAAGATTAATTATAGTCAAAGTTCTCTTCTTGTATATATAATTTAAGGGGACGAAAACTGGAGTCTTTTTTTTTTTTTTTAAATTGAGAGATTACCTAATTGCATGCCTTCATTTTGTTCATGAGAAAACTGAATTCCAGAAAAGTAGGGTGATCTTTTCTTTTTAATTAATGCTTTTTATTTTCAAAACATATGCATGGATAATTTTTCAACACTGACCCCTTCAAAACCTTGAGTTCCAAATTTTCCCTCCTTCTCCCCCACTCCTTCCCCTACATGGCAAGGAATCCAATATATGTTAAACATGTTGAAATATATGTTAAATCCAATATATGTATACATGTTTATACAATTATCTTGCCTCACAAGAAAAATCAGATCAAAAAGGAAAACAAAATGAGAAAAAAACAAAATGAAAGCAAACAACAATAAGAAGAGTGAAAATGCTATATTGTGATCTCTACTCAGTTCCACAGTCCTCTCTCTGGGTGTAGGTGGCTCTCTTCATCACAAGATCATTGGAACTGGCCTCAATCATCTCACTTTTGGAAAGAGCCATGTACATCAGAATTGACTTTTGTATAATCTTGTTGCTATATACAATGATCTCCTGGCTCTACTCATTTCACTTAGCATCAGTTCATGTAAGTTTCTCCAGGCCTCTTTGAAATCATCCTGCTGGTCATTTCTTACAGAACAATAATATTCCATGACATTCATATACCATAGTTTATTCAGCCATTCTCCAATTGAATGGATCCCCCTAGATCTCTCTCTGGATGCAGATGTCTCTCTTCATTACAAGTCTATTGGAATTGACCTGCAATTCATCATTAATCACATTAAAAACAAAAACAAAACCTTTCCCCCTCACCCTCAGGATTAATTTATATTTTTGGTTTTGTTTAAATCATTGCAAATTAATGTTCAAGATTTACTTAAATCCTAGATTTGTATGCAAATAATTTTGGATATACATTAAGATCTTTGTTAGAGATAGCTTTTGTGCACCTGGAAAGATTGCCTATATTTGCCAGATGACTTTCTTCCTTTTTCAAGTATTTTCTTTAGAGGCATGTTAAGCATGCACCAAGCTGCAGTTATACGCACAAATAGACAAAAATCTTATCTTCATATAGATAGTCTTCATTTCTAATAGAACTGACTAGTTGCTTAAAATCTTCTCTATGAATATAATGTCTGTTGTGACTTCAAATTATTTGTCAAAACAATTTTACATTACCATAACTGAAAAAACATATTCAGTGTCTGCCTTAGTTCCCTTTCTACTAACATTCCTGCCACCTATGCCCTAAAAATAAAATGCTAATTAATTCATCAATTTTTTAAAATAATAGCTTTTTATTTTTCAAAGTACATGCAAAGATAGTTTTTCAATATTCACCTTTGCAATGCACCCTCCACTTTCCTCCTCCCCTAAACAGCAAATATATATCCACATTTATCAGGCTACACAAGAAAAATCAGATTAAAAAAAATGGAAAAAACAAGGAAATAACAAAGGTGAATATGCTGTTATGATCCATTCAGTCTCTAATTCCTTGCTGCTACAAAAAGGATTGCCACAAACATTTTTGGCTTTGTGGTTCCATTTCTATCCTTTATGATCTCTTTGGCATATAAGCCCAGTAGAAACACTGCTAGTTCAAAGGGCATGCACAGTTTTGTTGCTCTTTGGGCATAGTTCCAAATTGCTCTCCAGAGCACAACTCCACCAACAATGTATTAGTGTCCCAGTTTTCCCACATCCTTCCAACATTCCTCTTTATTTTTCTTTTCCTTTTACCTAATCTGAGAGGGTGTGGTGGTATCTAAGTTGTTTTAATTTGCATTTCTTTGATCAAGTGATTTAGAGCACCTTTTCATATGACTAGAAATGGTTTCAGTTTCCTTATCTGAAAATTGTTCATATCCTTTGACCATTTATCAGTTGGAAAATGTCTTGAATTCTTATAAATTTGAGTCAGTTCTCTATTTGAGAAATGAGGTCTTTAGAACTCTTGAAAGTAAACAATTTTTCTCCAGTTTATTGCTTCGTTTCTAATCTTGTCTGCATAGGTTTTATTTGTACAAAAAGTTTTTTTTTATTTTTTTAATTATTTTATTTTATTTTATTTGCATATGTGTGGGTAATTATTCAACACTAATCCTTACATAGCTTTCTGTTACAAATTTTCCCCCCAACTCCCCACCCCTCCCCTAGATGGCAGGCACTACATGTTAATTATGTTAAAATATTGGCACATCTAATACATGTATACATATTTCCAAACTTATCATTGTTGTGCAAGAAAAGTCTTATCTACACAAAAGATATATCAGATAAAGGAAACACAATGTAAGCAAACATCAATCAAGGAGTATGAGAATGTTACTTTGTGGTCCACATTTCACATCCCTCTCTCTGGGTGTATATGGCTTTCTTCAGTGAACAATTGGAGGTGGTTTGAAACATTTCATTGTTGAAGAGAGCCATGTCCATCAGAATTGATCGTCATATGATATTGTTGTTGCCGTGTATAATGATCTCCTTCTTCTGCTCATTTCACTCAGCATCAGTTCATGCAAGTCTCTCCAGGCCTCTCTGAAATCGTCCTGCTGGTCGTTTCTTACAGAGCAATAATATTCCATAACATTCATATACCATAATTTATTCAGCCACTCTCCAATTGATGGGCATCCCTTCAGTTTCCAGTTTCTCGCCACTACAAAAAGGGCTGCCACAAACATTCTTGCACATGTGGGGCCCTTTCCTTCCTTTATGATTTCTTTGGGATATAAGCCCAATAGAAATGCTGCTGGGTCAAAGGGTATGCACAGTTTGATAACTTTTTGAGCATAGCTCCAAATTGCTCTCCAGAATGGCTGGATCCGTTCACAGCTCCACCAACAATGCATCAGTGTCCCAGTTTTCCCACATCCCCTCCAACATTCATCGTTTTCTTTTCCTGTCATTTTAGCCAATCTGACAGGTGTGTAGTGGTACCTCAGGGTTGTCTTGATTTGCATTTCTCTGGTCAATAGTGATTTGGAGCACCTTTTCATATGACTATAAATAGTTTTAATTTCATCCTCTGAAAATTGTCTGTTCATATCCTTTGACCATTTACTGATTGGAGAATGGGTTGAATTTTTATAAATATGAGACAATTCTCTATATATTTTAGAGATGAGACCTTTATCAGAACCCTTGTAAAGATGATTTCCCAATTTATTGCTTCCCTCCTAATCTTGTCTGCATTGGTTTTGTTTGTACAAAACCTTTTTAACTTAATATAGTCAGAGTTATCTATCTTGTTTTCAATTAAGAGTTCCAGTTCTTCTTTAGACATAAATTTATTCCATCTCCATAGGTCTGAGAGGTAAACTATATTACGTTCCTCTAATTTACTTATATGTACAAAAAGTTTTTAACTTAATATAACCAAAATTCATTTTGTATTTAATAATGTACTCTAGTTTTTCTTCACAAATTCTTTCCTTTCCCACAGATCTGAGAAGTAAACTATCCTTTGAAGAACTCTTTTTTTAAACTAGAGTTCTTTACCTTTCTGCATTGATAATAGATCTATACTATTTTCAGAGTTAGAGAGCATAGACTTCTCTGTTCTATACTATTGGGTCATGTAATGCACTAAAATTATATTTCTCCATGGTCACACATTTAAGTTGTAGAAAGCTAGAAGTGAAGGTCATGTTCTCTGGATCAGTTTTCTCAGGCCATGAAGGCATGGTACTTTCATAAAAAATTTTTTATAGTTAAAATTTAGATTTCCTTATAGGACCCAGCAGAGTGGCTTGTAGATAATAGAAAACCTATTTGAACCTGATTTAATTTTTTTTTCTTTTTTTTTTATTATTAAAGCTTTTTATTTGTATAACATATGTATGGGTAGTTCCCCAACATTGATCTTTACAAAGCTTTCCATTACAAATTTTACCCCCAGTCCCCTCCCCTTCCCTAGATGGCAGGAAGTCCACTATATGTTAATAATGTTGAAATGCTTGAGAAGTTATGCAAGAAAAATCCTATCTACAAGAAAAAAAAAGAATCAGAGAAAGGCAACACAATGCAAGCAAATGTCAATAGAGATCATGAAAATGTTGCGTTGTGGTCCATATTTCATTTCCCTCTCTCTGGGTGTATATGGTTTTCTTCAGTGAACAATTGGAACTGGTTTGAGACAATTCTTTGTTGCAGAGAGCCATGTCCATCAGAATTGATCATCATGTAATACTGTTGTTGCTGTGTATGATGATCTCCTGATTCTGCTCGTTTCACTCAGCATCAGTTCATGCAAGTCCCTCCAGGCCTCTCTGAAATCGTCCTGCTGGTCGTTTCTTACAGAGCAATAATATTCCATAATATTCATATACCATAATTTATTCAGCCACTCTCCAATTGATGGGCATCCCTTCAGTTTCCAGTTTCCAGCCACTACAAAAAGGCCTGCCACAAACATTCTTGCACATGTGGGGCCCTTTCCCTCCTCTAAGATCTCTTTGGGATATAGGCCCAGTAGAAACACTGCTGGGTCAAAGGGTATGCACAGTTTGACAACTTTTTGAGCATAGCTCCAGATTGCTCCCCAGAATGGCTGGATCCGTTCACAGTTCCACCAACAATGTATTAGTGTCCCAGTTTTCCCACATCCCCTCCAACATTCATCGTTATCTTTTCCTGTCATTTTAGCCAATCTGACAGGTGTGTAGTGGTATCTCAGAGTTGTCTTAATTTGCATTTCTCTGATCAATAGTGATTTGGAGCAACTTTTCATATGACTAGAGATGAACCTGATTTAATTTTTAAGTGTTTTTCTTTTGGAAAAGGGGGTTTGTTTAGCACAACTTTGGAATAGAACTAGGTAGGAGCTAGAATTTAGTATTTTTTTTTTTAATTTACTTTTTTCTTCTTTTTTTTTTAAGGCATTGGGATTAAGTAATTTATGCAGGGTCACACAGTTAGTAAGTGTCTGAGATCCTGTTTGAACTCAGGTGCTCCTGACTCCAGAGCAAGTGCTTTATCCTTTTAGTTGTCCTGCATTGTTATTTTTGATGCTTTCAGATGAATGGTATTATTAGGTTAGCCTTGACATTAAAAGACGAGTTTACCCTCTTTATAATTGTGGATAATTCTTTCAAATTCTGTAATAGGGATAGAAGTACTTGCCCTTTCTATATTGCAGGGATCTTGTGAGGATCAAATGGCATAATTCACATGAAAATACTTTGTAAACTATAAAATAGATTTAAATACCTAGTTAGTATTAATAATATGCCCTTGTTATACTAGTTGTGGGTCAGTCAGTAAACATTTACTAAGTGCCTGTTATGAGAGAGGCTCTTAAGACTAGAGGTATTCACAAAGGCAAAAGACAGTCCCTCCTCTCAAAGAACTCACACTCTTTTAAGGGAGACAAAACATGCACATGACTATGTACAGACAAGCTAAATATAGGATAAATTTAAAATAATCAATAGAAAGAAAGCACTAAAACAAAAAAGGATTGAGAAGGGCTGGGATTTTAATTGGGACTTGAAGGAAGCCAAGGGAAGTAGGAGGAGGAAATGAAGAAGAAAATTCTAGGTATACAGGTCAACCAGTGAAAATACTCAGATAGTGAAGAGAGAGTGTGTCTGCTTTGAGGAATACCAAGATATGGCTAGTATCTGAGGATCTCAGAGGATGTGAGTGAGGTAAGGTGTTAAAGTGTACTATAAGAGAGACTGGAAGCATTGGACTTGGGATCAGGAAGACTTGATTTTGAATCCTATCTCAGACACATGCTATTGTGATTCTGGGCAAGTTACTTGACAGCTCTTAGCTTGAGTTTCTTCATCTCTAAATTTCGAGATAATACCTACCTCCTGGGGTTGTTGGGATGATAAGATGAAACAATATATAGAGAACATTTTGCAAATTTGAAAGCACTGTATAAGTGCTAGTTATTACAAATATTTTAAAGTTGCATATATTTTAGCATGTAAAGTTGTATTGAACAGTTATATTTGGCCTTTTGGGTATTTTTGCAGCATATTTGTTTCCGAAAATAAAAAAATTACAAAATATTGCGATCTGTGCTCAAAAAGTTCTGAGTGGTTACTTCGCAGCACTCATTGTGTGTTTTCAAGTCTAGAATATTTTTAATTTTAAAAAGTTCTGGACTTGAGAAACCCAATAAAATGAACATTTCCATATACTGTACTATAACTAAAGAAGAGCATTATACATAGAACTTTGGATCTTTTTTATGTATAGCTTATTTTTCTTTTAAATGTATAATAAATGTTGCATGTAACTGTCAGATTTGTCCTACTTGTTGGTGATTCCTTCTGGTTTTCCTTATGTTCTCTTTGGTCTTGTGATTTTTTAAGCTTTTTATTTCAAAATACATGCATAGTTTTCAATATTCACCCTTACAAAACCTTGTGTTCCAAAATTTTTCTCTTCCCCTATCTTCTCCCTTAGAGTAAGTAATCCAATATATTGTTAAACATGTGCAATTCTTCTATATATAGTTCCACAATTATCTTGCTGCACAAGAAAAATCAGATCAAAAAGGAAAAAAAAAATGAGAAAGAAAACAAAAAGCAAGCAAACAACAAAAAAGGTGAAAATACTATGTTATGATCCACACTCAGTCCCCACAGTCTTCTCTCTCTTGATACAGATGGCTCTCTACATCACCAGTCCATTGGAACTAGCCTGAATTTTTCCTTTCTCCCCTCTTTTTCTTTTTGTCTTTCACAACTGTTTTTCTTTATAATGTTAGTATATAAACTGTTTTAGTGTTATGTTTGGTACTCTTAAGTCTTCCCAAGTTTTTTAGAAACTTTCCCCTTTAATTCTTTCTTTCATTCTCCTCTCCCTCTCCCTCTCCCTCTCCCTCTCCCTCTCCTTCTCCTTCTGCTCTTCTCTTCGGCAATTGGGATTAAGTGACTTGCTCAGGATCACACAGCTAGGAAGTATTAAGTATTTGAGGCCAGATTTGACCTTAGGTCCTCCTGACTTCCAGGCCACCACTCTCCACCCCCTTTAATGATTTCTTATAGTACAATGTTATTCCATTACATCTGTAATCTATAATTTGTTCATCTATGCCTCACATGATGGATGGTACTTTGATTTTCCAGTTCTTTGCTATTACAAAAAGAACTGCTCTAAATATATAGTTACAAATATTTCCATACACATGAACTTTTTAATATGTTGATCTTTTACTTTTTTATTTGATCTCTTTGGAGTGAAGACCTAGTAATGTTATTACTGGGTACAAAAAGTTTGCACAATATAGTGACTTTGTGGCCATTATTCCAAATTGCTTTCCCCAATAGCCAGATCATTTCACACATTAGTGTGTTTATTTTTCTGCAGGCCCTCCAACAACTATTTTCTATTAACATCTTCACCAAACAGATGGGTGTGAGGTAGAATTTTGAAGTTAATTCATTTTGCACTTTGATAACTTGAATTTCTACAGTTGAAAACTATCTGTTTATATTATTAAACCACTTATTGGGGAATGTCTCTTGTTCTTATAAATGTGAATCTATTCCTTACCCTTTTTGCATATTGAAACCTTTATGATAGAAACTGCTTACAAAGATTTTTTTCTATTATTTGTTTCCCTTCTAGTTTTAGTTAAATTTGTTTTGTTTGTGCAAAAAACTTGTAAATCTTATGTTATCAAAAATGACAAATTTTTATTTTCTGTGATTTTCTCCTTCCCTTGGTCAGAACTTTTTTTGCTTTCTATAGATTTGAAAAGTATTTATTTGTGTCCTTAATTTGCTTACATTGTTATCCTTTTAAGCTAAATTATGTATCCATTTGGAGGTTCTCTTACTATGAGTTGTGAGCTGTTGTTCTATACCTACTTTCTGCCAGACTGCTTTCCAGTTTCCTCTGAAGTTATTGTTGAACAGTGAGTCCTTAGCCAATTACTGGGGTTTTTAGATTTTGCATCTGTATATTGTGTACTTAATCTCTTCCATTGATTGACTTCTCTTTTTTAACAAGCATCAAATTGTTTTAGTGATTATTACATTGTAATACAATTTGGAATTTACTACTGTGTTGGTTCCTACCTTCCATTATTTTTTATTTCCTTTTCAGATCCTTGTCCTTTTGTTCTTTCAGATGAATTTTGTTATTCTTTTTTTTCTTAGTTATAGTTTTGTATTTTGATTATTACTTTTGAGGTATTTATTATGTTTTCATAGTACAATCTGGCCTGTATATCTCGTTGTTAGCTTATTTATGACCTCGCTGAGTATTTTATAGCTCATCTTTTGAATTTACACAATAGTTATATGCTAAAAATT
This sequence comes from Myrmecobius fasciatus, assembly GCA_023553655.1. NCBI lineage: Eukaryota > Metazoa > Chordata > Mammalia > Dasyuromorphia > Myrmecobiidae > Myrmecobius > Myrmecobius fasciatus. The sequence goes on from JAJPUD010001453.1 coordinate 125,312, forward strand.
AAATTGCACATTGTAATAATAAAATAAAGGTTTTGAATCTTTAATGAATTTGGGGATTTCTAGCAATATGAAAAAATTTTTAGCTAATAAAAATTTGATAAAATTTCATACTGTTAAGTCAGTTAAAGGATTAAAATACTCAGTAAACAATAAGCTCCTTCTAAGCTAGACATTATGCTAAGTGCTGGATAAACAAATAATAATAAAGACTATTCTTACTCTCTAGTTGCTTACAGAAAAAAAAAAAAGGAAGCTAATGACATTATCTCAATAGTGAGTTTCCTGGGACTTGGTGGAGAAGTCAGTCTGTCCCTGTGGTTCACCTAGATGAGAAATGAGGAAAACAAATAAGACCCTTTATATTATATTGAGAGTTCTTTATGTTCTAGTATTTAATAGCAATACATTATTATTGGTTGATATATAAAACATCAGTTATACATAGTTATGAGTTTCTACAAATGAACAGATATATCCTGTGTTTTTTAAGGAACCAGTTATGCTTGTGAAAAACCATTAAATGATGATAAAAATTTTGAATGAAATAATTACAATATTCAAGGCAGCCTTTTAGTCATATTCTTTACTTGTTAGAGTGGAGTTAGACAGCATCTTCAAATTATGTCAGTCTTATAATGAAGAGTTTGGATTATTCAGTGTTGAAGCAGGGAGTTTAAGGTGGAGAGTTACATGTTATATATTATTTGGATAATAGGGCTTAACTGTTAAGAATCTAAGAGGTGTAATCTAGCACTTTTTTACAGACTACAAAACTAAGGCCCAGCAATCTAGACCAAGGCCACAGAATCAAGACAGTTTGACCCCCAAATCCATTGTTCTTTCTGTTGCAATATTTTTTTAATATTTTGAAATCCTGTTACGTAGAACCTGTGTAAGGAGACTGATTGTTGATATTATCATAAACACTAATTATTTCACCTATAATGTGGATTTGAGGTATGGTTAGCATTGATGGTGTTATGTGAAATGCAAGCAATTAGTAATAGAATGTAATGATGAATTACTGTCATCATCTCATTCTCATCTTTTTTTGATAGAATGAAAGTATTTGAATTGTGATATGGAAAGGGATCTTTTCATAAGTCTTCTTTTGGTTCATGTTTATTCTTTATAATTTTAAAGCAATGACTTGTGATTTTTTTTTAAATCTTGGTTCATTTTGTTTACATTGTTGTGGTCATTGCTTATATTGTTTCTTGTTTTTTTTTTTTTTTGTTTGTTTTTTTTTTTTTTTTTTTTTTTGCTTTGGTTCATGATGCCCTTTCTATACTTCTCTGTATTTATCACATTTGTGATTTCTTAAATCATAATTGTTATATTATAATACATTACATGTATATATCCTAATTTGTTTAGCCATTTCCCAGTCTATGGGCATTTACTTAATTTTTAGCTATTATAAAGTGCAGCTATAAATATTTTGGTGAAACATTTCTTCTTATTGATAACTTCTTTGAGGTATAAGCTCAGTAATGGAATCTCTGGGTCAAAGGGCATTTTAATAACTTTATTTGTCTAATTTTAGGTTGCTTTTCAAAACAGTTGTACTGATTTACAGCTTCATCAGTAATGCACCAGTATACACCTATTTTTCCACAGTTCCCCCAATATTGAGTGTTCTCATTGTATGAAGTGGTTGTTTTGATTTGCCCTCCTTTTATTAGTTATTTGAAGTATTCTTTTATATGGTTGTTAAGTTTGCCATTATTCTTTGGAGGACTGTTGATATACTTTGACCTCTTATCTACTAGAGAATACAGATAGTACATATCTTCATGGATAAATTTTGATGTATTTGCATCTATCTGTTAATTATATTTCTTGGATATCAAACCTTTATCAGAGAAATTTGACGAAAAGATGTTCTCTCCTTCCTCCCATTAGATTATTTCTCTTATCATAGGATACATTAATTTTGTCATTCGCAAATGCTTTTCAGATTCATGTGATCATATTTTATCTTTTATAATTAATTTCCTCTATCTCTTGTTTGGTTAAGAAATGATTTTTCTGGCCTTTGCTGTGAGAGATATACAATCTGTTTCTTTTGATTTTTCAAAATTCTATGTTCTTAAATTTTTGCCAGACTACTTTTTGATTATTATTTTTAAAAAACAAAGCTCCGTACTAAATAATTCATTATTTTTGAATTTATCAAATATTGGGTTCAGGTCTGATTTCCTTTTTAGAAATGCTTCACATGTTTCACTTTTACTGAATATTCATCTTGTTTCATTAGTGATTTTGCTCAGGTTTGCAGAGCTACTTCATTTTTGCTTTTTCAGCTTTTTTTTTTTTTTTTGCATTTAGGACTACATTTTATTTTCCCTTCTCTTCTGTAGTTACTGGTGGATGCAGAAAAGTCTTGTACTATCTGAATTTCCTTTTTAAAAGTCTTTATTGTAAGCTCCTTTAGCACAACATATATCTTTTGCCTCTTTATGCATTTCTGATATTGTGTGGTGCCTAGCACCTGGTAGGCATTTGATTCTTTTTCTATAGAATTTGCTATTTGTCACTGGAATTGTTAAATTTAACTAGTGTGTATCATGGAGTTTGCAACATAGGGTTTTTTCAGTGGTGATTGTTTCAATTGTTCTTCTGTTTTCTTGGTTTGAAAGTTTTGGGCATTTGCCTTGTATTATTTTTTGCATTGTGGTATTCAGGTTTTCTGACTTGTTTTTTTTGGGGGGGGGGAACATATTAAGTTTCCTTATGTATTCTATATCAAAGGTCAGTATGTTTTGCTTGTATCCATTCATTAAAAAAACAAAACAAAACAGCAGCGTTTTGCTTTTCTTTTTCTTGATTGATCTTGCATTTTGCTTTCCCTATCAGTTGTCTTCTCTTGATTTTGTTGTTGAGAATTGTCTCCACAGATTCAAGTTTTTTTATTCTGCCAATTTGTTGGGATGGTCACATAATTTGCTTTTGCAATTATTATTCCTCTTTTAAACCATTCAAGATCTGCTGTGATTTCATGTTCTCTTGGGAATTCACAGGTTCTTCTTTCTTATCAAATATTGATTCATTTTTCTTTGCTTTGCAAAAGTTATTAAGAGATATCTGCCCTCTTAGTTGATCTGGAGGCCACATTCTCTTCTTCTGTTATGGCTATCTTCCTTGTTTGTTTATCTACTCATGTTTAAAGTCTTTAACTGAATTTTCATTCTCCTTAGGTCTTTAAGGATTTAAATTCACCCCCTACCCCTACCCCCCTTGTTTTCCTCTGATTCTCACTTTCTGACTCCCTTTTGATAATTGTTTTTTTGGAGCACTATGTATGTTTGAGCCTTCTAAGCCTCCTTTCACAACTAGACATTTCATAATATACTGATCTCACTTTTAAAATTTTTAAAATTTCCACATAGTAGTTTTCATTTTTCCCCGACTACATGTTTTCAACATTCATTTATGGTATATGATTTTGAGTTCCAATTTTTTATTTCTTTCCCTCTCCTCCCTTCTGCTCTCCCCAAGATGGCAAGCAATCTGATAGAAGTTATACATGTACAATTATATTAGACATATTTCCACATTAGCTGAACTTACTTTCCTATCATAGGTGATTTTTAGGGGGAACAGAATTAACCTCAGATAGATGGTGAGCCCTTTGGTTTAGGCTTAATGGTGTATCATATGGCCGTAGAGTTTCTATCTTCTTTCTCTTCAGTTCTCTGAGCTTGGTTACAGCCCAGAACACTCCTTTGCTGCTGAGAGTGGTAGAGATGTATTCTTTTATAAGCGTTTTGGTGGGCATGTGTAACTCTGCCCACATTATTGGGGAGGTAGAGTAGGGACTGAGTGATTTATTTAAGTATTAAGCATTCACCTTCTCTGTTTATTGAATTGCTATTTCATTAAAGTTCTCAGAATCTTAGACTGTGTAGATAGGTGAAACAGTTTTATTTCCTGAAGATTTCCTTTTTCATAGATGTTTGAGAATGTTCATGAGGATTAGAAAACATGTCTAGTTTTCATCTTGTTAGTCATGTGATCCAGAAGTCTTATTCTCTTTCTGAGAGGTAGAGATGAAGAGAGGAGATGCATTGCAAATGTGGTAGATAATTTGCCAAAGGCAGCCAAGGGAATATCTATTTTTGTGAATAGAAGATAGACCAGTTTAACAGTAATTTAGAATGTATGAATGGAAAATTTGGAAAGGTAGTCTGCAGCTAGATTGTGACGATCTTTAAATATCAAGGTGGAAAAATTATATTTTGTTCTCGAAGTAGTAGTGATCCCTGAAGAACTTAAGAGAGCTAGTGACTGTAGTAGACTATGCTTAGGGAAGATTATGTTGGTAGCTTTCTGTAGAATGAATTGGGAGAGGGAAAACCTTAGGTAAACAGTCTTTATAATCCAGGGAAAGGTAATGAGTTTCAGAACTAGAATCCTAGCCATGAGAATGAAGGGAAGGGGACAGATGGGAGAGAGTCAGAGGTAAATTTTTGAGACAGTTTGGGTATAATGGTGTAAAGAAGAATGAAGAGCCATGGATGACTTCAGTGTGCTGATTCGGAGTGATTGAGAAGGATGATTGTTTCCTTTATGGAAATTTGAAGTATGTTTAGAATTAAGGAAGATGATTTCTATTTGGTAAGCTAATGGGATGTCCACTTGGAGGTTTTTGTTCAGCCAAGGGAGTTAATGTGGGATTGGAGCCCAAGAGAAATGAGAGTTTGATAAATTTGGGAATCAAGTACATAGAGGTGATAATTGAACCTAAGGGAGCTGATGCAATCCTCAGAATTTTCCAGAAAGAATAGAGCAGAATGGGGTTCAGGTCTGAACCTTGGAGGTGACCCATGTTTAGCATAGATGTTGACATGAATGATATTCCATGTTGCCAAGTATAACGATCCAACAAGAAACTGAGAAATATTGAACAGATAGGTAGAAGTACTCCAAAAGGGCAATGTTTTGAAAGTTAAGAAGAGATTAACCTGGAGGAGGCAAGGGAAGCAGTGCTAGAAGAAGGAAAAAGGGAATAAACATTTTATGACATCTACTATGTGCTAAACTGTGCTAAGCGTTTGACAAACATTATCTTATTTGACCCTCGTAACAACAGTGTGAGGAAAGTTCTGTTTTTTTCCAGCGCCTTAGTATCTAATAGTAGGAGGGATAGTTAATTTTTTTCAGCTTTCTTGTTTGGTGTATATGTATATGTGTATATATGCATACTTGCATGTATGTGTGTATATGTATATACATATATATGTATATGTAAGCTATACAGTGTATGTTTCTACTTATCAGTTCTTTCTCTGAATGTATAGAGCATCTTCCTGAGTCATAGGTCCTTTGTAGTTAATTTGACTATTTACAATACTCAGACTATCTTAATTCAGTTATTCTTTGAATAGTATTGCTGTTAATGTATACAAGATTCTCTTGGTTCTGCTTATTTTAGTCTGTCCTTGTAGCTCTATACAGACTGCCTCTCTAAATGTAATGACTCATTTTTTGGTCCTTTCTCCCCTACCCCCCAAAAAAGGGCATCACATTGCTTATTTTTTAATTTAGTATTTTCATTTCTTCCCCAATTACATTTAAAGATAGTTTTCAACATTTGTTTTTGTAAGATTTCAAGTTCCAAAATTTTCTTCCTTTCTTATCTTCCCTTCCTAAGACAGCAAGCAATCTGATATAGGTTATACATGTACAATCATTTAAAATCATTTTCACATTAGTCATGTGAAAGAAAAATCAGAACAAAAGGGAAAACCTTAAGAAAAAAAAGTGAAAATAATATACTTCAATCTGTATTCAGATTCTGTAGTTCTTTCTTTGAATGTGGATGGCATTTTCTATCCCAAATCTTTTAGAAATGTTTTGGATCATTATATTGCTGAGAAGAATTAAGTCTTTCATAATTGATTACACAGTCTTGCTATTATTGTGTACAAAGTTTTCCTGGTTCTGCTGATTTCACTGAGCATTTGCTCATGTAAGTCTTTCCAGGCTTTTCTGAAATCAGTCTACTCATCATTTCTTATATAATGATAGTATTGTTTCATTACATTCATATACTACAGCTTTTTTAGCCTTTCCCTAATTGAGGGATTGCATTGTTTAGGAATGCCTCCATTAGCACCAGTAATTAAAGGGCTTTGAAGACTACTACTTCCAGGATTCTCAGGAAATGCTTAAAGTCTTATTTCATCTAAAGAGCAGGCAGTCTGAGCCCTGTTTGCATTAACTTACTGGTTAAATAAGTTTAAAAAGTGAAATCATACAAGTCCATGGTACAATCATTATTTATTTATTCATCTGTCTATTCATTGATATATTTATCTGCTCATTTGTTTGTTTATTTACCAGCCATGGTTGTTAAATCTTTAACTAGTGTTTCTAGTAGCTACTGCCAAATTAATTACTGCCAAATTATTGCCAAATTAATTTTCTCTTCCTGTTTTTTACTTACCCTCTCTCATCTTCTAATATAATAGCTTTTATTTTTCAGTAATGATTTTACTGAGTCCAAACTATATGTGAATTCCTACTCATCTGAAAAGACTTGTAAAAGATTGTTAATACAAATGTTCTGTCTCTTAAATATGAGGCTCATACATTGGTCTGTAATAAGTGGTATTGGGACAAAGTATATAGAAACTTAAACAGTTGGTGTTTTTGCAAGCATTTTACTGAACTAGTTGCGTTTTACAGCCAGTTTGCAATTGTAGAATAGTATTTTAAGATGGAAAGTTTTGATTAATTGACTTGTTTTTGTATGTTGAGTTGTTAGGTGATTTGAATTTGTCAATTAATTTCCTGTTACTGATAGGTTTAAATTGCCAGCTTGAAGTGGAATCAATCCTTATCAAAGTGCAATTTTTTACTCTTAGGCATTGACAAGTTTAGTGGCTTCAGTAGCTCATCTAGGAATTCTCATCTTCCTTTTCATTATATGATATAGTGGAATTGAGTATAATTTTTTTGAAAGGGGAGTCTCACAAATTCTCTTTGAACTGGGTCCTTATTCTCTTACTTTTAGAATGTTATTATCTAGCTAAATTCTTTCACAAAATCTTTCTCTCATATGCTGACTGTGGAATCCTGGGAACATTACTATCTGGCTCATTTTACTTTCCCAGGAGTCCCATAGCTTCTTTTGCAAGTATTCAAACTAACAAAACATGGAATATGGAGCAGATTTTATTTATTCCTGTACTTTGATGAGGCTGTGACTTCAGAGTTATGGGTACTCCTTCTAGTGACAGAAGTTGTGATCCATCCATACTTTTTTCAAGCAATGTAGTTCTTGTCCAAGTTCTATAAATTCTTCATAAGGGGGCAGCTAGGTGGTGCAGTGGATAGAGCACTAGCCCTGAAATCAGGAGAACCTGAGTTCAAATTTGGTCTCAGACACTTAACATTCCCTAGCTGTGTGACCCTGGGTAAGTCACTTAACCTCAATTGCCTCAGCAAAAAAAAGCAAAAAATAAAATAAAATTTAAAAAAATAAATTCTTCATAAGGACTTTTTCCAACATAATGGAACTCTTTCTCTAGGTCTTCTTTTCTTAATCTTTTTGTTTGTCATAAACTTCTTAGGAAGTCTGGTGAAGCCTATGGATCCCTTCTTACAATAATGTTTTTAAATGGATAAAATAAAATACATAAAGGAAACCAATTTATATTGAAATGCTTTTATGAAATATTTACTGACTCTAGGTTAGCTTCTGCTCTAAACTGATTGTTCTTATGTTTATACTAATGGAGTATATGGGCTGTCCATTTATTCTTCTCTCTTGTTACATGACTAGCCCTTCTCGTTCTCTAGAAATGAATGTGTAAAGAACTAGGTAGAAAGCTCATGACAGTTGATTATGCCAAATCAGTCGATCAATCAAGATGTGTTAAAGTATCTAAATGCTAGGTACAAATAAAAGAAATGCCTTTCATTCTGTTTGAAGACTAAATCATTATTCTTTGCTAAGTAAATGAAAGATATATCAAACAAATGCAAAATAGATTTTTCAGAAAACCTGGAAACACTAATAACTGAGGGAGTTGGAAAAAGACCTTTTGAAGGTGGCAACATTTGAGAAATCTTGAAAGGAACCAGAGGTTATTGAAGAAGCAAAGGTAAGAAAGCATTCTGGGTATGAAGGATCACTTGTAGAAAAACATGGAAGTAAGAGATTGAATGTAGGGGGAGCAACAAGAGGGCCATTTTGCCAAGAATCTGGAGTGAATGAAGTAGAGTAATTTGTAGTCACTTTGGAAAGGATGTCCTGGAGCCAGATTATGAAGGGTTTTAAATACTAAATAGAGGTATTTGAATTTTGTTTGAAAGGCTGGGGCAGGGGTGACTAATGAAGCTTGTTGAGGGGGGGAAATGACAGATTTGTGTTTAGGCATAACAGTTTGGCATTTTTATAGACAGTGGATTATAGAGAAAAATTGAATATAGGTCATCCCAATTAGGAGGCTTTGAAATAACAACTCTAGGAGAATTGATGAGACCATGAACTATTTAACTATTTATTATATTTTTCAATGAAAAAGTTGGAACTTATGGCATTGGAGTTTGTGAGACAGTTAAGGATGATTATGTTGGAGTGGAAGGAGTGTTTGGATTTGAAGTCTGAGGATTTGGGTTTGAATATTGACTCTGTCAGTACTGGATTACTGTGACCTGAAATAAGTTGCTTTATTCATTTTCTTCATCTATAAAATGAAGGAGTTGGACTAGAAGACTTCTTAGGTCCCTTCCAGTCCTAAATTTATGATGATATGCTCTTATAGTATTATTTGTCTTTAGGTACAAGAAGAACAAACCTTTCACTTAACTTCAATTTCCTTTTGTTTCTTTTGGTTTCTAGTGAAAATGTCTAGCTAGTGATAAGCCTCTTTATTTAGGTTGATCTCAGAAAGCAGCTATTGTCTTTTGCTAGGTCTGTATCCCAAACTTTTAATGTTTAAAGCTATCTGACCTTGCTGACAGTCTACTAGAATATGACCTTGTTGACTGACAGTTTGCCAAACTACCTAGTATACCAGGTTGCTAGAGCTACCTTTAGGTTACAGTGAATCATTGGAGAGCCAGAGTCTGTGGAGTGTTTTTGTTTTTGTTTTTGTTTTTTTTTTTTAAACCCAGCAACAATTTCCCACCATCCTCTTCATACTTTGTTTCCTAATTATCAAGATAGTTTCCCTCTTCTTTCCAGAGAATTATCAGCTAACCCTATTCCCCTTTGGTAGGTTCCAAATTTCCTTGGAATCTTCAGTTCATATGACTCTTACAATTGAGGGGAATAAATTTTGTTTGTTCCTCAAATACGGTGGTTTCTTGCCTGGATGATCTTTCTTATACCAGCAGGGCAAAGATCTAAAGGTTTGCTCTTCCCATTGCAATTGGCTCACTTTCAGTGTTTCTCTGTCAGTTTCTGAGGGCTCATTAGTATGAGTGGTTCTTAAAAGTGAATTTTGTCTGTGAATACATTTGTAGGCCCTATCTTGGTATGTATTCTCTCAATATAGATCCTGTTTTGTTTTTGAAGAAGTACTAGAAGTACATATCTTTAATGAAACATTCTTTTTTAAAAATCAGCTTTATTTTTAGTTACAAATTCTTTCTCTTTCCTCTCCCTGCCTCACCAATTGAGAAGGCCAGGAAAAAAACAAACAAACCCATTATAGATAGATATAGACTTGCAAAGTCTCTCTCTTTGTGCATATAGATTTACATGTTAGCATGTATTTTCCTCCTTCCCTCCCCCTGCCCTCCTAAAAGCAAGAAATAAAAGAATATGTGCTTGAATTTGTACTTTTTAAAATCCATCATTTCTCTTTCTGGAGATGGACAGCATGTTTCATCATGAGTTTTTTAAATCTCTGATTGAATGGGTGATTGCATTGATCAGAATTACTAAGTCTTTTCAGAGTTGATTATCTTTACAATATTACTATTATATAATTTCTTCTCTTACTGTTTAAATTGTTTTCCAAATTCTCCTCACTTCACCTTGCATCATTTCATACAGGTCTTTTGATGTTTTTCTGAAACCATCCCCTTCCTCATTTTTTACAGCATATTAATTGTTACATTCATATACCATGCCCATCACTTCAGTTTCCAATATTTTGTTACCACAAAAACAGTGACTATAAATATATGAAACATTTTTCAGTGTTGTGTGTAACATTTTAATTAAATAAATTATACAATATATTTTAAAATTACAACCTCCTTAAATTTTTATATTAATATTAAAGAATTAGGATATAGAACTCAATCTTTCCCAATGTAAAGCAGCAGCTTCAATAGTGGCAGGGAAAAAAAAAAAAAAAAAGCCTTTCTTCATGTCTTTTCTTCTATTGAGAGTTTTGTAATGAAATATGATATAAGATTGGGGGAGGGGCTTGAGTCATAATGAGGAAGATGAAAGACTGAAATGGCAAGCTGAATGCAGGTAAAAGTCTTTTTGTTTTTTGAGTTCTGTAGTGTTTGTTAACCAGAATCCTTCAGTAAGACTGTTGCTAAGACCCATTTGTGAATAGGAGTTGCAACATTTATATTTAATAGATCTGAAGCTAGAAGTTCTGATGAACTTGTATGATATTAGAATTCGTGTAATTAAATGAATTTGACACTAGCTATGAATCTAGTGTTGCACATTATTGATTGGTGAGAGTTTTACAACTGTTCTGCTTTTTTTAAGATTTGATTTATTTCTTTTTTCTTAAATCAAAGTTAATGCTAAAAAATGTAGTCTGGGTAATGAAGAATATTGTTTTGATGTTAAGTTTAATAGAAAAATCCTCTACCATTTGTTAGAAGATAATAAACCTGTAGTTATTATATTTCTTCCTGAGAAAAATCCAGAATAATCTGCAAATTTTTTGATAGTATGAAGAATTTAAAAATACTTTTGAGAAGGGAATCTGACAGCTTTAGTGAAGAATTAGGGATTGCCTCTTGAGCTTTTTAAAAACTTGCATGTGGTTCTGAAATGGCATTTCCTCCTCATGCCTGTAACAGACCTCATTTCATGAAATGGATGCAACTGCTGAAAAAGATCTCATTTGAGCATGCCCACTGGAAGAGTAATCCTTTAGAGGGAGTTGGAGAGTTAAGCTACTATAATTTCTCTGCTGTTGGCTGCAGTAAACAACTGCTTTAAGACCTGAAGACAAAAATTTGATGAAGGTACATAGAAGTAAAATTGAATTTAGAAATATGATTCTTTTCCCTTTCCCCTCAGCCGAAGCTGGAAAAGCATAGTCTATGCAGGAAAAAGCTTTGTTTTGATTGTAGGGGGTCATGCTTCCCTCCCCCCCCCCCCAAGGCCACAGTATTTTTTGCATTTTGCCATTATGTGAAGCCATACAGAGGTTCTGGTTTCGTTTTAGAGTGGTATCTTGACCCAACTTGAAGTTGCTTGTTATGAATACTGCCTAAGGCCTTTAGAGCAGATTTTTATTATTAATTCAGGAAGAAGCTAATGCGTTAGTTCTTTTCAATTATAATGATTGTAAATTTGTAGATACATATGCAAGTTGCTGACAAAAATGTTAATTTTACTAATATTGATTTTTGCCTTCCCCCCACCAAAAATAAAAGGATGTACTTCTGTGTCTTCGGATGGGGTAAAAAAAACTAAGGGCTAAAAAAATCATACCAGCTAACTGCTGGGTGGCTAGGAAGCAGGGAATGAGAAGAGGCAGACTCACTTTGGGGTCAGGTAAGTGATTGACTTGGGTATAAATGGAAAATATGACAGTGGCAAGGAGAAATTGGGCCATTTTATTATGGAGCTTCACTCCTTTTTGTAATCTCCTGGAGAGAAAAATTCAGGAGGACAATCTTAATCATCAAACAAAAGTGAATGAAAAGAACATTGCTTAGACTGACTTGTTTTGATTAAAAATGAAATGGCTACTTCAGTACATTTGACTACTAAGGGAAATGTAAACTTCTTATTGATCCTGAAGAGAAAAAGGGGAAATGGGATTGATGTTACTAGATAATCCATGTTAACATGCTTTGCCATTTAAATCTTCCAGATGATCCTACAGGAAACTTTTAAGAGCTAACCAGCTGTTCGTTATGTGTGGATCTGGGTGAGGAAGAGGGAGGCCAAATCAAGAAGGTTCTATATATTTATCTTTTATTTTATTTATTCAGTTGTTTTAAGTGGCTCAGGTTGATGTGGATTTTTCTTAGCACATCTATTTTAGAATTATACTGTCTCTTTGAAAGGGAATATGGAGCTGACACTTCCTATGTTTGAGAAAACTCAAGTTTCTTGAAATAGAAAGGAGAAAAGCAAAATTGAACAACAGGAGCAATCTCTTGCACATGCCATGGAAAGGCTTTTGTGTTAGCTCTGGCTTGACCCATTATTAACGTTCAATGGCAGCAGTATCTTTGTGAAGCATTGTGGATGGGAAAATGGTATCTTTCTTGGTGGTTGATCAGAGAAAGGAGAGACAATATTTTTATTTTGATGATTGGCAGCACTGCCTGCTCATTCCATACAGGCATTTCATATTTATTTTTTGCTGAATCTGATGTGTTTTTTAAGGAAGATTTTTGTCAGAATAATATTGAATGGCTAGATACATTTCAGCCAATCCTTTTGTTTGCTCCTTGCTGAAAGTTAATAGTCTGAGGGGAAATATATAGAAAAGTAAAAAGAATAAATAAGTAAGTCAAAGAGAATATGTAGCACTGCTGTTCATTGTATCTGCAGTTTCTTGGGTGTGGAGAAAAGATGCTTATAAATATTAAGCAGAGTTCAGCATACCTGTTCAAATTTTGAAAGCTGTTAGATCATACTCTATACTCTGAGAAGTGTGAATAATTATGCTATCCCTGTCATCTACCAATGCTGAATGCTTACCTTTTGTGGTTCCCAATCAGGAGATTTCTCTTTTGCCTAAGACAGCTGCCACTAATAGGGCAGTGGATATTACTCTAGTTTTCAAGATGAAGAAAGCCTCTGTTAATAGTTAAAATATACTTAAAAATTTGAAATTCTTCACTCATTGACTTTTGGGAAAATTTGGCAGTGCCAATGGAGGAAGAGCATGTTGTTACAGGTGCTCACCAAATGAGAACTAGTTATCATGTCATCTGGAATGGTGTATATAGAGTTGTTTTTCCCAAAGGTTATTATGTTTACTTTCTTCCATGAATCTACAAAAGGTCTTTATGCAAATTGAATTGTGGTCAGGGCAGCAGAGATTTTTTCTATAGTAAGTGGAATTTAACATAGAGACTCTATAACTACAATTTTTTATTTTCCCAAAGAAAAATAAAGATATTTTGAGTAGAGAAACAGAAATCAGCTACATAAAAGATCCTTGATGCAATGCTTTTATTAAGAGACTGCTAAGCTGATTTTAGTTTCTTTTTTTTTTTCTGAGTCATTTAGTTAGCAAATATTTATTGAGCATTTATGTGCCCAGAATGGTGTTAATAATTCTGGAGGATCCAAAGAAAGCAAAAACCACATTTCCTTCCCATAGCCCTACTCCATTTATCACTCTTCCCCTTCTGATGTATTTTCAATTTCCTCTATTTTCTTGCTTCATTATCTCCTTCCTGCAAAGATGTTCAGGTTTCCCTCCTACTATTCTTTTTTTAATTTTTATTTATTTATTTTTTTTATTAAAGCTTTTATTTGTATAACATATGTATGGGTAGTTCCCCAGCATTGATCTTTACAAAGCTTTCCATTACAAATTTTACCCCCAGTCCCTCCCCCTCCCCTAGATGGCAGGAAGTCCACTATATGTTAATAATGTAATAATAGTTGACAAGTTGTGTAAGAAAAATCCTATCTACAAGAAAAAAAGAAAATCAGAGAAAGGAAACACAATGCAAGCAAACCTCAATAGAGAGCATGAAAATGTTATGTTGTGGTCCATATTTCATATCCCTCTCTCTGGGTGAATATGGTCTTCTTCAGTGAACAATTGGAATTGGTTTGAGACAATTCTTTGTTGCAGAGAGCCATGTCCATCAGAATTGATCATCATGTAATGTTGTTGCCTTGTATAATGATCTCCTAGTTCTGCTCACTTCACTCAGCATCAGTTCACGCAAGTCTCTCCAGGCCTCTTTGAAATCGTCCTGCTGGTCGTTTCTTACAGAGCAATAATATTCCATAATATTCATATACCATAATTTATTCAGCCACTCTCCAATTGATGGGCATCCCTTCAGTTTCTAGTTTCGAGCCACTACACAAAGGGCTGCCACAAACATTCTTGCACATGTAGGGCCCTTTCCCTCCTCTAAGATCTCTTTGGGATATAGGCCCAATAGAAACACTGCTGGGTCAAAGGGTATGCACAGTTTGATAACTTTTTGAGCATAGCTCCAAATTTCTCTCCAGAATGGTTGTATCCGTTCACAGCTCCACCAACAATGCATCAGTGTCCCAGTTTTCCCACATCCCCTCCAACATTCATCGTTTTCTTTTCCTGTCATTTTAGCCAATCTGACAGGTGTGTAGTGGTACCCCAGAGTTGTCTTAATTTGCATTTCTCTGATCAATAGTGATTTGGAGCAACTTTTCATATGACTGGAGATGGTTTTAATTTCATCATCTGAAATGATTTTAGTTTCTTTAAGAATTTTGTATTTAACTGTTTTGTTGATTTAACATTGGTCTTGAAAATTTTATGAAGATTTAATTTTATAAATTCCTACATCATCAGCATTTTTATATATTACCAACAAAGTTCAGCAGCAAGCTGTCAAAATAATTGTTAATAGTATGAAATATTTGGGCATCTATCTGTCAAAGGAAGTCAGGAACTATACAAACTAAACGCTTTCCACACAAATAAAGTCAGACCTAATCAGTTGGAAAAATATCAAGTGCTCATGGGTAGGCCGAGCGATTATAATAAAAATGGCAATACTACCCAAACTAATTTACTTATTTAGGGCCATACTAATCAAACTCCCAAGACATTATTTTACAGAGCTAGAAAAAATAGTAGAAAAGTTCATCTGGAAGAACAAAAGGTCAAGAATTTCAAGGGAATTAATGAAAAAAAATGCTGATGAAGGTGGCCTTGCTATACCAGCCTTAAAACTATATTATAAAGCAGCGGTCATCAAAACCATTTGATACTGGCTAAAAAATAGAGTAGTCGATCAGTGGAATAGGAAAGGATCACAGGACAAACTAGGCAATAACTATAGCAATTTAGTGTTTGAAAAACCCAAAGACCCCAGCTTTTGGGATAAGAAATTCACTATTTGACAAAAACTGCTCGGAAAATTGGAAACTAGCGTGGAAGAAATTAAAGCTTGACCCACACCTAACACCACATATCAAGATAAACTCTAAATGGGTTCATGATTTAGACAAAGAATATTATAAGTAAATTAGAGGAACATAGGATAGTTTACCTCTCAGACCTGTAGAGAATGAAGGAATTTGTGTCCAAAGAAGAACTGGACCTCTTAATTAAATACCAGATAGATAATTTTGATTATATTAAGTTAAAAAGTTTTGTACAAACAAAACTAATACAGACAAGATTAGGAGGGAAGCAATAAATTGGGAAATCATCTTTACAATTAAGGGTTCTGATAAAGGTCTCATTTCTAAAATATGTAGAGAATTGACTCATATTTATAAGAATTCAAGATACTCTCCAAATGATAAATGCTCAAAGGATATGAACAGACAATTTTCAGATGATGAAATTAAAACTATTTTTAGTCATATGAAAAGGTGCTCCAAATCACTAATGATCATAGAAATGCAAATTAAGACAATTCTGAGACACCACTACACACCTGCCAGATTGGCTAAGATGACAGGAAAAGATAATGACAAATGTTGGAGGGGATGTGGGAAAACTGGGACACTGATACATTGTTGGTAGAACTGTGAATGGATACAACCATTCTGGAAAGCAATTTGGAACTATCCTCAAAAAGTTATCAAACTGTGCATACCCTTTGACCCAGCAGTGTTTCTACTGGGCCTACAACTCCTCCAACATTCATCTTGAATTCTTATAAATATGAGTCAATAAATTAAAAAAAAAATTAATATAATCAGAATTATCTATCTGGTGTTCAATTAAGAGTTCCAGTTCTTCTTTGGACACAAATTCCTTCCTTCTCCACAGGAACACATACAATTGACAGTTATTTTGATCTCTTGCTGCTGAACTTTGTTGGTAATATATAAAAATGCTGATGATTTATGTGGATTTATTTTGCATCCTGCAACTTTGCTAAAGTTGTGAATTGTTTCTAGTAGTTTTTTAGTTGAGTCTCTAGGGTTCTTTAAGTATACCATCATATCATCTGCAAAGAGTGATAATTTGGTTTCTTCATTACCTACTCTAATTCCTTTAATCTCTTTTTCTTCTCTTACTACCAAAGCTAACATTTCTAATACAATATTAAATAGTAATGGTGACAGTGGGCAGCCTTGTTTCGCTCCTGATCTGGGAATGGTTCTAGTTTACATATGATGCTTGCTGATGGTTTTAAATAGATGCTACTGTTCATTTTAAGGAAAAGCCTATTTATTCTCATACTCTGTAGTGTTTTTAATAGGAATGGGTGTTAGATTTTATCAAATGCTTTTTCTGTATCTATTGAGATAATCATATGATTTTTGTTAGTTTGGTTATTAATATAATTGATTATAGTTTTCCTAATATTGAACCACCCCTGCATTCCTGGTATAAATCCTACTTGGTCATAGTGTATTATCCTGGGGATATATTTCTTGTTTTTTTAGAAGCATATTTGGTAAGTTTAAAATGCTAATTGTAATGCTGTTCAGGTTGTACTTTCCGAACTTTCTTCTTTCTTCTGTGTATTTTATAAACATTTTCTTTTGTCTCTTTCTTCTTCCCCTTTTCACCAACTAAATTCCCTCGCTTTTAACAAAATAATTTAGTTAGGCAAAATATGTTTCATTCAGTACCTCTAGTCCATCATCTTGTCAATAGGTAGGAAATACGATAAATTCATTATTGGTCTTCTGGAATCATAATTGTTCATTGTATTGATTGGAATTGTTAATTCTTTCATAGTTTTCATTTATAATGTTATAGTTATTATATAAGTTATTTTCTTCGTTCTTCTTAGTGAGAGGGGAATGAATTAAGGCAGGGAGACCAATTAGTAGGCCTCTATAATAGTCTAGGTATTTTAGAGAGACAGAATCATTTTTTTTTTTTTTCTTCTTTTTGCTGAGGCAATTGGGGTTAAGTGACTTGCCCAGGGTCACACATCTAGGAAGTGTCTGAGATCACATTTGAACTCAGGTCCTCCTGACCTCAGGGCTGGTGCTCTATCCACTGCACCACCTAGCTGCCCTGAGACAGAATCAATTGTAAGAGGTGTTGAAGAAGAAAAAATGGCAAGATTTGGCAACTGACTGGCTATGTGGAAGAATGAGAAATTGAGGATAATGCCAAAGTTTTGAAAGAGAAAAGTTACTTTTTTGGCCAAGTATTAATACATTATTGGAGGAATTAAAACAAAGTCTTTGATACCTGTCTTTTCAGATATATATATACACACACACTATTAGTTTACAGTTAGTCACTTTTTAGAGGGCCTGGGTGGTACCAGGCAATTGGGGTTATGTGATTGACAAGTATCTCATTTGATCTTCACAATAGTCCTGAGAGATGCCTATTTTACAGTTTGGAAAACTGAGCAAACAGAGGTGAATTGACTTGGGAAGACAGAGAGACAGACATAGTAAATATCTAAGGTTGAACTTGAAACTCTTCCTTAAGTCCAGCATTCTATCCATGGATTTAAAGGGTAAAGAAGTAAGTAATTTTGTTCCTGTGTTATTTCCTTACCTCTTTTCTTATCCCCCTCCCCCTATCCTTTGTTGTCTTATCTAAATCCCCTCTATCCTTTTAGGCTTAGGTCTGAGTCTTCCTCTATTTTTTTTTTTTTTAATTTTTTATTTGCAAAACATATGTATGGGTAATTCTTCAACATTAACCCATACAAAGCTTTCTGTTACAAAATTTTTTTCCCCTACTCCCCACCCCTCCCCTAGATGGCAGGATATCCACTACATGTTAATTATGTTAAAATACTTGACAAATTGAATATATGTATACATATTTCCACCCTTATCATTTTTGTGCAAGAAAAATCATATCTACAAGAAAGAAAAATCAGAGAAAGGAAACACAATGCAAACAAACATCAATCGAGAGTATGAAAATGTTATGTTGTGGTCCACATTTCACATCCCTCTCTCTGGGTGTATATGGCTTTCTTCAGTGACCAATTGGAAGTGGTTTGAAACATTTCATTGTTGAAGAGCCATGTCCATCAGAATTGATCGTCATATAGTATTGTTGTTGCCGTGTATAATGATCTGGTTCTGCTCATTTCACTCAGCATCAGTCCATGCAAGTCTCTCCAGGCCTCTCTGAAATCGTCCTGCTGGTCATTTCTTACAGAACAATAATATTCCATAATATTTATATACCATAATTTATTCAGCCATTCTCTAATTGAAGGGCATCTATTCAGTTTCCAGTTTCTAGCCACTACAAAAAGGGCTGCCACAAACATTCTTGCACATGTGGGGCCCTTTCCTTCCTTTATGATTTCTTTGGGATATAAGCCCAATAGAAACGCTGCTGGGACAGCCACAGTGGGCGCCTCTTCTTCCGTGCTGCCTTCGGGGCTGCGGGCGCTGGCAGTGGCTGCCATGGTACCGCTGCTGGTCCCACTGCGCCCGGCTGCGGCCATGTCCACCTGCAAGACCTTGGACATGGAGCTGGTGAAATGGTGGCGCATCGAGGCCATCTGCAGGCAGATCCTGTCCAAGTTGTGGCTGGACAGTCTGCAGGCCAGGGCAACAAGTCCCTGGGCCTGCTGCCTGACGCCGTGCTTGCACTCTACAACAGCACCCGGGACCACATGGCCGAGCCGGGGCCTGAGGCCGAGACCTACTACTAAGCCAAGGAGGTCACCCGGGTCCTCATGCTGCCCCAGAATCCGGAGGTGGAGAAGATCACCCACAGCTTCTACTTCCACTTCAACACCTCAGAGCTCCAGGAAGCCGTACCCGATCCAGCTCTGCTGTCCCGAGCTGAGCTCTGAATGCTGAAGACCAAGTCAACAGTTGAACAGCACGTGGAGCTCTGTCAGAAATTTGGCAACGGTTCCTGGTGCTACCTGACCAACTAGCGCATCCAGACCATGGAGTGGCTGTCCTTTGATGTCACCAGTGTGGTGTACCAGTGGTTGAGTAGCAAAGCCCGAGACCTTCTGCCTCAGTGCTCACTGCTCTTGTGACCAGAAAGATACCCAGCTCCATATGGATATTAGTGGTTTGAACAACGTCCGCGGGGACATGGGCATTATTCAGAACCAAAATCGTCTTTTCCTGCTGTTGATGGCTACCTTGTTGGACAGGGCCCAGAACCTTCACACCCCCAGCCACCAGAGGGCCTGGACACTGACTATTGCTTTAGCTCCTCGGAGAAGAACTGCTGTGTTGGGTAGCTCTACATTGATTTTCGTAAGGATTTGGGCTGGAAGTAGATCCATGAGCCCAAAGGTTATCATGCCAATTTCTGCCTGGGCCCCTGCCCCTATGTCTGGAGCCTGAACAACCAGTACAACAAGGTTCTGGCCCTCTACAATCAGTACAACCTGGGGTGTCAGTCAACCCTTGCTGTATGCCCCAGGCCCTGGAGCCCTTGCCCATCATTTACTATGTGGGGTGGAAGCCCAAGGTGGAGCAGCTGTCCAACATGATTTTCCGCTCCTGCAAGTGCAGCTGAGACCCCTGCCCTGATGCCCGGGGACCCCCAGGCAGGCCCGCCCCTCTTCCCCCCACTCTTCCCCAAGCTGGACCCTTGAGGGAGGGGGAGAGGGACCTGGCCTGGGGGGGGTGTGGTATTTAAAGGCCACCCGGACCCCAACCCCCTGGGGGCTGATCAAAGGTGGAGAGAGAAAAAAAAAAAAAAAAAAGAAACGCAGCTGGGTCAAAGAGTATGCACAGTTTGATAACTTTTTGAGCATAGCTCCAAATTGCTCTCCAGAATGGCTGGATCCGTTCACAGTTCCACCAACAATGCATCAGTGTCCAGCCTTCCCACATCCCCTCCAACATTTGTCATTATCTTTTCCTGTCATTTTAGCCAATCTGACAGGTGTGTAGTGGTACCTCAGAGTTGTCTTAATTTGCATTTCTCTGATCAATAGTGATTTGGAGCGCCTTTTCATATGACTACAAATAGTTTTAATTTCATCATCTGAAAATTGTTCATATCCTTTGAGCATTTATCATTTGGAGAATGGCTTGAATTCTTATAAATATGAGACAATTCTCTATGTATTTTAGAAATGAAACCTTTATCAGAACCCCTAAATGTAAAGATGATTTCCCAATTTATTGCTTCCCTCCTAATCTTGACTGTATTGGTTTTGTTTGTACAAAAACTTTTTAACTTAATATAGTCAAAATTATCTATCTGGTGTTCAGTTAAGAGTTCTAGTTCTTCTTTGGACATAAATTTATTCCATCTCCACAGGTCTGAGAGGTAAACTATACTATGTTCCTCTAATTTACTTATAATATAACTGTTTATATCCAGATCATGAACCCATTTAGATCTTATCTTGGTATGTGGTGTTAGGTATGGGTCAAGCCCTAATTTCTTCCACGCTAGTTTCCAATTTTCCCAGCAGTTTTTGTCAAATAGTGAGTACTTATCCCAGAAGCTGGGATCTTTGGGTTAAATTGCTATAGTTATTGCCTCGTTTGTCCTGTGATTCTATCCTATGCCACTGATCAACTACTCTATTTCTCAGCCAGTACCAAATGGTTTTGATGACTGCTGCTTTATAATATAGTTTTAGATCTGGTACAGCAAGGCCATCTTCATCAGCCTTTTTTTTCACTAATTCCCTTGAGACTCTTGACCTTTTGTTCTTCCAAATGAATTTTGCTACTATTTTTTCTAGATCTGTAAAATAATTTCTTGGGAGTTTGATTGGTATGGCACTAAATAAATAAATGAGCTTGGGTAGTATTGTCATTTTTATTATATTCGCTCGGCCTACACATGAGCACTTAATGTTTTTCCAATTGACTAGGTCTGATTTTGTTTGTGTGGCAAGTGTTTTGTAGTTTTGTTTGTATAGTTTCTGTGAGTCTTCTTCTATTACTACAATGATATCTTCCTTTTCTGAATTCCTATTTAATTTTTATTCAGATCCCTTATTTGACATTTGTCACCTGATAATTCCAACCAAACTGGCCAGTTCCTTCCCCAAACTCAGTGTTCTCTTATGTTTGTGTCTCTGTTGGAAAACTAAACTTTCTTCAAGTCTTAGTTTAGGTGCTACTGCTTTGTCCTGGATGGTCTTTCCCCCATCTTCTAGCTTTTAGTACATTATCTTCTGTTAACAGGGATTCGATTTCGTGACACTTTGAAAATTAGGTCTTTTACAAGAAAAATGAACATAAATATAGAATATAGAAGTGTTCACAATCCATACAGAAGTTTGCTTATTTATGATAATACAACAAAGGAAGGAGGAGAAAACTGAAATATCCACCTAAAGGGCTATAGCATGGAAGGGGGAAAGGTGCAATAAAGGTGGGAACAGGACAAAACCCCTTCTGAAAGTGAGGAGCAAGGTGACTGCATTCTTTTCCCTGGGGGACTGCTAGATTATAAAGATAGGGTGATCTGTATATCTTCCCAGGATCTCAGCTGCACAAGCAGTTTGCCAACCTAGTGCAGTTTGACTAGCACCTGTCTTGACTCCCAAGGATATACAGTCCAATTGGGGATACAAACAGCAAAGTATGTCCACTGGAGGTGAAGTGGGGTGGGGAGTGTTTGTCCCTGACATATTCAGAGTTTCCTGTGTGCTCTAACTCCAGTATTTTTGGAAAGTGGTGGCAATTCAAAAAGACAAGTTCAGAGGATCCCTTAACTACTTAGACAATTTTCTTATGTTTACTTAAGCTTTAACCCTCCCAGTAAAACATAAGCTCTTTGGAGGCAGGGACTGGTGGGAATATTTTCTAACATTGTGCCTTATTGCATTGTGAGTAGTTGTGCCTTAAGGTACAAAAGGAAGCTGATAGTTTCTTTATATGGAAGCTCAGTAAAGAAAATCTTTCTATTTAAAGGTAGCAAGATGTACAACTTGATCTGTATAATATAGAGAAATTCCATATGAGGAGAAGGCAATTAAACATCTTTCTCAGTTTCTCATAATCTTATCAGGTGACCATAAGTCTCCTCAAAGCTTTTAACATAGCTTTGAAAATTTTCCTTATACATTACATGACTGACAACATTTTTACCTTTTATTAATTTGTTGTAGTAAGTATATGGCAGAAATTATGAAAATAAGACAATTTGCTGAAATAAGCCTGTAAGTACTTATTAATACTTGTATTATAGATATGTTGAGGAAATTGTTGGATTTAGAATTATGTCCTGGGTTCAAATTCTGATTGCTGTTTAATGCTATGTAAAATTGGGTAAATCACTTTATGTCTTTGGGTAAAAATAATTTAAAAAAAAAGTAAAAATAATAGATTGGCTTAGATAACTTCTAAGTTCCCTTCCAACTCTTAAGTCTATGATCCTCAATAGAAGTAAAGTTTTATGTAGGCTACATTTATCCTGTTTAATTTATATATAATTCAGATACATAACCATATGCTCTTAGAGATACATAGTTTGCAGTTAGTTAAATATTTTTTGCAGTCATTTCTGACAAAAATTAGGAAAGTAAAACTTCAGAGAGAAATGATGTGGTAGAATGAATTGAATCTGGCCTCTACAACTCACCCCAACTTAATGAGCATCAGTTTCCTCTTATGTAAAATAGTAATAAAATTTTGTATTATATACTTTTTGAATTGTTATAAGGATCAAATAAGAAAGTCTTTGTAAAACATTTTGCAAACCATAAGGTACTATATAAATGTCATTTATTATTCTTAATGATTTATATACATATGTTTCTTGTTTCTATGGGAAAATCATATCAAACTTAAATTAAAATCTTTGTATAGAATAGAAACTTAGAACTTGCTCATCTTGTCCTTTTGACTTAAGCCAAAATCTTTGAGATTATTCCCCCAGTTGTGGCAAGTGAAACTTCATGATCCTTCATCTCAGGGAAAAAAAAGGACAAGCAGATGTGATAAACAGGATTCTGCACTGTTTTAAAAGTCAAAAGGGTATATTTTGGTGCTTTTGCCTTGTGTAATCTGTGAAGAAGAGAAACTTAGGGATGGCTAGGAGGAAGTTTTGGGATGTGGTATATACATTGATAGTTTTTCACAATTATAGTATCAGATACTAATATGATTAGTTCTGCCATATTTCTATGAAATATCTTCCTATCATACAAATGGAGGAATTAAGGCAGTAACTCAAGCTCTTTTGTGCTTTTAAATACTATTGTTGCATGGCCATCTTTAATTGTCTTGAGTTCTATCTGGCCATTAGACCCAGATAGCTCTGGAGGGGAAAATGAGGTAGGTGACCTTGCACAGCCCTCCCTCACTTAAATCCAATAATTCACCTGCATATCTTGGCATTACCTCCCTGATGTCATGGTTCTCTTCTAGAATGAAGGATAAACAATTATTGTTATCATGATCTGTTGTTTGGTTTGTTGGTTGTCCTTCATTTTCAAAAAGGATCAAAATGACATCACTATGTTAGTTGAGTTATACTGTGTCCTACTGTGACTGATCAGACCAATAGAAGCCCCGAATGCTCTGCCACAATTCAGAGACAAACATGAAATTTGGGGTACGTTTTGTGCATCTTTCTAACTGCATCTCACACCTCTTCAGAGCTAATTTAACTCTGCTTGCTCATAGAACACAGCACCCTCTCTGATGAGGGCACACCACAGTGGGTGGTCTTGTGACAGTGTCTTCCCTGCCATATAATTAATTGCAAAGTTCTTAAGAGAGACCTTGAGAATGGCCTCTTATTGCTTTTTCTGACCAGCTTGTGAGCTCTTGCCTTGTGTGAGTTATAATTGTTACAACTTAAAGGAACTTTAAGTTTCCTTCCAATGTCAAATTTTAAGATTCCAGAAGCCTATGATGATTATAGTTTGTAATTGCTTACATTTAATATTATACTAGACTTTAAAAAAAAAGAGCAAAATAATTGTTCTCATAGTCATATAGTCATGAAATTTTTTATGAAGTGTAACAATTTTTTTACATTTTAAGAAATTGATTATCTCTTATGTTCAAACAAAAAGATAGGTTATATACCTAGAATAAGCAATGTATGTAGCATCATCATTAGAAGGAAAAACCCATTAGGAAATTATATTTGATCATTTGAGCATTTACTAAGCTAAGATAGTACTCACATATGTAATATTGTATAAAAGAAATACAAAATAAAATTTAAGATAATTTTCTCACTAGTTGTAGGAAGTCAGGAAAGTCCTCTTGTAGGAGGTAGTGATTAAATTTTATTAGTACTTGGTATATATTTCTACTCTTAATGCACTGGTAACATCTATTGAAGATAGAATTTAGAGAAAACTTAGTCTAGCAAGTCAGAGGATAAGAATTCCATATCAAGTTTTTCAACATAGACTTTGTTATTAGAGAAGTCAATATACAACCACAGAGAATCTTATGTATATTATATCTTGTTTCATTTGAGTTTGATGCCACTGAATTACATCTTCAGCTATCAGTTATTTTATTGATGTGCATGTTTTTTCAGTTGATATAGATTATAAACTATGTCTCCATATCCTGTGGGAATTTTGTCCATGCTCTCCTGTAAGTTTGTTGCTGGAAGTAGGGGTTCCATCCAGCATATGTGGGGCCTTTCTTCACTGTCTTTTGACATTATGAATAATTTGCCAATCTGATGACCCTTGCTCTCAGCATGTGGCCATTTTTTTTCTCAAATATTTTTCTGATTATTTGACTTTTCTTTAAAGATTCTCCTTTGTTATTTGTTGCAATCTGCTCACATTCACCATGTGCCTATCCATTGTTCTCTTTGTAGTAATCTTTTTTATTTCTTTGGAAATATAATCAATCCTCAACTTTTGCTGGGTTTACATTTCTAGAAAATGGTGCAAAAGTAAGAAGGAAAAAAGAAAATTTTGATATACTGAACCTTTGGGAAATAGGCAGTTAATTTCCTGCAACCACCAAAATTTGCAGTCTTTCGCTAGAGATTACTGAGAATATGCTTTTGAGCATATAGTTTTTAATAGCATCATTAATCCTGATATGGTGCTCTCTTCCTAACCTAGTTATAATGAAATAACCCATAAAATGTAGTTTGCAAAATAAAATTGGTAGTAATTTTTTCTTGGCAGTAATTTTGTAGAATTCTGTGACCTTTTGTGCTAACAACTTATTTAAAAATTGGTTTTAGGCAATATTCACTTTTCCTGACACATGAAATCTACATGATATTGTATAGCAAATGAAATTCTTAAAACTAAAACTTTTGTGAATCTTAATCTTACCTTGGACTATGTCAAATAGTGATATGAGGGCATTACATTATACTGTATTACTGTAAACCTCTCTACCTTGGCTGTCCTCTGAAAAGCAAGGGAGAGGAACTTTAATCAGTGCTCTAAGAAGACTGAGACAGACAAGGTCTCCATTCTCTTATTGTGCATGCCCACAGATGAGTGTAGTTGCTAATGTGAAAGTGAAAATGAAATTAAAACTGGGGGAATTCTTGAAGTCACAAAAGTTAAATGGGCCCATGTTGAAGACTGGCTGTGTTATTCTGTGATTCAGACAAACAGCAACACAAGTAGAATATCAGTGCTAAAAAACTAAACCTTTTTTCCCTGAAAGAAATTTCAGGTTTGCAGTTTTCTGAAGGTAATCTCTGGTTTAATTCTAAGGTGATCTTTTGCATTTTATGTCCAAGATATATTATTATCTGTTGTTTTGATGTAGCTACTTTTCGAAATAGAATTCCCCTCCTCCTGTTATTCCTTAAAAAAAAAAAAAAAAAAAACTAAGCAAAGATGTTTAACATTGATTGGAACTGATTATGCATGAAATACAATCTTATCATTTTTTAAAATTTTATTTTATCAAAAAATTTTTTCTTATCTTTTCTTAATAGAAAAGCAAGCATACTCTTAGCTGCAGTGATCATGAAAACAATATTGTCCATTTTATGACCTATATTCTGTTGTTATAGTACATTATTTAAATTATTGTGATAATTATGTATTTTGTTCTTTTGTGTCTTGTTTTTGCTTTATATCAGTTAATATGAGTTTCCTGAATTCATCATGTTCTTTATTTCTTATGCTATGGTGGTATCCCATGAAATCCATATACTATGTTTTCTCAACTTATTCCTCATTTTCTGGGCACTCAATTTTTTATTACTTCAAAGAGTACTTTTCTTTGTATACTTTAGCACATATATGACCTGTTTTTCCTTTAATAACTTCCTTGGGGCTCCTTCTTCTCCAGACATTCTCCACCTATCCCTTCCATTAGAACCTTGGCTTCTTTTCTTGGGAAGCTGGACTCTACTATCTGAGTTTGTGCTTCTTTTTCCCTAATCAGGCTTCTGTGCCACTTCTCAATCATCTTTCATCATCATCTTCAGTCATCAGTCATACTATGCTTTTATTAGAGATCTTTGAAAACAAAGACTTCTTTCCAAGAAATAACTTTTCTTATTTTAGCTGAATTGACTTTTTTTATGGAAAATCTTTTTTAGTTTTATGTAATTGGAATTACCTTTGGTAATTTTCTCTGTCCCTTTCTGGTCGTGAATTTTCCTAATATCATAGTTATGGAATTTAATAGGTTTTCTTTTCTATTGGAGAGAAGCCAGCAAGTCCTACAGAGTCCTGTCTGTGACATATTGCCTGTACTTATTAACCTCTCAAAGTTCTGAGAAAATCTCAACACTATAAATAGCAGAGAAAATGCCGACCTGTTTTGGTAGAGAGAATTTACTCATTTGGGAGTTCCCTATACCAATGAAATTATAGGCCCAATCTTCATCCCTATCCATTGTCTATTTAAAAAAAAATGTGATGATTTATATCTAAATAATTAATTTGGGATTGAATGTGAAACTCGACTTTTCTTTTTCTTTCCTTTCTTCTCTCTTTCTCCCTTTCCCTTTCCTTTTCCTTTTCCTTTCTCTTTTCCTTTCCCTTTCCCACCTAGGGCTATAAAATACCCCTTTGGTAATTTGACTGGTATAGTTCTAAAGCTGTAAATTATTTGTGTAGTATAATTTCCTGATAGTCATATGCCGTGCAAATCTGAATTGATAGATTAAGTTTCAGATATTTTGTGCATTACATAGTTATTTCTTTTTTCTTTTTCTCCTTTTTTTTCTTTTTTTTTGGCTGAGGCATTTGGGGTTAAGTGACTTGCCCAAGGTCACCTAGCTAGGAAATGTTAAGTTTCTGAGGCTAAATTTGAACTCAGGTCATCCTGACTTCAGAGTTGGTGCTCTATCCACTGCACCATCTAGCTACTTCCTAGTTTCCTAATCTTAAGCCATCTTTGTATATCTCTGGTGTTCATTCAGCTTAATTATAATGATACATTTTGAACATTTAAAAAAATTGTTCATCTCTAATTTCCTTTATAATCACTTAAAGTGAAAAAATTTAAAAATAATTTTTATATACATTTACAATCCCTCACTAACTTGATATCTTTTAATCTCATTTTATTTTCCAGGTCATCAGTTTGATTTTTCAGCGCATTTACAGCTCATAGTGTACTTAGAAAATTTCATTTTCATCAGTTTTATCTCCATGCCTTCAGTTTTCCTGTCAAGCTTCTTTCAACTTTGAACCAAAGTTTCCAAAAGTCTTCTCTGTTGCATCTACTGTGTTGTGTGAATTGCATTCTGCCTTTTGCACTAATACTTTCACCAAGGGACTCTGAATCTGACTTCTTTTGGTAAGTTCTAGCTTTCCATTAAGGAGTGAAGTTACAGGGAGAAGTCTTCTCCCTTCACTTCCCCCTTGGCAACTTAAGCTTTTAGGTTTGAAATTTTTCACGGCATCCTGAAATTTTAAAAATATTTGTAATAGAATAAAATTAATTTCTTAGTAATGGCTCTATTTAGCATAGTGCAATCTTGTTCCATTGGGGATTCATTAAATGTTAAAAAATATTATTCACCAATAATATTCAGGTTTGCCATGTGAACTACTATATCATTTATTTTATTTATTTTGAGTTTTGTATATACTTCTCAAATTGACTAGTATAATTTGATGAAATGATACGTAAGACATTTATTCATTTTTATCTTTGGGAAATTTTTCTCTTTTTTCATGTCTTACTATTAAAAAGAGGCAATATAATGTAGTAGGTAGACAGAGAAGCCAGGAATTCTTGGGTTCAATTCCTATAAGTCCTTTAACTATTCAGTGTTCTAGGTAACTCTCTAAGATAAATTGTCCAAAATGTTCTCTCCTGGATTGGTAATAGCACTTGGGAATTCCCTGTGAAATCACAGATCTAGCCTCTGTGTCTATTACTAAATATTAAAATGTTCTAAACTGAAGTTTTGAAATCTTTTGTTAATAACTTACATTTGTATGCAATAGGCACAGAGTCTTAGTGATTATCTAATTCAGCCTTCTCATGGCACAGCTGCCCTTATTTGAATATTTTTGTATATTTTCTTTTAATAAAATTTTGTTAGTTTATATGTCTCCCTGAATTTCATCTTTGGAATTTTTAGCTCCTGAGAATGAGAGTCCTCTGGCCAAGATTATGTTTATTCACCGAGCTTCAGAGATTATTGGGAAAGGAAACTATTGGATGTTACTCATTATTTGAGAAGAGAGTTGGTCATATAAGGAGGTTGGATCTGGTTGTAGAAACTTCAGAATTTGGAAGAAGATAATTTTTTTACTTGATCTAGTTATCCTTAGGAATTGTTAAAAAGTTAGGATATAATTGGAAAAATGGTCCTTGCTTATGACAAGACTGAGCCAGTAAAATAAAATGAGTGACACCTAAATCAAGTTACTTAATCAGATTAATATCATATAAATCAAATTTCAAAGAATTACTTTTAAAGGTAGAAAAATATTAAATTCATCTGGAAGGAAAAAAGGTCAAAAATATGAAGGAAAATTATTTTTAAAAATTGGGAAAGAGACTTAGTACCAGATTCAAACTATACTACAAAGCACTAATCAGTGAAATCGTTTGGTATTGTTTAAAAAACAAAACAAAACAAAACAAAACCTACCATCAACAGAGAGAGAGAGATAAATGAAATAAAAGACTTTATAGCATATTTAACCTAACAAAAAGCCCTACATTTGTTATAGGCTTTGTTTCGCAAAGCCTATAAACCCCCAGACATCAGGGTAAGAACTCACTATTTAATCAGTACTGCTATGAAAATGGGAAAACACTGATGGAAATCAAGTCTAGATCAACTCTTCATAACCACATACTAAGATAACCCCTAAATAGATGTCTGACCTAAATAAAGTTTTTTTGGGAAAAGAATTAGTAACTATATTTTTAAAAATGCTTCAAATCTTCAATACTTAAAGAAGTGCTAATTAAAAAGCATTTCTTACATTGTATCTCATACCAGTTATATCAGCAAAAATTACAAAAAAGAAAATAAGAATTCTTGGAAAGACTTTGGGAAAATGGACACACTAACACAGTTGCTGGAGTTGTGAATTGGTATAGTCATTCAGTAAATTCCAAAATGTCACTGTTGTATGTCCCATACATTAAGACAGAGGATAAGGTCCCATGTGTATAAAAAGATATATAGTAGCTCTTTTGTACTAGGAAAGAGAACTGAAAATTTAAAGGGGTTTCCATCTAATAAGGAACGGCTGAACAAATTATGGTTTGTGAGCATAATAGAATACTTATTACTCTAAGAAATAGTGTAAGTGATCATTTCAGTAAAACTTTGGGAGACTTATATGAATTACTTTTCAAAATAAAATCAGTAGAACCAGGAAAATTAGGAAAACAAGAAAGATATCTATATAACAATAATAATAATATTGTGAAGACAACAGTTTTGAAAGGCTTAATAACTCTTAACAGTGAGCAAGCAACCATAAATATAGAGTAATGCTGTTAATCATCTTCTCACAGAGAATTGATGAACTCACGAAGAATTGTATACAT
This sequence comes from Myrmecobius fasciatus, assembly GCA_023553655.1. Taxonomy (NCBI): domain Eukaryota; kingdom Metazoa; phylum Chordata; class Mammalia; order Dasyuromorphia; family Myrmecobiidae; genus Myrmecobius; species Myrmecobius fasciatus. The sequence continues at coordinate 155,487 of JAJPUD010001453.1, forward strand.
TTTTAGACATGGCCAAATGATAAATTTGTTATACTTGACTATGAATTTTTTTTTTTTTTTCTGAGGCAATTGGGGTTAAGTGATTTGCCTAAGGTCACACAGCTAGGAAGTGTTAAGCCTCTGAAGTCAAATTTGAATTCAAGTCTTCCTAATTTCAGAGCTGGTGCTCCCTCCACTGTGTCACCTAGCTGCCCTATGAAATCTTACAAAGGTTTTGTTTTTTCTTTTAGACTGGGGGACAGGGAGGAGTAGGGATAGTTAAGAGAGAGATAATATGAGCAGATGAAAGAATATCACTTTTAATGGACAAGTGAGACAGCTTTGAAAATTATGTTGAATTTATTGTATACTTGAACAGTAATCTTTACGTAATGGAGATTTGTAGTTTCATTTGTACTTTCTCTTTCTCTGTTAGGTATATGGGAATGCTTATTTTATTTAGTGTTTTTTATATTTAGAAGAAAAAAAAAAAACTCAAAGGGTACTGTGGTCTTTGTAAGGGACAAAAATGTATCCTAGAGTATTTTTTCCTGGCCTTAATGATTTGGTATTTGGAGTCAGGCCTACCCAGCCAAGGAGAGATGCCCTAGAGGTTTCAAAAATGTAGGTCAATGAGTTACCTTGGCACTTTGCAGTTTCTTAATTTAAGCTAAAAGTGCTTTTCATTTTGCTTATATATTTGTATTTTTTGGCCAAGTAAATTGAAAAGAAGAAACCCATTGCACACAAAGGACATGTTATGGGTATCCTACTTTTGAACTAATTACCTAGCAATATATTTCCTCTAATTTAAATATGAATTCTGTTGTATAGGGCTCTTTTTCTGATTCTCTTTAAGAAATAGGTGTGTATATAGCACCAACATGTTAATTCACAGTAAAAGTATAACAGACAAATGCTAAATGTTTTTGCTAGCTCTTCTGACTTAATTTTACTTACTTCTTGTCCCTTTGGCTAGCATGAGTACTTTCTGTTCCTGCCCGCCCATTCTTTTTTAGTTGATATAGCCTTACTTCTACTGTTTCTGCTGTAATTCCTGCAAAACAAGAATGTCTTTGATTTGCTCCTTGACCTCTTCATACTTGGACTACCACCTTGTTACCAAATGTATCCTTTTGATGCCCAGCTCTTTGTCAGGAATAGTCCTTTGAGGAGTGTATGTGTAAATTATATTTGTGTGTATGTGTTTGTGTTTGCTTTTTAGTCATTTTTCATCACGTCTAATTCTTCATAATCCTCCATTTGAGGTTTTAGCAAAAATCCTACAGTGACTAGAAATGGTTTTAATTTCATCATCTGAAAATTGTCTGTTCATATCTTTTAACCATTTATCTATTAGAGAGTGGCTTGAATTCTTACAAATATGAGACAATTCTCTATATATTTTAGAAATGAGGCTTTTATCAGAACCCTTAAATGTAAAGGTGATTTCCCAATTTATTGCTTCCCTCCTAATCTTGTTTGCATTAGTTTTGTTTGTACAAAAACTTTTTAACTTAATATAATCAAAATTATCTATCTGGTATTCAATTAAAAGTTCCAGTTCTTCTTTGGACATAAATTTATTCCATCTCCACAGGTCTGAGAGGTAAACTCTCCTATGTTCCTTTAATTTGCTTATAATATCACTCTTTTATGTCTAAATCATGAACCCATTTAGATCTTATCTTGGTATGTGTTGTTAGGTGTGGGTCAAGCCCTAATTTCTTTCACACTAGTTTCCAATTTTCCCAGCAGTTTTTGTGGAAAAGTGAGTATTCTAATCCAATTCTAATTTTCAAAAGAGCCCTTTTCTTCCTTAAGACTTTGGATCTCCTTTTGTAGTTGATTAACTTTCTTTTCATAATCTTCTTGTTTTTCTTGGATTGCCCTCATTTATTTATTTTCCTCTCGGGATCTCTCATTTGATCTTTAAATTTTTTTTGAGTTTTAGAAATTCTTTTTGGGCAGGTGATTATGTTGAAATTATTCTTTTGGGTAGAAGAGACTTTTTTTTTTTAACCTCATTATCCTCCTCTGAATATGAACCTGGTTCTTCCTTATTCCCATAGTAACTTTCTATGATTGTGTTCTTTCTCATTTGCCAGCTCATTTTGTTGCAGAGTTTTGGTATAATCACCTCTAGTTCTAGAATGTGGTCCTCCTTCAGTTCTCCTCACTGGTCTGGAACCTGAAACCAAAAATTACATCCTCTTGTAAGTGCCTGCAGCCAACAGCTTCCCTGCCCCATTGCTTCTGCATTCCAAACATATTCTTTTACAGTCTTGCCTAGGCAGCACAGTTGAGCCTGATGTTCCTCATCATCCAAGGTGCCTTCAGTTTTCCTTGGCTCAGACATTCCACCTCACTAGGAAGAAAAAATTCCTGTGGCTGAGGCCTAGACTACTCTGTTCTCTGTTCAGTTATCCCTAGGGCTACTCACTTGTTGCTGTAATGGAACTAGCCTGGAAGTATTTATACTTTATAAGGATTAAATCTTCTTATAGTATCTTTCTTAGGACCTTGTTCTACCACAACCCTCCCACCCCCCCACCCCGTGTGTGTGTGTGTGTGTGTGTGTGTGTGTGTGTATATATATATATATATATATATATAAGAAAGAGACTATAATATATATACTAATTGCTTTCTGTTCCATCTGCAGTTTTGTCTTGTTTGTGGAGGAAATCTGAAGAGCTTGGAATTTTTTTACCTAATCAGCCTTTTCTCCAGAATCCTCCACATTGCAGTACTCATTTACAATGAATAAAAAAGCACCTTTGACTTCTTGATTTATGAATTATGTTTTTATTTATAGTGATAGGGGGAGTAAGACTAATTGATGATTGAAATCTACAGAAAATTCCAAATTTTATTTTGGCTATTCCTTTCATTTAAACTCAGTGGAAATAGAAATTGTTCACTTTATTATATTTATATTATCTGGCCTTAGGTTAATGTCTGCTATACAGTAGGTGCTTTAAAAATGCTTACTCACTTTGTTGATTGATTACCACCCACTTTTTATCAGATTATTTCCAGACTTCCTTTCCTTAGTCTATGTCACACTCAAATAGTTATATGTAAAAAAAAATTACAATATAAAAATAGCCACCCCTGTGTTTCCCTATATAGATTTACTTGGTTTCCTTGACACATCAATTATATAACATTTTTTCTTTTGTAGAATTTCTTTTTTTCTTTTCTGAGGCAATTGAGGTTAAGTGACTTGCCCAGGGTTATACAGCTAGGGAATGTTATAAGTGTCTGAGAACAGATTTGAACTCAGGTCCTCCTGACTTCAGGGCTAGTGCTCTATCCACTGTGCCACCTAGCTGCCTTGTTTTGTAGAATTTCTTAGAATTATATAAAGCAAAATACTTGTTAACCATTACATAAGAGTCTGAAAAAAATTCTCTAAACAGAAAACTATGTGTGTATGCATATGTACATATAAAGTTGTAAAATACATATTATATATCTCTTATTCTATGCTATTGAGTCTTTTACATATATCAGGAGGCGGGAAGCATGTTTTTCTGTCATCAGTCCTCTGAAATAATAGTCATTATACTCATCAGATTCTTAAGTTTTCAAAATTGTTTTTCTTTATGAAATTGTCACTGTTGTGTTCACTTTGTTGTGTCACTTCATGTAAATTTTCCTAAGTTCCTCTGAAGCTGTCCCCTTTCATCCCTTCTTCAGCCATTCCTCAATATATGACCACTTCTTCAGATTCTTTTCTTTGCTACCTGAACAAAGAGATACACATATTTTTGTACATCCACAGTTAGAATTTGTTTTGCTTAGGTCGTGTCTTTTCCTTAATCCATCCTCCTCCTAATTTCTCCTTTTTCCCTCCTGTTTCCCTGATGAAGGAAATTGATTTTTGTATTCAACCTCTGTATGTGTGTATATATGTATGCATGATTTTGTGTATTTATATGCTCAAATGAATGATTAGTTCAGATGTGAGGTTTGTGTCAGCTGTTACCCCAATCTTCCCTTATTTGCATTGATATCTACTTGCACACCCTGATTATTATGTGATTCTTTACCCACCCTCCTCTAGTATTCCTCTTCCTTTCTTTTTCTTTTTTTCTCTTATGATCATTAATTATTTCCAGATTTTCTGTCTTGGTTTGTGTTTGATCAATAGTAGATCCCTGATATATGCAGCTCCTATCATAAGCCAGCCAGGAGGCTTTGTTGGTTCATTGTTTTTCAGAGCAACAAAATTGTAGGTTCCCTTTTGGTTTGATGAGATTCCTGCCCTGATTATTCTTCTGCAGGCTTCACACTGAGCTTGAAGCCAGACCTGATATTTCCCTCTCCCTCTGGGGTCTAAATAGTTTACTTCTCTCTAGGTCCCCTAATTAGGTCCCTAGGGTCTATGATCATTCCTTACCCAGGAACTGAATGCTATCTCTGGAAGAATATCCTTTTTTCATTGAACCCCAAGTCTATGACCCAGAACTGGTAGTGGATGAAAAACTACCAATTGACAACTTTTCCCATATCGTGTACCTTGTGGTAGTCCCAATGTATGGACCTCTTCTTACTTTGGTACATAGCTGTTAGTTGGCAGCTTGAAAATTCCTTTTATGGCATGCTCCTGGCAGATCCAATTCACATTTTCTGTAGAACTCTATTTCCCTGTGACTGGGCTGGAGAAGTAGCTCACTGTAAATTTTGTATTGGATTTCCATGTTACAATTTAGTCTGTTGCATTTTCTGGATTTGTTTGGAGAAGTTTTTTTGGGGGAAGGGGAAGGTAAGCTCAGGTACATTTCTTTGTACTCTATCTATCATGACTTCCTATGTTAATATGTGCTTGTCAGTCTTTTACCAATAATTATATATGATATTTCTTGATAAATAGTGATACAATATGGATTTTGTTGGGTTTAATTCAACAAAAATTTGATAAATACTTAGTATGACCAAAGTCCCATGCTAGGCCTGGGAATGTAACATATGTACATGTATCTTAATAAAAAGAAAGCTTGTTGAGGAGAGAACCATAATAACTTGAATTATCAGGAATGCTTTCAGGAAGGATTTGATACTGGAGATCAGCTTTCAAGAAAAAAACAAGGATTTTGATAGATAGGGAGCAGGGATTGTGTTCTTGGCTTGTAGAGTAGATACAGAGGAGGGTGCTAGGAATCCAGTTTACTTATATTGTACAGTTTTTGAAAGGGAATAGTATGAAATAAGATTTTAGAGGACTATAAATACAAACTAATGAATTTTTATGTTTATACTCTTTAAGGATTGGGAGCCACTGACTGAAAGGTTTGGAAGATAGATGGGATAAGGTAATTACCAAAAGCTAGGATTATCAGTTAAGCTATTATGACAGTTCAAAGAAATATGTGTGATTGGAGGAAAGAAAATGAATACTAAAGATGCTAAAGAGGTAGAACTGACAACTGATTAGATATGTAAGGTGAGAGTGAGAAGTGGGAGACAATGCTGAGGTTATGAACCTTCTGGTCAGGAGGATGATGGTATCTTTAACAGAAATAGAATACTTTGGCGTAATGATATTTTTTTGAGGGGGGAAGATGATGAGTTCTCTTTTAGGTATTTTAAGTTTGATATTTCTATCCAGGAATAATTATTTACCAGACATTTGATAAAAATGGTAATATACTGTTAAAATGCTTTGGAAAGAGGGATTATTATTTTAGCTTTTATGCACTTAAAAACATAGAGAGTGGGTTTTAAAATATATTTTAATAGGTTTTGTTCCATCTCCATGGTGTAAGAAGAGTGTTTTCCCGTGTGGAAAAATGATATGTTAGCTTATGGCCATTTGTGTGTTATTTAGAATTTGTGTGGCAATGTGTTTTGAATCATGGAAAATAATGGTTTTTGTCCATAGCATTTGTGAGCTAGTTGCTAGTTTGAGAACTGGAGAGTAAACTGCACCGAAGGATTGATGATGCTGAAAGATTATTCTTTTCATAGCATTGTAACTGTGGAGAATGTAAAGGGAAGTTATTCACATGGAGTCTTTGGAGGGTTATTCTTCTGCCTTATTTTATCATGAATCAAGCATGTGATTATAAAATTTTGGCACTCAACTAGATAACCAGTTACATATCTTCTAGATGAAACTTTTCAACTTTAGAGCTAACCATGATATAGTAGTCATTGAGAAGGAAAGAAATTTGCAGGTTGTTTTCTTATTTTTAATGATTTTCGTATACTGTTAATTCTGTGGACATGGCCTAAAATTTAGCCTTGAAATACTTTCCAGTCTGTTTCAGTTAGAAGACAGAGTTCCAAAAAGGACAGAATGGATGATTCATGAATAGAACAGTTTAACATGGCAACTTTGGTCACTTAGGTGAGATCACTTTCTAGTTCCACAAAAAAGAAAAGTATAGGTGTTCATCTCTCTTCTGTTCTGTATGATAACTTTGCACAGACCTTCCTTACTTAAATCCAATTCATTTGCAAGTTATGGCATTACCTTTCTGATATCATGGTCCTGTTCCAGACTGAAGGACAAATAATACCCCCTGATCCATGCCTTCGTTCATATATTCACTGGTCCTTTTGTTCTTAGTCTATCAAAGGTAACCTTCAATTTTAATTCCCTTTCAGCCCAGTGAAAGAAAATAAAATGTAATTTGCTAAAGTTTCAAAATGAATTTGTTAGCTTTTAGAAGTAGAAAATAGAAAATAACATTCAATAAGTTAATAATCCTTTGCTATGCTATAGTCACTGTGCGTAGTCCTAGGTATTCAAAGACAAAATGGAACAGTTCCTATCCTCAGGAAACATTTTGTTAGGGAAGCATTCATATAGTGAATAGCCAAGTGCTGGGCTAAATGCTATTTACAAATATTTAATTTTTTGATCTTCATAACAACCCTTTCAGGTAGATGCTGCTATTATACCCATTTCTCACTTTAGAAAACTGAGGCAAATGGAAGTTAAGTGATTTGCCCAGAGTCATTCAGTATTAAATATCTGAGATTTGAAACTTAGTTCTTACTGACTTTAAGCTCAGTACCCACTATGCCTCCTAGCTGTTTCATTTGAGGAATATACATAGAGACATATTAGAATAAATGTAGAACAAATTAAAAATTTTATCAGGAAGGACACTATGTTCTGGGAAATATCTTGAAAGACTTTATATAGAAAGTGGTGTTTGAGCTGAATTTTGAGGGAAGCCTGGCATTCTTTGAGGTTCAGAGGAAGAAGGAGTGTGTATTCCAAAAATTAGGGGCTGATATTAATCAAAATTCACTGCTAAAATGGTACCAAAAGCAGAAAAATATTTACTGGTTATTATAAAATGTTTTGATGGAAATAGGCATACACTTACACACTCTACAACTTTGCTTCATAATCTGTTTTAGGTGATCGTTTGGTGTTTACAGTTTGAAGTACTATGTGCCGTTTTCCTGTTTTCTTTTTTAGATTTGTTCATTTCTTAGGGTTTTAGATATTTGATATTATCTTTTCAACTCATTCATAAAAAATATTCCCTGCCTTCAAGGAATTTATGATATAGTAAGGAAGATGACATTGAAATCAATTTTTATTTTTCATTCTCAAAGAGAACTATGACATCAGGGAGGTAATGCTGTGACATCCAAGTGAATTGGATTTAAGTGAGAGAGGGCTGTGCAAGATCACCTTTCCCCTCCAGAGTCCTCTGGGTTCCTTGGCCAGGTACAGATGAGAGAACTGAAAATGGCCCTGGATGAAATGGGTGACCTTGACCTTTTTAAGCTAAGGTCTTCCACCGGTCTCAATTTGACTGAGGCCACACCCATTCAGTGATTAAGGTTAGGTAGCAATTAATCTAGAATGCAAGGCTGCAAGTGATAAAGACAGAGAAGTATAAGTAAAGTGCTGAGGAAATTTTTAGAAAGGAGAAACAATTTTTGGCTAAAAATGAGAGAAACAATTATGAATAACCAGTAAACCCAGTGTTTTGGGGATATTTGTTGTTATTGTTTGTCTTTCCTTCTTGAAGAGGTCCTTGACCTCAGAGAGGTGATGCCATGACATGCATTGCTGATAGTGAAATTGTACTCACTTTTATGTTCAAGGTCTTATGGAAGCTATTGTGTTCTGCTCTGGTTTGGGTAGATAATACATTCTTTGAATTGATAACCTAAAGCTAACTCAGATTGCCTTCTCTCCCTCCTCACCTTCCCAATTCCATCTACTCAGTTACTAAATCTAGTTCTTACTACTTCTTTAAATACTTTAGGCTCTTCTATCAAATTTCCTCCTATTCTGCTACCTTAGATTGTCCTAACAACTTCCTGACTTGTTTCCAATTTCTTCCCTTGGACCATATCTCATTCCACTGTCAGATCCCACTGTGAAAGCTTAGTTCTGAAAGTTTGGCATTCAAAGACTCCCAAGTTTTGTCTAAAGCTTTCTTTTCTAGTCTCATCTTCCACTCTTTCTTTTCACAAACCTGTGCTTCTGCCAAAGGAGAGTGCTTATGGAATTAAAGTCTTCGCTTTCCTTGTTTTTGTGTATATGCTTCTGTGTGACTAGAATGAAATTTATCTTTTGACAGCTCTACATAGTTTCTCTCTATATTTTAGGGCCATGTTCAGATTCCACCTTGATAAAAATTGCTCATATTTCTTCTTACCCTGAAATCGTGTCTTTTTTTCTGGTACTATGCATTTCTTTGTTTCATCTTGACTTTATGCTTTGTATTGAAGTTACATGTCTACATGTAGAATCTAACTTTAGCTTTCCTATTCTGTAAGAAAGCTTCACAATTTATCAACTTACATAATTAAGTTAGTGCTTAATAAACATTTTTAAGGTTAATAATTCAAATTTTTTTTCTTTCCTTGTTCCATAGTCAATATTTTTTAACTTTAATAGCTCTTAAATCTTAGGTCTTTAAATATGAGTGTTATAAAATAGTTATGAAAAATCAAAAGGTCTATCATGATATTAGTGTGATTATTTCAGGAAGCAGAATGGAAACTCCCTCCCCTTCCCCCCATACTGTAGTGATGGTTTATTGAATTCATGTTTTAAAAGTAAAAATATCATACAGCTTTTAGCTTTCTGGTGATGTCAATGCAAATTGACCTATCATATAAGAACCTAGGACAGGTTCTTATATGATAAATGCAGTTCATTCAAAGCCTTTCTAGCTTGGTCCTACTAGAATTTATGCTTAGCTGATGGTATAGCCTTTGAAAGCTCAGGGTCCCTTTATTCCTTTCATACTATAATTAGGCATTGGAGGAGGAATTTAGTGGCAAAAACCTGTTTTATGAGAATTACTAAACAGTGCATCATATGCCATAGGAAGGGGCAGCTTCAGAGTTATTTGTAATATCAGTACTTTCAATTAATTCATCTTTATTCTTTTGTGGAAGTCAGTGACATATTTTCCTATTTGATGATTAAAGAAACAGAAGAAGCCTTTGTCAGACACTAAGACAAAATTATGAATATCTTTTACCCCTTTTCACTGGTCGTCTTCCTTGTCAGGTGTGTTAAGTATACTCCAGTTATCTGCTCTTCGATAAGCACATTTTCAGAAATGGGTGTTTTTGACATTTTGTGATTATCTTTCTCAGTAATATTTCTCTTTTGGGAGGGGGGTAGATGGGAAATGACTATAGGGTCTTTTATATTAAATAAATGAAAGACCAATGGTAGAATTTTAGGCAATTGTAGTACACTTGTTTTTGATTAGATTATATCATACCATTTATTTGGTCATCTATTCTGAATACTTGAAGGCTGGTTCTTGTCTTTGTTAAATGCTTATCTTCAGACAAAGGAGAAATGTATTTAGTAGAATTGTGGAATTCAAGCAGCCTAATTCGGAATCTGATATTTAGAGTTTTAAGATTGTCGGATCATATATGTATATGTAACATTTTCATTTATATTTTGAAAGCTTTCATGTGCTTCTCAGTGGCTGTTCTGGAATCCTTGGGTTTGCAAATTTATTTTCTTGGTATCAGACTAAATAGTCCTAAAAAGACTTTGTTTTCCATTAGATTATTTTGCAGTCTTCCTCATGGGGCAGTATATTTTCCAAAAAGTTAAAAATTTAAATAACAAAAAAAGTATTTTACTGATTTTTCTGAGGCTTTTGATGTTGAGATTTTTTGAAACCTTCCAAACCCAAGCCAGCAGACCCTCACATTATAACCCATGCTTTTAAGTGAACTAGTAAAATTCAAACTTGTTTTTTGAAATGGTCTTTTTAAAGAATAACAAATACATGTTGGCATAGAAACTACTAGATCTAAATATGAAGCATGTAAATGAAAGGGAACTTTTAATTTGTGGACCAGACAAGCTGGTTAAAATCTTTTATGAGGCAAAGAAAATTATCCAGATGTTTCCTGAATTGGAATGGTGTTAATATTTTGTTAAAACTCTGGAAGAATTATGCTTAAGCTTCCACTGAAGGTTTATTCTCCATCATTTAAAAACAACAAAAAAAAGAATTCTAGGCTCCTAAATAACACTTAATATTCATTTGGTTTTGAGCAAGCATCAATGTCCTTATAAAGACTTATGAACATGTTTATAGTTTCATTGGTTAGAAATGTTTATGAAATTTTTAAGCAATGATACAAGCTTAGCTTTTTTTGAAATGGAACCCATCACATTTAAGAGCTCAGCAATGACAGTTTCACGTTTTATATCAGAAATAGTTTGGGCTATTTTTAAAGCATTCAGTTCTGCCCTTTGACACTGTGCATTGTCTTCCCTTTAACTTTTGTGCCCAATATGACTGTAGAGTCTCCAGTAGCTGGCTGCCATTCACTTCCTCCTCAGCTTCTTAGCACAACTGCCGAGCCATGAACAGTTTGAAACTGTGGAGCGTTCATTGTGAGGGTGCTCCTTCTGAGCATGCTCCTCTGCCTCCAGAGTGCATTGGAACTCATGGACATATTTGTAGGCCTCTGGAATCCTGGATGAAAATCTCCTTAAGGCCTTTGTACTACAAACTAGCCTGTGACAGGTATGGTTCTTGCCAGTCTTCATTTAGGGGAATTGGCTACTAATTCTTAAGCACTATGGGATTTCCTGAAAGCTGTTGGGGGGGTGGGGGGTGGGAGGGAAGGGAGAGGGTGGTTTCCTGAATTCATGGTTTTACAGCAGTTTCTTTCAGGTTCTATCTCTGAACTGTGTTAGGCCAAGTTTAGAATAGAAAGATAATGGTCTACTTTTTAGATTAGTGTTTTAATCATTTCAGTTAAGTCCTGTAAGTTGTTTTTTTCATCCCTCCTAATGCAGAAAACATATTGGAAAAAAATGCTGTTTCATTTAATCAAATGTATAGGTTTAAAAAAAACATAACAAGTTGCTTTCTAATGATATGGAATGTGAATTTAATGATTCAATATTTTATTTGGGGAAATTTTTAAAGGTAACTTTTTTTTTTTTTTTTGATATTTGTCTTTTGTGCAGCTTTTTCTTTCTACCCCAAAGAAATTGATCACCTAGACTTTTTAAAATACTTATTTAGTAGATCTCTTTCATTTCTTTTCTCCCTTTTCTTCTGAAAATTGCTTTGCAAGACTACGAACCTTTAGGGTAGGAAAAATGTCTGATCGCTTCAAATGGTTGCTTCAATTTTGCACATCACTTATTTTGTTGTTGCTTCCAGGACGAATATGAAGATACTAAAATGAACCTCATTTTATTGCAAAATTTAATCAGTCTATATTTCATTTTTACTTAAATTTGAAAGGGCATTGTTAAATTTGGGAAGACCCAGGCTACTCTAAAGAGACAGAGACAGACATACAGAATTTTAGAAGATAGACTGCAAAATGTAATGGAAAAGTGCTGTGTTAGATGCCTTTTGTTTTCCAGTCTCATTGTAAAAGAGCTTCTGGAAGAGGTTATTTTATATCAACTAATTGATTAAAGAATGTTCCCGGATATTCTATTACTCTAAGGCCAAGGTGGTGGGGCCTGGAAGAGCTTTATATGGCCTTCTTTTCTATTCATTAACTCTCATCTTTTTTTCTGTCATGTCTTTTATGATTTCAACTTCACATCTATAGGGATTTTTTATGTTCCTTAAGCACTGTTTAAGACAAACATAGTAGTTCAATGGATCACATCTTTTTAAGGTGCTTGAAAAGCTAGGTTTTTTTTAGGTAAAATGAAACTGAAGGTTTCCTTAGTAGTGTATTGCTCTTAAGAATAGATTTAGCAAATGTCTGAGAGTGAACAGGAAATGAACATTTTGGAAAGTGTTCCAGTTCGCCAGAAGTTTAATATGCCCAAAGAAAATATTCTACTGTATAGAAGGCAAGATATCTGAACTTTTTTTTGATCCCAAAACATAAATCTTTCAGCCAAATGGTATCTCTAATGTAAAGTAATATGAAATAGAATTTTATGACCTGTAATAGAGTTTTTCACTTTTGTTTTACTCTTATGTGATCATGTCAAAATAATTTATGCTATAAAAATGTATGTCCACTTGAACTGGAAAGAGCTTGTTTCTATTACCTTTATAGTATAAAAAGAAATAGATTTATTGTATTTTAGCATTTTAATAAACTGGATTTGAATTAATAAATTTTTTTTTGCCAGAATGTCCTGATAATTTAAAAAATATGGCCTTTTAAATGGAGTACTTGCGTTTTCTTAAACAATTTTTTCTTATCAGAGAGATTCTTTTTCTTATCAAATTGAAATATAATTAGAGAAGAAATAAGAGAAAATGTCTTTTTAGAAAGATCAGATGAAGGCCTTACATTCAGTGGGATTGTTCTACACTCCAAGCTAAGAAGAGTGATAGGAGATTGAATTGCATCCAGTCAGCTTGCTTCATAAATATGTGGTGTCGGCATTTCTTTAGATATGAACATGTGAGTTACTTCTTCTGCAAATAAGTAAAAGATTTGTGTATGCTGTTATTAAAAACCATTTTTCTTTGGTGTTTGGTAGCACATGTGGTTTTGCTTTTGGCTCTCTAGGAAATCTTTGTAACATTTTGGTATTCTTTGAAATGGTGATTAGTTATACAGCATGCACTTAAAATAAAGGCAAATAAATTCTTATTCATACTGCAATGAATGGAAAACATCAAATGTTTTCTTATGTTAGATTTTTTTTTTTGTACTTTAAAAAAGTAATTTTTTAGAAATTTTCTCTCAAGCAAAAAATGTCATGGAGCTATGTATGCATTTTGGCATCTAACCACATAACCTTTTGCCATTTTTGTGAATAATTTTTTCTTTTGGATATCATTTATGTTAGGATGCTTTATGTCTGAATAGTAACAAAAATGTAGATTTTCTTAAATTTTGGTTAGAATAGCATATCAAAAATGCTTGTATATGTATTGAAATGTTGCGTAATTTATTTTAAAGAATTTAAATTAAATTTAAATTTAAAGAATATAAAGAATGTATGATTCTTTAGTAAATTCATGATATGTATAAAACATTTGGGAGAGACATTTGTAGAGTTCTACAGTACCGATATAGGAATTTTGTAACTAAGATATAACTAACTGGTATTTCTCAAAAGCAGTATAAAATGGAGACTTGCCTTCCCTTCCCATGAAGCTTTTCTGTCATTTTGTATGCATCAGAAACTGCTGAAACCTGCAACACATATATACCAGAAGAGTTCATTCGAATGTTGATGTGCTCTCTACTGAATGCAGAAGAGATAGTGGTGACTTTACATGAAGTAATTTGCTGGGTAATTTGCATTATTTAATTTAACCTGTCTGAATAAAATTTACTGTGTAGACTACAGGAAAAAAAAAAATCATGATTATCCTATGGGTCTTATTCAGGATGTTTGGTGCAAAGCAAGACTATTTTCTGTAGTTGTAAGTCTGTAATTGAACCTTAAGACTGGAGGTAATCACTAGCTACTAATAGAGATTATGAACTTCAAAAAATTAAAGGCATTTTAGTGCAAATGTGTATTTAAATGTATTTTAAGGCATCAGCACCAGTTTTGAAAATCCAGTGAGCACAGAGATAATCATATTTAGATTTAAACTGTTTAATATATTTTGACAGATCTTAGTAGTCCATCTTAATTTTCTTTCTGTAGTATAGGAATAGCTATTTGAAAATTGAAAAACTGTGATTTAGCAAAGGTGAATCATGCTTTCAGTATCTTAAATGATTGTAGTCTCTCTTTTGAGAGGATTTCAGTCTCAAACCTAAGGAAGCTCTAAAAGGAAGGGAAGGTTTCAAGTTCTCTGCTTTTAAAGAAAAACCCTTAAATACCTCTTTCAACCCCAGTAAAGGTATATGGATTAGGTGGCAAGGGGAAAGGAGATAGGAGAACAGCAACTTATTTTCTTACAGAATCCATTTTAGAGGAAAATTTTCCAAAATATATACCCTCACAGGAGCCCATTTTAAACTAATCTAATGATGATTTAAGGTCATCATCCATATTAACTATATATTATTCTTTATTATTGAATATAAATATACTTTGGATCTATCAGGTATATGCAAGAGTCCTACATTAAATTGCCCTGGACTACTAGGCTTTTTTGTTCTTGCTGTGCTTTTTTTTAATAGAAGAAGCCTGTCTGTCCTTTCATGAACTTTATAGCATTCTGGAGAGAAGTTAGGACTGGAGAGATATAGATTTGGTAGTCATCCACATAGAAATAAATGATAGTTGAGTTATGGGAGTGAATGAGACTGGCAAAATAGAGAAAAGAGAGGAAAAAAAAGAGGTCAAAGAATAGGGAAATACCTGCCCATAGGAGGGAGAAGGATATATTAGTGTAGTGAGGTGTTTATATAGGTAATACAAAAACCAGAAAAGAGCAGTGTTGCATGGAAACCAAGGGAAGAGAGGATATTAAAAATTAGAAGATGATCCACAGTGTTGAATTCTGCAGAAAGAGAAAAAATGAGAACTGATAAAAAAATTATATTTGGCAAGTAAGAGATTAGTGGAGTCCATTGAACAGTTTCATTACAATTCAAGCCAGATTTTAAGGGGATCGTGGAGGAAATGGATGGCAAGATATCGAGTATAGATTGTTCTTTCTAGAAATATGGCAATTAATAATGAGAAGTATTAGATTGTATACCATAGGAGGATAGCAGGGTTAAGAAGACGTTTAATAGGGGTTCTCTGAGTATATTTGTTTTAGGGAAGGAACCAGTACTGATGGATAGGAAAGACAAAGGGTAGTAGATGGTACTGGATCCTAGAGAGAATCAAATTGGGGTCAAGGGCATAAGACAAGGAGGGGAATAATGTTTTTTTTTGAAAACTGAGGAAAGGAGACAGAATTGGGTGGAAATACAAGTTTTGGAGTGTGGTAAAAAAGGAGAAATAAAAGTTATTTTTCATTTAAGTAGGATCCCAGACAAATCTGTGAGATATTTTTGTGTTTAATCATTGCATTTGTCTGATTTTCTGCTGCTGTCTTCTTCCTTGAATTTAATTATTTCTCCTGCTGTCAAATGAAACTCTATTGGTCTTTCTGAGAGGGTATATATGCAGGATGTCATGCATTCCCAGACTGAGGCAAGCAGTGGTAAAGACACAATAAAAATGTATAGAGATAGATGAATAACACCTTACAAGTTTTGTGGGGAAGACATGACTTGACCTAGATTTTCTTTTGTAATCTGTATTGGTACTTAGTAAGTTTATATTTTTTACAGTTTTGCAATACTACCTACTAAGAATATTTAAGTCAAAGAAATCTGATGAGAAAATCTTGTATGTCTCAACCAAGACCTATCTTTTTATCCTAAATTTATCTTTATTTAAAGGTATTATAGATATTATATCTAAGGTACCTAATTAATTTATGGAGATTTCAGCATCCCCTTATGTGCAAAATAACATTGTAATACTTAAATATTCACCTGAATCTAATCTCATCTACTTTTGTGTATCCTCTGACAGTGCTGATCACAATTATTCCATACTGACCTATATTTTTCTGTAAGTTCATTACAAAGGATTCCACTGATGTACTCCAGACCTTCCTTTTTTCTTCTAAAACGTGTGTGTGTGTGTTTTTTTTTTCTTTAGCATATGTGTGGAGTGAAGTTTACCTATCATTCATTACCTTGTGACCCACCTATCCTTTTTTTCTTTTTTACATTTTGATAACTTTATTTTACTTCTTTTGTTATCTTATATATTGCAGTTTATGCTCAGCATACACCTATTACCCACTGTGTGATTCTAATTTTCACTTCTTGCTGACTATTGTATTCTGAGCCTTGTAGCTATCCAACATCTATAGAAATTTTGTATTTAAAAAAATGGACTTTTGTTTCTTGGAGAAGCTTAAGGTCATTAAAGGGGCTTTGCAATTTCATGAAGACATTTTAACTGCTGTTTAATTTTGAGCCCAATTCATACATTGTCTACTATATGTCCTCTGATTGCATTCTGATAGATGAGATGATTTCTGTAGGTTGTCTAGTAAACAGTAGAATCTAGAATGCCATAATATGGGACACATAGAGTAAAATAATAATAATAACATATATAATAACAAAAGCTAGCATTTAGATAGCTCTGTAGTTTACAAAGGACTTCAAAAATATCTTGTTTTATTTTTCCAGTAATCCTGTAAATTAGGTGCTATTATCATCATCATCATCACTTTTTTTTTTTGCTTTTTTGTGAGGCAATTGGGGTTAAGTGACTTGCCCAGGGTCACACAGCTAGGGAATGTGAAGTATCTGAGGCCAGATTTGAACTCAGGACTTCCTGACTTTAGGACTGGTGCTCTATCCACTGCACTGTTATTTCTACCATTTCTGTTAACATGAAACTGTGATGGAGTCCAAATGAGGTAGCTCTGCTGCCTTTTATGAGGATGTAGTTTTAAAAATTGTTATATTTTGTTTTTATATCACTTACATTTTATACTGTATCCTTTCCCTTTCTCTTCCCAGAAAGCTATCCCTCATTTTGAAGAATTTAAAAAAGAAAAATAAGAAAAAAGAAAACAGTAGCAAACATATCAAAAGACTTGATCTTATATGCAATATTACATACTCATGGACACTCACTTTTGTAAGAGAAGGTATCCACATATAATCTCTTCTTTGACATGGAAGGTTGATCATTATAATTTGGCAGCATTCAGTTTCAGTTATTTTGTGTGTTTTGATTTAAATTATATGCATTATGTATTTTTTCTAGTTCTTTTTAATTTACGGCATCATTTTGTGTCTTTCCAGCTTTTCTATAATTCATAATAGTCTTGATTTTTTTTTTTACCAAAGTAAGTTTATATTACATTCATGTATATGAAGTTACAAAGAAAAGCAAAAACAATTGTCTGCCCTCAAAGAACTTATGTTCTGAGAATAAATAAATACATATATAAGATATATAGAAAAAATAGATAAAAGGTAACATGGCAGGGGGGGGGAAGGAAGATAATTGATTACAACTAATAAAAATCAATTTTTCTCTTCTCAGCCTCCATGGGAGGAAAAATAGAAAATAAAACCCTTGTTAGAAGTATGCATAGTAAAAGCAAAACAGATTGCCACGTTGGCTTTGCCTCCAAAAAAATCTCATTCAGCACCATTAGTTCATCAGTTATTTGTTAGGAGGTAGGTAGTATACTTGATAATTGTTCCTTTGGCATGATGGTTAATCATTCCTTCTGTCATAGTTCTTATGGCTTTCAGAGTTGTTTTTGAAGTGTAAATGGTTCTGGTTATGCTTACTTCCCTCTGTACCCATTCATAATCTAAAATTGTCCTCTTGATTTCTTATGAAACAAAAATATTCTATTACAATATTCCTTAATTTGTGCAGTTATTCTCGGGTTGAAAACATCCTCTTAGTTTCTAGTTCTTTGCTATTGTGAAAAGAATTACTGTCAATCTTTTTGTACATGAGACTATTTCGTCTTTCTGTTTTTATAGTTTAGTCACATTGTAGGCATAGTTACTTTCCAGAATGGATATACCAGTTCATCCTTCTACTGCAGCACAATTTTTCCAACTTATTTTTCTTCTTTTTCTGTTATCTTTGTTGATCTGATGGCTATAAGTTGTGACCTCGGAGTTGTTTTATTTTGCATTTCTCTATTGGTGATTTGGAACATTTTTCCCATGGTTACTGATAACTTGAATTTCGTCTTTAGAAAATTGCCTATATATTTTTGAATTTTTATCAATTGGAAAATGGTTCTAAATATTACAGATTTGAGTCATTTACTTATATCTCATTTCATTCTTTCTTCTCCAACATATTGTTCTCTCATTTCCCCTTCTTTCATTTATTTTCAGTTTTTCCTTATCTACTTGCTCATTTCCTTCTGACTATATACATGCCCATATCTCCCTTATCCTGAACAAAATCTTCACCTGGTTCTTCCATCCCCACCATTGTCCTGCATATTTTTTACTTTTTTTAACTAAACTTCTCAAAAACCTGCAATAAATGATTCTTTTTTCTCCTTTTTTCCTTTCCCTCTTCTCTCCTTCCTTCTTTGTCCTTTCTCTCCTTTTCTGAACCCTCTTTTGCATCATGTTCTTTAACCAGAAGAGTCCCTTAGAATTTTTTCCTGGGTCGTTTTCTTCCTCTATATTATTTCACTTGGTGATCTCATCAGCTTGAATACATTTATTGATCTCATCTCATAATCTTGTGATTTTCAATTCAGCCTGTTTGGCTCTATTTTTTCTGCTGACCTCCATCTCACATCTCTACTTGCTTTTCAGACATCTTTAACTGAATGTTATACATCTTAAATTCAATACGTCCAGAAAAGAACTCATGTTTTACCCTAAATTCTCCTTACTTTCTACCTCCTTTTATTATTATAGAAGGCAGCTCCAGACTCCCAGACCTTTAGGTTGTGACCCTCTTCACAACCTAGAAATCATCTTGGATTTTTCTCTATCTTCCACTCCCCATATAGCAGTCTGTTGCCGTGACTTTTTGATTTCACCTCTGATACATCTTTCAAATATATCCTCTTCTTTCCTTTGACATTGTCACTTCTCTTGTGCAAGCTCCCATCACTTCACATCTTACTGCAGTAACTGCACTAATTTTGTGCAAAAACTTTTAAATTTTATGCAATAAAATTTTTCAGTTTTATCTTTGATGAATTATATTTTTTCATAAAGAAAATATTAATGAGGCTTCTGAATACTATAGGTATATTTTTGAGGGGAATGTAAATGTTCTTGATTATTTTATTGTACTATTGATTTAGAATTTATCAATCTTTCTTACTTTTTAAAATGCCCTTTGAAATAAAATATAAATAATATAGTGTGCTAAATTTGTCTATAATAGGGATAGATAGAGAAAACTGCCTTGAACAATGCAGGCCAGCACTTAATCCTGCTACTTAAATTTCTGAGCCACTGCCCATAAGATGAATATATTTTTTTTAAATTCCTCAAATAGTACTACTCCTTTTGACTTTAGATCCATCTATCAATTGATAATTTCCATTGTTGAAGTCTGTCTAGAGGTGTACACTATGTCTCTTCTTTGGCAGTTCTTTCAACCTTTTTTTCTCTCTATTTACTAAAATTGCCCCCAAATGGAATTTTGTGGTCCAAATTTCATGTTTCTTATCCTTTGTTAGAGATGCTTTGTTGTTGTTGAGTTGTTTCTGTGTCTTACTCTGTGACCTCATTTGCAATTTTCTTGGCAAATATATTGGACTTTGTCATTTTATAAATGAGGAACTGAGGCAAACAGGGTTAAGTGACTTGCCTAGTATCACACAGGTGGAAAGTGTCTGAGGCCAGATTTGAAATCAGATCCTCTTGACATTCATTGTCTGGTATTATAGCTATTGTTTTAGTAAAATGCTTAATGAAATTTTTCTTTAACCTTATTACTTGTGATGGCTAGCACTTCTGTATTGTTAGATGTATTTAACATGTCATCACATATTTGAGAAGCTATATGAAAAATTTCATGTGATTAACTGTTGATGAACTGTTGATGAGATTCTACATGATTCCAAAGGATAAAAATAGATTTAGGCTTAAAATAATGCTTTTAAAATTCTATTTTAGTTACTTTATATTTGTATGTGTGTTGCCAGATCACAAACATTTATTAAGTATTATATTCTGAGCATTGTGCTAAGTATTAGGAATATAAATAGAAGCAAAAAGCAAGATAGTCTCCTACCTTCAAGGAACTTATTGGGAAGACAACATCTAGAAGCACATAGAAAGGTAGAATGGGATTGGGAGGGGACAGAACCATGAGCCATAATAGAGAAACCTAGAGGACTATGAGAAGAGATGATTGGCCTGCATATAGGGAAGAGAGCTTTTATATCCAAATAAAAGAGACCAGGAGAGAGGAAGAGGGAAAGAGAAAGAGAAACTGGATTTCTGTTTTCAGGTAGAGATTAAATTAGATTGTAAACTCCGTGAGGGCAGGGAGTCCTTTTGCTTCTTTTTTTGTATACTTTGCTGTTTATCACAGAGATATAGAGTAAGTATTTAATAAATGTTTGTTGATTGATTGATTGATTCTATTAAGTGATTTATGAGTTCTCTTTCCACATTGAGATTCTGTGATTCTGAGGTTCAGGTATGTGATTCTGGGATATTTGAATCTGTGATAGGTTAGAGGAAAAGAAAGCTACTACATGAGACCCTTTAAATTCAGATTTTGTTAAATTTCAGTAATTTTTTTTTAAAGGGAAATTTGTTAGAAACCAGGATTTACGAATTGAAATTTGTTCTACCAAACTACTCATGAGATCTGTGAATATAACCTTGAATTTTATAGATCCAGAATTATATTTTTAAATTACCTTTTATTGGAATAATGTTAGTTATACTTTTCTACTTTTACTAAGAAAACTTAAGTAGTATCTGGGGGTTGTTTTATTTGTAGATAGAGGGAGTAACACCCCTTTTCTCATTACTCCTGTGTCTAAGGTCAAAATGGATTCATGATCTAGGCATAAAGAATGATATTATAAACAAATTAGAACAATGTAGGATGGTTTACCTCTCAGACCTGTGGAGGGGGAAGGAATTTGTGACCAAAGAAGAACTAGAGGTCATCATTAATCACAAAATAGATAAGTTTGACTATATCAAGTTGAAAAGTTTTTGTACAAACAAAATGAATGCAGACAAGATTAGAAGGGTAGCAGTAAACTGGGAAAATATTTTTACATCCAAAGGTTCTGATAAAGGCCTCATTTCTAAAATATATAGAGAATTGACTCAAATATATAAGAATTCAAGCCATTCTCCAATTGACAAATGGTCAAAAGATATGAACAAACAATTTTCAGACGAAGAAATTGAAACTATTTCCGGTCACATGAAAAGGTGCTCCAAGTCACTATTGATCAGAGAAATGCAAATTAAGACAACTCTGAGATACCACTACACACCTGTCAGATTGGCTAAAATGACAGGAAATGATAATGATAGCTGTTGGAGGGGATGTGGGAAAACTGGGACACTGATACATTGTTGGTGGAACTGTGAACGGATCCAACCATTCTGGAGAGCAATTTGGAGCTATGCTCAAAAAGTTATCAAACAGTGCATACCCTTTGATCCAGCAGTGTTTCTACTGGGCCTATATCCCAAAGAGATTTTAAAGGAGGGAAAGGGACCCACATGTGCAAAAATGTTTGTGGCAGCCCTTTTTGTAGTGGCAAGAAACTGGAAATTGAAAAGATGCCCATCAATTGGAGAATGGCTGAATAAATTATGGTATATGAATCTCATTACTCCTGTGGGGATCAGATCACCACAGCCTCCCCAGGCAGTCTTGTCTCTTGACTTTCAGATAACATTTTTTCAGTACTTAAAAATTATGTATGTCATTTGTTTTATTGGCATGAATACTCCATTCAAAAGTATATTGGAAGCTCTTGTTCTTGCAGTTGGTTTCATTGTTGTTTTGGTCAAAAAATGTCACTTGGTGATGATAGTGATGAGCCTCTTTGAATTTTAGTTGTCTTGTGGACAAGAGTTAAATTACTGATTATATTTAAAGCCTTTCCAATTTGTTTGGAGCTTTCAAGAGTCCAAAAACCCTTTCATCCTTCAGTGATAAATTTCAGTAGTGCTTTATGAAAGCAGACAACATTAGTAATCAATAATTATCTGCTGAGTTACCTCTGGAATTTATTTTACCACATAGGCACTAAATTAGGTGATAAAGGTGCACAGATAAAGTATTCATCACACCCTTTCTATGTGCCAGGAACTATACTAAGCACTGATGGTACAAATACAAGCAAACAGGAAAGTCAGATCTTAACATTTTAGCTGGAAAAGACAGCACATTAAAGGGAGTAAAAAAGTGGAGAGGGAGTGAAGGAAATAGTACCTGAGATGGGAAAATGAGAATGGAGGGGGAGGTATGGATGAGGGAGAGAAGTTAAGAAAATAGTTTTAGGAGTGGAGACAACATGGTTGATGCCTCCTAAGAAATGATATAGGGAGTCACCAATTAGAAATTAGGGCCTGAGATATAGGTTTCTTTGAGATGGTAAAGTGGCTAGTGAGAAGGTATAGAGTCATTCTGTTTACACAGAATCTTTATTTTGGGCTTATTTTAGGCGCCTTTATGAAGCCTCTTGATTTCCCAGCATTTTCTCCTACTTTTTCTCACTTCTCACTCACTGCAAATATTTACTTTTATGACTACATTTAATACCTAGCCCCCTAACTTGCTGGGTGCTTAATAAGTGTTTTTTGAATTGGCTTGAATTAAAAAAAAAAAAGACCTGTGTTTTTAAGTTGAGTTTTATTGAGAACTTAATATTGAACATCTGTAAAATCACCTGAGTCATCTGAGGTAACCATTATTAGTTTAATTAATTTTGATAGGCTCTCCCCATCTTGCCCAGACTGTATAGCCTTGAAATCATGAGCTTGATTCTCCCACTGATCAAAATGGGGGCTTTGACCTGTTCCATTTATGAGCAGAGCAGATTCTACTTTCCCCAGGCAACTTAGTGCCCCACCTATTTCTAGAAGTTCACCCTAATGATCTGAACTTAGTTTGGCTGACCCCACTGCAGCTCAGAATTCTGTAGCTCAAGAATTCTATCAGCTTCTGAGTTTGCCGACAGGCATGTAGTACCATGTTAGTAATTATCAGTACTAGTTACATTTCAAATAAAATATTATAACTTTCTCTTCTCTCCCCCCAGCCAAATTATGGATCCCTAATTGAAGCTTTCCTTTATAACAGATAAGCATATTTAAGTAAAGCAAAGCAATAGATTGTCCTTGTCTGAGAACACACATCCATAAATCTGTGTTTTAATACAAATTTATTTCAAAGTTGTATAGACAATATTTCATATTGAAGTTCTTTTTCACCTTAAAAATGGAAGAGCCTGCCATTCTTTTGATATCTTCAGTGAAAGAGCTTGGTTAAAGATGGAAAGCAAAAAAATGTATCTTGAAAGTTAACTAAATTTTCTTGATTTTCTTGGCAGTTTTGAGTATAGTAAGGTTATTGTTTCTAGTCATCTCAGACTGGAAGGTCTAGCTTGCCTTAAATTAAATAATAAAGATTAAGGGGGGCAGCTAGGTGGCGCAGTGGATAGAGCACCACCCCTGAAGTCAGGAGGACCTGAGTTCAACTCTGTTCTCAGATTTCCTTCACTTCCTAGCTGTGTGACTCTGAGCAAGTCACTTAACCCCAGTTGCCTCAGCAAAAATTAATAAATAAATAAATATTAATGGAATTAGAATTAATCACTTGAAGTCTTGAAATACATTTTGTTAGATTTTTCTCATTATTTTCATAATTATAAATGCCTTTTCTTTGCAGTCTTTTCCAGAATTGATAATTACTAATGATTTCGACTTGAAATAAGAGTTAAGATAAACTACTTAACAAATAATATTATTTGTAATGTTGAAGAATTGAAATTCCCAGAGAAACTTGTACTGTGTACATTACTAGTTATTTTGTTGGATACTCAAATTTTAATGGTGATGGTGGAGTAATGCTGGTTAACTAATGGTTTAACTTTTTTTTTTTTTTTAAGTGTTAAATACAAATTGCAATATGGCAGGTTGGAACTCTAGTTGATTTTGTGTTTTCTCTTTTTAGTGTTAAATCCTCATGGATTCACAATTCATGGAATCTTAAGAGTTGGAAGTGACTTTTAATAGTGCTCCAATAAAACTTTCTTCTATCATTCACTTTATAAGATTGTTATGTAATATTTTTCAAACTTCTCATCATGATGAAGATAGTCTTATCTTCCATTTTAAGTAATACTATTAAAAGAATGAATTGATGGATCTTGACTCACTTATCAGATGAATTCTTTTTGGTGGTTTTGAATTATGGTTCATCTGATAATAGCAGAACTATGGAGTCTATTTTGTATGCTCTCTTTTTTCACATATGCTCTCTCCTTCTTGGTTTGGTTTGTCTACCATTGGTTTGTCTACCAGTATGATTGGCAAGGGCTCAGGATCACAGAAAAACTGATCCTTGAGAACCAGTAGGATCTGGTACCTCTCATCTTAGTTTAGATAATTAAACTCTTGAGAGAATTTCCCTGGGACAAAGAGAGGCAGATAAATAATGTACCATGGAAATGTCTGCCTTGGTGATATCATAAGCATTACCTGACATAAGAGGCACCTATGTTGCTTGAAAAGAAACCTCTCTGGAACCATTAACAGGATACTTGGGACAGCCCAGTGGAAGAGCTACAGTATTGACAACAGATAGCCTCTTGATGCCAGTGATATTAATAAAAACTATTACATTTGGCAAGAGAAAAGAAAAAACCCAATAAAACATGACTTGTTCTTAGTGACTTTACATTGGCTTAGGGATCACTGCTTCCCTTTCTAAAGGCTCAGATATCTGTTTAACAAAGAAAAGTTGAAGAAGTTCAGGGACAGTGGCTTCAAATATGTCTTGTCAATATCCCTGTAATCAATAATCATCCATTTATTAGCTCTCATGAATTCAGTTATCATTTCTAGGGAGACAACTCCTAGGTCTTTATCTATCCTAGTCTCTCTCCTGAGATTCAGGCCCATATTACTAAATGTTTTTTGAACATTTGAATTGGATTTCCCATAGGCACCTGAAACTCAGCATGTCTAAAGTAGAATTCATTTAATCTTTTCCTATTCTAGTGATTCTGAAACCCCAAATGCTAATGTGCCAAATCTCTTTACTCATCTCCAGCTACCTGCTCCTTTACTTTCATTTACCTCACCTGGGACCCCTGAAAAATCCCACTTTAGAACTACATGTCCTTTCTTTTATTCTGTTTAGAATTCCTGCTTTGTAACTAACAAACATCATTCAATTTTAAATCTCTTCCTTGTCATCCTTCCTATTTTAGGTACTCCATGAAATCCAGTTTCCCTTTGATGACACTGCTTCTTTTCCCTGCTTTCCAGAATTAGTTGTACTGTCTAAAGCTCATTACATCTGCTAATTATTGGGAGGTAAAGGACCTAAAAACATCCTTTTGTTTTGAAAATATTTTTTTAAAATATATTTTTACTTATATGTTTGATTTTCATATCTAAATTGTTCCTGCATCCTTCCTCTTCTCCCTTTGAAGGCCATGCCTTACAAAAATTGTTTTAAAAAATATTTTTAAAATTTCAAACTTAAGCACCAAAAATAAAGAGTATTTTCATGCATATGGCAGGTCACAAAAGGATCAATCCATATAAAACTGTGACTTAATTTCATACTGCTTACATTTCCTATATTGCTTACTACTCATTGCCCATTGGAGATGCTCCTCCTTTCACTGTCATTAAGCAGCCCGAGTTTCATTCCATCCAAATGTATCATCCAATCCAGATCATGGTGGCTATTATGTATTGATTCCAAAGACATTATCCCTCCTTTCTCAGTGAGTTCAATGCTTTGTCTCAGTCTTTTTTTCCCCTCTCCAGTTATGCTTTCTAACTTGTGGATTTCAACATATTTATTGCTGCTTCATTAAATACCCTAACTTCCCAATTCCTTGGACTATTCAGTTTCCGGGACCCACTCTTAACATGTCACCTCAGATGTACACAGAAATGATCACACCCTTTATTTTATCTTTATACACAAGTTGCATTTTAATGGTCATGAACTACACAATTACTTTATCTGATCATATCACAGTCTTATATAATTCCATCTTTTCTGACTCTTACTTCCTTTGTTCTTTGTCCTCACTAGGACTTCTTTCCTTAATTGTTTCTTAGACCATCATTCCTACAATGGCTGCATTTGCTTCCTTTCTGGTACTATTTTGACTCCATGATGAGCCAATTCAACTTTATACTATTCAATTTTCTAAAATTCCTTGTCTCTTTGTCCATTGTTATCTATCTATCTATTTATATATATATATATTTATCAATTTTATTTTTTTATTAAAGCTTTTTATTTATAGAACATATGAGTAAATTTTCTACATTGACCTTTGCGAAACTTTCTGTTCCAAATTTTTCCCTCCTTCCCCCTACCCCCTCCCCTAGATGGCAGGTAGTATAATACATGTTAAATATGTTAAAATATATGGTAAATCCAATACACGTATACATATTTATAGTTATCTTGCAGCACAAGAAAAATCGAATCTAGAAAGAGGGGGAAAAAAAAAACCTAAGAAGGAAAACAAAATGCAAGAAAACATTCACAGAAAGTGTTAAAATGCTATGTTGTAGCTCACACTCAGTTCCCACCGGCCTCTCTCTGGGATGTATATGACTTTCTTCATCGCTGAACAATTGGAACTGGTTTGAAACATTTCATTGTTGAAGAGAACTGTGTCCATCAGAATTGATCATCATATAGTATTGTTGCCGTGTATAATGATCTCCTGGTTCTGCTCATTTCACTCAGCATCAGTTGATGTAGGTCTCTCCGGGCCTCTCTGAAATCATCTTGTTGGTTGTTTCTTACAGAACAGTAATATTCCATAATATTCATATGCCATAATTTATTCGGCCATTCTCTAAGTGATGAATATCCACTCAGTTTCCAGTTTCTTGCCACTACAAAAAGGGCTGCCACAAACATTTTTGCATGAGTTCACTTATCTGCATGCAGGTAATTTCCAGATAAACACAGATATATGTTGTACACACACATCCATACACATATATATATCCCAGACTGCAATCTTGCATTACCAACTGTGTTTTGGAGATGTTGAATTGCATGTCATGTAGACATCTCAAGGCAGCATTTCTAAAACAGAACTTTCTCAGTTATTCAGGGGCACTACACCTCCCAGGAATAGTCTCTTTCTCATCCTCAATGCCTCACGCTTATTCATTTTATATACTCAGTCAAATTGCTAAATCTTGTCATTTCTCCCAACACGGTCCCTTTATTCTTATTCTCACAGCCACTACTGTCCTGGATTGTTGAAATGTTTTTTACTTGTTCAACATGCTCCGTAAGTCTCTTCCTCTTATAAGCCAACTTTTCTGTCATCTGCCAAAGTTATTTTCATTTAAGTGTAGGTTTACCCATGTTCATCTCTGTAATTCCTCCTTTCATTAAATTCCAGTAGTTTCCTATTAGTTTATGGATAAAATACAACCATAAATTCCTCTTTCTGATACTTAAAATTCTTCACAATTAGGAATCCCTATAATCTATGTCTTCTTTCACATTACTTTCCTCCATGTTGTGCTTGCTGCTCTTCATGCATGATGATGATTCCCTTTTTTAATGTCTTTATACTGTTTGTCCGTACTACTTTAATACTTACTTTACTCATCTCTGTTTCTTCATATTTTTTCAGTCCATTTGATAGATGAGGGAAACTGAGGCAAACAGGGTGAGGTGAGAATTAGCTCAGAAGCCACTTTCTTCTGTAATTCTTTTCCATTCCTTACATATACTTGTGTCACCCTATTCAGGTTACTTTGTATCAACTTTGTATATATTATGCATATACTTGTTTAGTTATTTGTCTCTCATGTTAAAACAATAGCTGTTTAACCGCCTTTTTTTTGTATCCTGAATTCTTAACTCAGTAATCATCTTGCCCAATTTGTTGATTGTGTGGAAATGATCTTTTTCTTTTCAGATTTCCAGTTGTACTTTGATTTCTCTTTTCCCCATGTAATATTTTGTTTTGCACCATAGTTATTTATTCTTAAATCTAATCACTCATATTAGGTTGTAAATTACCTACGGCCAGTAGTTTATATTATCTTATTGTCCCAATTGCCTTTATAAGGACCTTTTTTTTTTTTAAAGGTTTAATTAATTTGCCCTGAAATAAGTTTAAATACTATGCAGTATCAAACACTTAGTGGCCATAATTTGACATTAGGAACTTGTAATAGTGTATAGCATTTTGTTTGACTAACAGAACTGAGTAAGCAATTGAGGAAAGTACAATAGCATGTGTTGCGTTTTGAAGTGGGAGGGGAATTGAGTTAAGTTGTGATGATTATATCCAACTTGATTTGTTCATAGTGAACTTCCTTAGCCTTTTTAATAAAAAAGGAAAAATGAAATCAAAGTATATCCCTGTATGCTATTTAGTTTTGTTTTCCATTTTGCTGATTACTTCTCGGAATGGGGAAGAAATACTGTATTTTTAGATATCAGTGTTTTTTTTTTAATCAAGTGTTAAAAATTTCCTGTTTACTTAATTTGTAGGATTTAGTGACTTTTTCCCCAGAGCCTTATATACTGGTATTAATGTTAGATAATTTTTTTGTACATTTATTCATTATAAACATGAGTTTTGCTTATAATGTGTCCATTTTAAATCAATATTTCATTATGATTCACTGCATTTAAATTCCTTTTTTATTAATGTTGAATTTCATTTAATGTATGTGCTTACATAAGTGCATTTTTATTTGATCCATTACAGACAAGATTTTGATTTCAGTTTAAGAAGGTACACATTTAAATAGTTACTGTTAGATGGAAGTTTGCATTTTGACAAGTTGCATTAGGGATTTTGGAATATTTTTGGCTTTATCCATTATAGGGACATGAACCTTTGCCCATAAATTACTTATCAAGCATTTATTGATATACTTATTGATATATACATTTATATACTTAATGATGTGCCAGGTATTGTTCTAAGTGCTGGAGAACGTATTTAAGTTTTGCTAGGTTACATTCATCTTGATATTTGAAGTGTATGATATGCAGTATAAATGCAGAAATTTTTCTAAAATAATTTTTTGCTTTGTCAGTTTTTAAAAATGATATATATATATGGTTGCTTAGAGCAGTACAACAGAACAGATAAGTATTGAGCAGATTTGCCTCTGAAATCCTTTTTGAATACCCTCCCCCACTAAAATTGTTTTAGCCAATTCTCACCCTTTCCCTTTTGCTTTACTGTTTTTTTTAAAAAAGGGATGCATTGAAAAATGTACTTTATAGTCATATTTATATGCATATATATTTTTATATTTGTATTTACTGATCTTATACCTAGTAACTTTGATTTTTCATTTCAGATATTTTACTAATTGAATTAAAAATGGTTTAATTTGACATATTTGTAATGGAATAATATTTAATTGTTAGATTTGTTTGCAAGGAGCTATTTATTTCATGCATTGATTGTTGATTGTTTCATTCAAAGCTCTATATGAGCTTTGAATGCAACAAACATTTTTATTGATACTCTTTCTAGCTATGACTTGTCTATGCATCTGTTGTTAGGATCAGGATTTTACTTTCAGAATTTGTAGAATTTATAGCTCAAAAATGGTTTTTCATGTCTTGCACACAGTAGGATTTGTATAAAAAACAAATCCCAGCACATATAAGTGAAATTTAAAATACTATCATTTGCTTTTTCAAAGCTACATTGAATGCCAGAATTTCTAAATTTAGAATCTCCAGTTCATTCCCCATGTTTTTTTTCCATTCCTGATAGGAAATTTAGATCTCTCAGAAATGATGAAATGTGTCATTCTCTTTTCCCATCCCTACTGACAATTTATAGTGAGCTTGTGTGTGAATATTTAAAAATCCAGGAAAGGTCCTCAAATACATTCCATATGCCAGTCTTTCCTGTATAAGGAGGTGGCTTCTATTTCTTGAAATCTGTTACTTCTGCCATTTAAATTCTTGCTCTTTACACTAAGTATATCTTGTCAGATGAAGGGACTTATTTGATCGACAGAACTAATGCCTGAAAATGAAAAGAAATTTAGAAATGTGAATTCTATTGTAAACAAAGATTAGGCATTCTTTAAAAGATAATCTCTAGAAGGTGAAAATTCTGCAAACATTGTAACTAAATAAAAACCTAAAATGCATTCTTTGCCCAACACCCCCACAAAAGTTTTTTTGTGATGTTCTTTTCTTAACTGTGGCATGCTGAAAGCACTTTCAAACACTGAATGTCTTTCTGATTCAGGAGTTTAAATAATACTATAGTTTGTAGACTGTGCAGATAATATTTGAAAACAGACAAATGACATAGTTCTCCAAAAGCCAGATGACTCACTTGAAATGCTTTTGAAGCACAGGAGACAGATGATATGCAGGAGTTACCGTCTCAATAACGTCAATTGAATACAGAAGGCTATTTTTAATTCTTAAATTATTATCAACCAAAAAGCCATAAGTAAAATTCACTTCAACTCCTTTCTAAAATGGCTTTGATTGTTTGCTTTAGTTCTAGGTAAGAGGAGTCATTGAAGAGTTAAGTTTCTTACCTATCTTTATGTCTGAAATATCATTAATATTCTGCTTTAGACTCAGTCTCAATGCTTAGAATGTGGGGAAATACAAAAAGTTCTTTCAGGTTTTTTAGGAGCAATGTAGAAGATGTTTGTTTCTATGTCCTAACTATGAAATGGCAGCAGTTTCTACCACCGGGATGAAATGGTCTCCTCTTTGAGAAAGAAAACTGATGATGTCATTTCAACCTGTAGAGGGAGCTAGGTCATGTGGTCTACAGCAGAGTTGTTCATGTGTTGTCCAAGGAAATAGCAAGAATTATTTAAACCTTCAGAAAACTAAAGTACCATGACAATATGTGACCAAAATCTTAGTCTGAGTTTTGATAAAATAAGTTTGATTTTGTTGGAAATACAGTAGAACTTGAGCTATATATGTCTGTATGTGTTTATAAATTTCATGTTAATACATTTTTTTACTGATTATTGTAGTGCAACTTTGAACTGTTATACATATTCATTGCAAAGGAAAATCTCTTTTCTTCCTCTCTCTCCCTTTTGAATTCTAACGTGTTGGTTTTTGTGTAGTATAGTATTCTCTGACCAATTCATTTGTAATTTTGGACACTTGCTTAGTAAATTTAGTTGAATGCAAACTGGTTTTGTTTTGTCATCCTCTTGTTATGTTTGAGATTCTGATAGCCTGGTAATACCATTTGAAGATAAGGCTTGAGATTTTGAAGCTGATTAAAATTGATAGCAATTTTTTTTTTCTCCCCATAGGTTTTTTTAAGATGTTAGTAATAAAATATTATTGACTTTGAATGGTGATACTGCTCTATATTTCACTATTAAAAAACAAGAGGATTTCTAAATCTAGTCCAGTAATTTTCCTTCTAGATTATTTGCATTGTATTAGATGATTTAGTATGAATATTAATTTTTGGGGGACCACTGGTTTTAAAGTTTTGTTTTTATTTTTGTTTTTTTGGGGGGGGCAGAAATTATCCAGCATTCACTTACTGTTTTTTATGTCAGTTATAAAATTGAAAGAATAATTTATTCTATTAATAGGATAACAATTAAGAAATAAATTTATATTTTTTTTGTTATTTCAAGTTGCTTTAAAAAAAATACATTTTCCTGGTTTTTTTCCCCCTATTCTCTACCTCTTAAGTTATCTAAGTATTAACTTGAATATTTTTACCTCAATGATAAAACTTGTGTGAACACAAGAGAAAATGACATTATTATTGATGCAACATATAAAAGATTCATGCTTCTATTTTAACCATTCTTACCTGGCATACATGCATAAGCAAGATGATCAAATAAAGATACCATTTATTGGTAGTTGGAAATTATGTGTTTCAGGTTCTGTTGGTAAAATTGGAAGCATTCATGTTTTCAAAAACATTGTGAGAAGAAAAGGGAATCTTGTTTGCTGTCCTTTTATACCTTGTTCTGGAAATTGTAGACCTTGTGACACAAATCATAATTTTTCTTTTAAACTTATAGATTTTTAATGTAGGATATTCTTTT
This sequence comes from Myrmecobius fasciatus, assembly GCA_023553655.1. Lineage (NCBI taxonomy): Eukaryota > Metazoa > Chordata > Mammalia > Dasyuromorphia > Myrmecobiidae > Myrmecobius > Myrmecobius fasciatus. The sequence continues at coordinate 187,623 of JAJPUD010001453.1, forward strand.
GTTTAGTTATGCCATTTTTTATTCACCTAGCATATAAAAGAGTTCATTATTAGTCATTTTATACTTAATATTTTGTGAGCAAATGATTCAATCTTATTTGGTAAAGTTTGTCAATATTTATAAATTTATGAAATACATTGTACTCTGAAATGTTTTTCCTCTTCATGGAGAACCCCCTTCCCGCACCTAACTCAACAAAATGCAAATTAAACCCCATGTACTTTGATATTCTTAAGATTTCATTCTTCTTACTTGAATTGAATCTAGCCAATCCATGCTTTAAAATATTCTTGTGAATTTTTCAGTACATTTTAGAGTATTACCAAATCAAGTTAGGGTTGCCAAGATTTTTTGTTGTATTATTCGATTGAACAAAGATTATGAAAAATTGGAATTGAAAATTCTTCATTTATTCTATGGTACTTAAAAATGTCTAATCTCAACTCATCAGAATAACAGTCTACTTTCCTGGCTCTTAATAATTATTATTGTGGAATGAATGTATTATGGTTCAGTTATTTAAGGCCACGTTGCATTTATAATTTCCTAATCCAGCAGTGTGGATTTGAAATAGAAAAATCTAGGTTCAAATTTAGTATCTGTTACATACTTACCTTTACTAGACTTCTTTCTTCATATATAGGAAGATCATATTGGTCTTGATGATCTCCAAAGTCCCTTCCAGGCCTGAAATTCTTTGTTCCTAAATTGTCGTCTTAATATATCAAATCTCAAAATATTTTTTAATATTATAAATTTATCTATTATCTCTTGTCTATGCTTTGTATATGTCTTTATTGGTCTGCAGATTATTAACTGCTACTGTATGTGTCCTTTGGTGCCAGTCATTTTCAATGTTATTTGAAATGCTATGGCATCTTTAGTCAAGAGCTAACTCTTGGAGAACTCTAATAGATTATACTATGTGGCTTTTCAGAGTATGTTTTTAGGTTATAGAAGTTTGGTGCTTGGCACTGTTATTATTGATACATTGCTTTTTTTCTGTCAGAGGGACCAGAGTAGAGGAAAAGGGTTTTGATGCAGAAAATAATAGCTATTCCAATGGAAGTCCCTCAGTCTGCAAGTTCTCTGTGAAATGGCTGCAGCCTGGAGTGAACAGTGAAATGGTCTCCACTGGGCATGCTCACTCTGTAGAGGGAGCTTTTATCACATGAGCAGAAACTGAATCACTGTTCATGAGGATCTGGAATATGCAACTCTTTGAGTCTTCATCAAAAGAAGACGACAGATGCCTGCAGGTACAGTAGCTTGTATCCATGTTCCATTTGTCACAAATAGCCTCCTCCCTCAGGTTATTCCCACCACATTTTGATCAGAGGTAGAAAACCTTTAAGGGGAAAGGGAGGTAATCATGGTTGAATTCTTTTGCCCTCTTTCTTGGCCATATGCAAGGTAGTGATCTGTAGCATAGCAGCAGTAAGCTTGTTATAAACTGGTATCTGAGCAAGTCACATTTAAAGCTTTTTTTTTTTTTTTTTTTTTTTGAAGAAGAAGAAGAAGAAGAAGATGGTTGTTGGAATGGCATTTACCTACTTGGGCTTTTTGTGCTAGGTCACTAATCTGGGTATACAGTTTTAAGTGTGTAGTTTTCCCAACTTGAAATGAAAAAATATACAAATCCAAGAGTTTCCTCATCTGTTCCCTTTAATTTGTTTTAGTGAAATTGAAGCAGAGAAAGGTATAGGTTTTTATATGTATTTTTAAAAATTAACCAAGAATGAGAAATCTTATCTCAAATACACAAATCTATTAAAATTATTTCTTTATTGTCATGATGAAAACATTAAAAAAAATTATAGTGGTTGAATTGTGTTTCCACAAAGATTCTAGGCCATACAAATAGGTATTACCTGCTGTCCTTGAGCCCTGTGATAGATAGCCTTGGTTTATGTCAAACAAGTCTACAAGTTGGCTTTTGAACTGGTGGGAGGATGAAATTGGAAGTGGATTAAATAGTGAATCTTGTCATAACTGACAGTCTGTAGAGAACCATTTAACCATTGACATGTCTTCCTTTCTTGGATTGTCAGAGGCCAATGTGGCATACTTAAAGAGTTCTGATTAAAATTATTTCCTACTTTCATTCCTGTCTTTTAAAATAAAAATTACTTATAAAAGTGTTTAGCGTTACTGTGGATTTATCTTTAAAAAGTTGTAAATGTTACTGTTCTAGATTGTATCATGGCCATCTTAATTTAGTACCAACAATTTGTGTGGTAATTTTAGGGTACATACATTTCTGACTAAGCTATTTGTTTATGTATATCACAATGTATTGTATTATGTATATAGCTACCTCAGAAGAACAGTGATCTTGTATCTTTAGAGACTGTTTCAATATTGGGAATTTCTTCCCATTGCTTTGAAACCACAGGTTCAGGAATGACTTTTAAAAGTGAACCTGTTAGCTTTGGTTATAGACATTAGGACCTTGTATAAACTAACATTGCAGAATAATAGGATGTGGTATGATAGATTTGAGAGAGCAGTGAACTTGGCACTAGCTGCCTGGGTAGTCTATGCAAATCATTTAACCTTTTGGGGACTCAGTTTTCTGATGTGTAAAATGAATTGGTTGAATTTAGGTCATTTGCAAGAACCTTCCGCATGTTTAAGATTGTATGAGGAATCTTACATTCTTATGAAACCTGTAATTGAATAAGACTGTACTTCAAAAATAGCTTAAATTTTATAAGACTTAGCAAGGCAGATGGTAGTTACCATTTTATTGAAAAATAAATGCAGAGTCTTTATAAAAATTTATATATGTATACATAAAATATATACATATATATGTATATGTGTGTACACACACACACACACACAGAGAATTGGAGAGTCTTTGGTTTAGGATAAGAAAAGGGCCTTAAATATCATCTATATAAACTCTTATTTTATTGATGAAAAACTGAGACCTAGAGCAATAAACTAACTGACTCAAGGTCACATAAGTCAGTGGCAGAGCTGGGATTTGAACTCAGGTTTTCAGACTCATTTCTATATAGATCAGAGGAAAACAATTTATGTAGCATACTTAAAAGCAAAAGCAAATTTAATAATGTCCAATGTATAAATGTATACAATGTGCTTTTATTTCAGATTCTGTGGCAAATGTGTCATGACTCATCAATTTGGTATATTAGCCAGAAGAAAGATTAGTTTGCCTCTTGTGATTGCCACAAGCAAAGTTATTTAAGTGCACAGATTTTAAAATTATATAGACTTTTTATTTGCTTATACTACAGTATTTATTACTTCCCAGGATAATAATTGATACACTTAGATGATACTTTGGATATGTGAATAATGAGAATTGTATCTCAATTGAAATATATAACATATAGACAGGATGTCTGTTATAATACTGCATTGTTCCAAATTTTTGTATAATTAAGCATAACTGAATTTTAACATTCCATAACTGAATTTTAACATTTCATTTATTGATCCTTTATGGGTTGCTTCAAAAGAAAATTGTGTTTTTAAATTCAGCATTGAATTAGTATATATAACTCATGGAACAGTTTTCCTTTTGTGGTTTTATAAGATTAGAATTGGTTACTTGACTCCTTTCTCAAGCAGCATCTTAATCCTTTGGAAGTTGGGACAACTAGATTTTTTGGCCAAGATTAATTTTCTATTGAAATTTAAGATTGTTCTAAATGTAGCTTGCTTCCCTTTCTTTGTCCAGAGGAATCCTACTTTGATTGAGCTTAGGTTTGTGGTAGCTAAGGCTCAAATTTTCTTCCAGGGATTCATTTCAAAGGTGATAGGAAGAAAAGGCTTTCGCCCTAGTGAACTTTGAGGTGTCATGTGTGCATTGTGGTATAATAGGATTGAAGGTAAATTGAATTGACAATAAGAAAATTTTTGATAGTTCAGAAACCAGACTCTCCCCACCCTGTATTTTTCTTCTTTCCATTCTGTTTTGCAAAAACAAAACACGCACGCACGTGCACATAGGCGCACGTGCACACACACATGCGCACACACACAACAAAACAAAACCAAAAAAAATTGACTTTATACTAGGATGGGAAAGGAGGCTTGAAAAGACAAGTTGCTAGGTTTAAAATGTTATATGTTACTATTTTTTCCTGGAAATGTAAGTGAACACTTATTGCCTATGTGACCATGAATGTCACTTAACCCTTTTGTGGTTTCATTTTTTACACGTGGAAAATGAGGGGGTTGGACGAAGTATTAGCCTTTTTTTTTTTTTTTTAATTTTATTTTATTTGCATAACATATGTGTGGGTAATTCTTCAACAATAACCCTTACATTGCTTTCCGTTACAAATTTTTCCCCCCAACTCCCCACCCCTCCCCTAGATGGCAGGATATCCACTACATGTTAATTATGTTAAAATATTTAGCCTTTCTTTTTAGCTCTGCATTGCATTCTTTTGGGGGATTTTTAATGCATTCAGTAATTTGACTCCAGATTTTTGAGAACATGTAGTTTTTATTGGCCTCTACTTTATCCTTGTTGAAATAGTAGGTGCAGTGTGTAATGTTTGTTCACCAGAGGAGGATGGTTTAGTTGAAAATCTTAGATTATAATTCAATTCAACAAAATCTAGATATGTATTTATTAATGAATAACATACAAGTTGGTGGTTTTTTGTTGTTGTTAAGGAAATCCCTACTCTGGAGGTTTTTATATTTTGGGTGGGGGCATAATTCCCTTCAGGGCAAAGTGGGGGGTGGGATGGGGTGAGTGAGACTTGTTATGAAAGGCATCACTGTGGAGGTAGCTCCTTTGCCAGCTTTGAAGGAAGGTAACAGTTATGGTTGTGTGAGAGGAAGAGAAGAAGATATTTGGCAATTATTGTATAGATGAACAGAAGTAGGACATGATGTTCAGAAAATTTGCCTTTTGGTCCGTAATATGTAGGATTCACAAAGTGGAATAGTATAATAGAAGATTAGAAAGATAAGTGGGAATTAATTATGGAGGGTCTTAAATACCTTGTTAAGAATTTATATTTTATCTTGTAAGCATTACATTTAGGGGCATGGGAGTAAAATGTAGTAAAAAAAGAGTAAACTTTTAGGATATTTTTATAACAATGTGAAAGATGAGTTGGAGGGGAGAAAGAATAGGAAAAGGGTGAGCAATTAGATTATATATATATATATATACACACATACATACATATATGTGTTGTGTGCATATATATAAAATAGGTGAGAGTTCTGGATCAGTCTGCTGACCATATGAGTGGAGAAAAGGGCACAGATAGGAAAGATGTTCTAGACACAATATAGCAAGATTTGGTAACTGAATATGAAAATAGAAGGACAAGAAGATTCATGGATGACTGAATTTATGAACCCAGGAGTTTGCACCAGAAATAGGAAATTTTTCTTAAAGGTTTGGGGTAGGAAGAGATTTTAACTTTTCTTTTGGTTGTGGGATTTAGATTTAGAGTTGGAGAATTTAGAAGCCATCTAGGCCAAATCCTTCAATTTATAGATGAGAAAATGAAGCCTAGTGAAGTTTAGTCACTTATCTAAAGCTGCCACCTTCCTCCCCCCTCCCCAGTTAATAGTAAGACTGAGTCCAGATTTGAACCTGTCTATTGATTTCACATCTAGCATTCTTTCTCTTGTGTCATGTTTGAGATGTCAGTTTTACCTCTAGAAGGAGGTATAGTAAATTGAAGAGATATATGTTTGCCTTTCTGGAGAAAGGTTTGGGAATCCTCTTCATGTGTGTTACTAGTACCTATAATTTCAGAGTATATAGAGAAAGAAGTGAAGCCAGGATGAGCACTGAGCAAAGAAAGACATGGATGATGAGCTCTCCAGTAAAGGAACTGAGAGAAGAAATAGACAGGAAGATAACCAGGAAGGGGGGTTGGTGGTGGCAGCAATCAAAAGTATGAAAATCATCAGAGAAGGCAGGGAGGAAGACTGAGAAAAGACTTTTGGATTGAGTATTAACCTTGGATAGAGGGGTTGGAAGCAGATTGCAGGGGATGGAGAATGAGTAGGTGATTAGGCAGCAAATGTAGATGATTCTTTCTAGGAGCCTTGGCATTATTACAGGGATATGCTTATCATTCTTGTGAATTTTTACTGCTTAGGCTTTCTTGATTTCTTGAAGGGTGTAAATCTTTCAATTTGTATTTAAAGAAAAATTGGTATGAACTCAGTAGTGACTTCTCTTTGAATCCCCCACCTCCAGGTCAGTCTTCTGTCTTAACATTTTAGAAAAATATCAAATAGGATTTCTAGATGATATCTGGGATAGTTATGCCTTGGCTGACATGCCCCAGGAAAGCACAAATGGTGAATACCATATCTTCCTTTTTCCTGTGGGTATCCCAAGAATCGACTTATTATTAGCTTTTGTGGAACTTGGTTATTTCATGGCTAGATTTTAACATAAAACAATCCTCCAATATATTCTCAGCTGCAGAATTTCCTAGTTTTGAATTTTTATTGTAAGGCTATTCACTGTGGCCTTATAAAGAAAGAACTTGGTTTGAACAAGCCTGCATATTAACTGTGACTATGAGAAACATTAGTGTTGCAAATGCTAGCTTCTATTTTACTGTCAAAAAATGGCAGGTCACTGTGTGTCTGTAAACAATGCAGTTATGAAATGGCAGTGCAAGGCTGAGCTGAGCATGCTCAGAACAGCCTGTAGGGGGAGGTGATCAGAGAAAGATGATCTAATTCAGTGCAATTCTTGGGATTGAAAGACCTGGCTACAGTATTCTAATGACAGAGCAGGAACAATACTTCAGGGACTAAATCCTTGTCCATGGCTTAAAGATTCTGGGGATTTCTCTCCCCCTTCCCCCCCCCTTTTTTTTTAAAGGACGATAGGCACTAAAGAGAATGTCTTGCTTTGAACATAATTCAGAAGAATAGTGCCTTAGCATGGGGGGTGGGGTGGGGTGGGTGGTGTTTCTACTTCAATTATAAGAGGATTCTTCTTCTCTTCCCCCTTCCCCATTAGTCATCTCCCCTCCTCCCCCACACTTTTCTTCATTTTGTAAGAGGCTTCATTGCTGCTGCTTGACGCCCTTATTTTACCCCTTCTTTTCCCTCTCCCTGTCTTTTGACTTGGGATTTTGTATTTAAGAGGGCCTAGAAATAAAGGAGGGCCTGGAAATTCCAAGAAATTCCAGGCATTGAGAGGGAACGCACTTTCCCTTTATGGCAACCTGGCTTTCAAGTTGGAAATGAAGTCAACTCCTGTATTCCCTTGAGTGTGACCTGATGAACTGAGGGTAAAGAGGAGAAAATCTGGAGGAGCTGTTTTTCTGGAATTGTCATAATGTGGATCTTTTAACCAAAAGAACTAAAGCAAGTATTTGGATGAGAACTGGAATGCAGGCATGCTTTCTGTTCTAAATTTGTTTGCATATATTGCTTTGCTTCAGTTACCTGTCTTAACACATTTTATTCTCAGTTCTTATTCGAACTATTAAAATATCCTGTTCATAAACTTCAGAAATTGATTGATGTGGATAGGAGAAAGTTGAGCTTTTGTATATAGCACTAATTGCCAAGTACAATTTGACTCTTGCTTTTGTTGTTATCCTTCTTTGAGAAAGACTGTGAAGGTGCCTAAATAATGGTACTTTTGTCAACTTCAGCCTTTGTCTGTTCTGAGAAAATGGAGGATCTACAAAATCCTAATTCTTTAAATCAAGACATTGGTCATAAATTAGACGTAATATTAAAAGTCTCTTATTATGCATGTGCTTCTCCATTTTCATATGTAGGGACTTGTAGCTTTTTTGAAAGAGATTTTGGGAGGAAGATTTTAATAATTAAAAAAAATTATAGCTTCTTAAAAGCAAGATAATATTCTTTGTGAACAGTAAATTTTAGGCTTTTTATTGATTATTTTGAATAATCAGCATAAACTTTTTGAACAAGATATCATCTTGTTTTATTAAGCTAAGGTGAACATGATTGCCAGAGCCTTTCAAGGAAATAGTTTTTGCCCTTTGGTGAACAGAATTTTGATTCGTGTAACACTATCTTGGGGAAAGGCTCCTAGAGAAAGGACAAAACTTGGCAATATGGCTTCCTTTGCCAACATTTGAGTCAAATTTTTGCTGCTTAAACAACTCACTGGTGAAAAGAAGAAATGGGGGAAGTGACTTTTCTTTGGGTGCTATTTACAGAAATAAATGGCTGTGTTGATTCTTTGTATTGTTTGGAAAAGCTGATTTTTTTATGTTAAATGAAGTAATGTAGAGTTGATGTCGTCCACAGAGAGTTGCTCTTGAAGAAGAGTTTCATTCCTTAACTCTGGCCCAGTGATTTAAGATTTAGTAAGAATTTGGAAGAGAGATTATTTGAATGGAGGGTAACTGTGGGAAAGGGTATGTGGGGGTGGGGTGCGAGTAAAATTTCTGAAAACTTTCTTAATACTAGGCCTTCTGTCCTTCACTTCTCTTTTGTTTGTTTATCTTTGGAGGTCTCTGAATGTTAAAGGAAGGACCAAGTTAGAAAAAAAACAAAACCCTCTAACAACCCTTTTAAATATACAAATTTCTTTTTTTTTTTTAAATTTTTACTAAAACTTTTTATTTACAAAACATATGTATGGGTAATTCTTCAACATTAACCCTTACAAAGCTTTCTGTTACAAATTTTCCCCCCCTACTTCCCACCCCTCCCCTAGATGGCAGGAAGTCCACTACATGTTAATTATGTTAAAATACTTGATAAATCGAATATATGAATATACAATTTTCTTAAGAAGGAAAGATAAGTAAGTCTCTGATTCCCTGTCCCTGTCTCTTCCAGTGTCTGTCTGTCTCTCTCTCATATTGACCCTTCCTTACTCCATTAGACTTTTGTTTATTTTAATGTTTGACTATTATCTGAAAGTATAGTTCTTTGGGTTTGCCTTATGACAAATTAGATCACATTTTTTCTTATCTTTTGAATGACACATCCGTTATGATTAATACCTTTCTGGAGGTAAGGAGAATGAACTAGTGTCTACTATATTATCATTTTTCTTTCTAGTTGTGTTTTGTGTTTTTTTTTTTTGCCTAGAATCGACCTTCTTGTGCATTAAACTTAAGAGATTCCTTTTTCCAATTCACAGAGAAGGTGTGAAAATGTTTTCTGGAAAACCCTACCTCAGTCATGTTTGAGGTGGTATAATTGGAAAGACTCTGTTAGCCACTGGCCTCCTCACATTCTCTCGCTCCCCCTTCCTTGCCTTGAGCCTTGGAAATGACATCTTTACTTTAAAAAAAAAAAAAAAAGTGTTTTCTGCCCCTGGATACTTATGTATCTTTATTCCTTGGATTTTCCCATTCAGTAAAACTGGTCTTTAGAAGGCTTTGCAAGAAGCAAGCATCAGTTTCCTTGTTTATCTGTAAGGTTTTCCTGGAGGAAAGAGGGACAAAATGATTTCTTTTGCTTGTGGTACAACATTTTTGTGGCATCATAGAGTGACAAAGGTTAGAAATCATTTTGTTATAGGAAGTAGTATGGAGATTGACGACTACAGGAAAAGAAGAGCGATTGGGACTTTTATTTTGAAGCAGCCTATGCTTGGCAGTTGGCTTTTGTTGGGGCTGCTGTTGAAGCCGACATTGCTCTGCTAGGAGGGAGGGTATAAGATTTCTCTGCCAATCAGGAGCCGACAGATTGGGGCATGGTGGAGTGTGAGCAAAAAGGGAAGTTTGCTTTGAATTTAAGGGGAAAAAATGGAGGTATTGGCACTTCTACAAAGTTGCTACTAACAAGTTTAAGTGGAACTGTGTGCTGGATGACTGGGCTAAATGGTTGAACAGTTAACAAACTTGACTATTTTGAAGGAGAGAGAAGTGTGTATGTGGCTATGTGTATATGTGGCTGTGTATGTGTATGTTCTGTAGAACTCTCTGAATACTGTCTTCATGTTGAAAAGAACTTTTTCCCTGAAGTGGATGGAGCTGACTTCTGATAGGCCAGTAAGGGGAAGAGTGCCCCTTTTTTTTTTTTTTTTTTTTTGTTTTTTGTTTTTTGGTGTAACTTAGTGGGAGGTGTATTTCAAAACTGGTATTGCTTCTTCCATGGTCACTGACTCAATGATCGATTTTTCTTTTCACAGGACATAAATATGTCAAATTGATGCAATGTATGGGTTGTGATTATCTTTAGGAAATGACAGGAACTGTTCTCTTTAGATGTTAATGAGTACCATTTTGAGTTGGTTCAATTATAGGCATATAGAAAAAAGCTACCAGGAAAACCTTGTAAAAATGTTTTGTTTTTGTTAAGAAATATGGTCATTTTAGGGGGAATGACCAGAAACAGTCCTTGTCTTTTACTGACTTTTTGGTGCTTTTACCATTTCAAAGTCCAACATTGTATGTCCCAAATTTGTCTTTGTTGAGTAGACTATATAAGGAAAGCTTTCTGTCTGGCTCTTGCTCTTGAAGAAGGAAATATATTATCTAGGAATGATGGTACTAAAATTTATTGTGATTCAAAGAACTTAGGAGAATGATTAGATTAGCTCTATTAAAATGACATTGAATAAGGAGTTGAAAGGTTTGAACAAAATTTTTGTTGAATATGAAGGAGTTTGAATAATATCAACATTGGAAGAAAGAGTCAGTCCTTATGATGAATACTTTTGTGAAGTTATTTAGAATAAGTTACTTCAGGAAATTGGGAAATGTAATAAACATACATATTTGTGTAATACTTTTTAAATGAAAGAAAAAAATTAAGCTATGACATTTCAGCTGCCTTTCAGATTGCTAAATGATGGGATAAAAAAATGCTTAGGGCACCAGATCATTTTTATAAAAAATCAGTAAACTTTTGTTGAATGCCTACTACTTAATATGTCTTGTGTTAGCATTGGTAGGAAACTTTATTTGGTGTTTGCCAGTAGGATAGAAAAGGGACCTGTCTTTGGCAAGTCTCAAGACCTTGTAGCTAGGGAGTATCTTTATTTCAGGGAGAAATAAATATTACTAACAAGACTAAAATGGCTGAAATTGGTAGTTGTTATTTAAAGTGAAATGTTTCTTGGAAAATTTAACTTAAGCTAGTGTTTTGAATTTAATACCTCCTACTTTTGTAGTTTTTCAGGTTTTGATAAGTAGTATTTTTAATTGATTTACATTAGCATTTTGTAGAAGTTTGCATTAGTGCTTTCTGCTGTTTTTTGAAGAATATGTTATTGTCACAAGAGAGAAAAGAGACTAGGAAAATAGTTCATTTTCAGGCTATAAAAGATACAACTTTATTTGGAAGTCTTTACATGACAGAATAAGTTAAAGGACTCTAGCTGATGGCTTACTTTGTTCAAACCCTATTTTGTACAAGAATATTTGAGTACAGTTAATCATAAAACTTATCATTTTGATCTGGCTTGTATGTACCACAGAATTTTCATGTATAGAGGGCATTATTGACCTATCATTATTAGGTTATGCTTTTTGAAGTTTTTCTATGACAATGTTAAATTATTTTTTGCTAATTTGTCTCCTCTTCCCCAACACATACACACATGTGCGTGTGCGTGCACACACACACACACAGGTGTGCATGCACACATACATTTACAAGTTGGTTTGGCCATGCTTAGCTGTACTTTCTGGGGCTGTGAAACAGATTAAATGATACTAGTTTACATAGGAATTGAACCTGTGACTTTAGTTTTGTTAATATGTTGTTAGAACTAAATGCCTTAACCAGGCACATGAGGCTTGCTGCATCTGGGCCTCTATTAATGTTGAAAGAGAGAGGGAAGATGTAGTATACTGATGAGCTCTATTACATATATTGAAATTTATAAAGCCATGGATTTGCCATTTGCCTTTATTTATTAATTAATTCCTAGATTCCTCCTGGAATCACCAGGGATAGACAGGTATTCTTTTAATCACTTAGTATGTTTATTCTTTAGCTCTTTGGATCATCAGGGCTGTAGTTGCCATCTGCTCTCTGTTGTCCTACAATAGTTGGCTTGACCGAGGTTTATTCCTCATCTAGGTCATGTATCAATTAGACTTTTCTTCCCAGGGACATTTTCAGAGTGTGTGTGTGTGTGTGTGTGTGTGTGTGTGTGTGTGTGTGTGTGTATCTATACATATAAAAATATATACATATAAATACTCTTATTGGATTTTTTTGAACTGAATGTCCCAAAAAACATCTTAGATTCAGTATGTCCAAAACAACTCATTATTTTTCCATCTATATACACTCCTTTTCCAAATTTCCTTATATTTATTGAGAGTACAACCATCCTTTTAATTACCCAGGCTTACAACCTTAACTTCTCATTTTCACTTATAGTCAGTCATTTGTCATTTTTACTGCTACAAAATCTCCTATGTGTTCTTTATATTCATATAACTCCTATTTAGCCCTCATGTCTTATCTCATCAGTTGTAATAATCTTCTCTTTAGTCTATCTGTCTTCAATTTCTTCTCTTGTTAGTCTGTCCTCTACACTCCAGCTTCTTAAACATGAACTGTAGTTCATGACTCCATTTTGGATCCCATAACTGAATCTGGGGATAGTGAAATTACGGTTTATTATTAGCAAATGTTTGATTTGCATATTTACTGTATTTACCTATATGCCCCAGGTCACGTATTTCTCAGGCTAAAAGGGGTTGCTAATGGAAAAAGTTTAAGAAGCTATCAAAACTAATAAGCTTTATATATCTATCATGTCAATTTGCTAATACACATTTTTGACTACTTACTGAACGCCAGTGGGCTACTACTTCTATGATCAGATATAAACTCTTTAGCGTGGCATTCAAAGCTATTTACAACCTCACCTTAAGTCTTTCTATCTATCATAATTATACATTATTCTCCTCCATGCACATTATTTCTGGGTATTTCTTTACTTCTTCCATAGTATAGGTTTTATTCTCTGCTGTATGATTGATAGATATAAAAGGTAAATTGTTCCCTTCTCTCTTTCTTTCCTCCATCCTTTTTTATTTTTACCAGCCCTCTTAAGGTGTATTCCATTCCTGGCCAAAATTTATTATTCCTATATTTTCAACTGTGATCTGGAAATTCAAATTTCTTTAAACATGTTAAGCAGATGATTCACTTTTCACCCATTCTTGTTTTCTTCTGAAGCCTAGATTTGGCCATAGAGATGCACACATAGTGATTTGAATTGTTTTAATAACTGAAAGAATTATGAAAGGCTTTGAGTTGGAGTTAACTCATGAAGAATTTTAAGGATTCATAAGGTTTCTAGTATTAAGAGAATTGAAAAGGATAGCCTTTGAATCTACAAAACATTTGAGGTCTGGAAAATCTGTAGCAGTGCATAAGGTTACCATCTATAGATGTTGAAAAACCATTAGCTTTTTTAAAGGCACTGGAAAATCAAGTAATTCAAGACAGTACTGCTTATGGCGCACTTTAAGGTGAATACTAATGTATCTAAGTTGATGGTCTTTCTCTTGGATCATTCATTCTGCCTATTTCTGTTGTATATTTACTTATTTTGTTAAACACTTCCTAAATATAAACTACCTGTTTGACACCTCTGACCTAGAGCCCAGCTTCTTAAACTGTTTGCAATCCAAAATGGAGTCTTGTAACTGAATGTGGGGGAGGGGTCACAAAATTATGATTTATTAACATTAATATATATATCTGTCTATCCAGGGTCATGTAAAAATTTCTTGGGGGAAAAGGGTTGTGAATGGCAAAAGTTTAAGAAATTCTGGCCTAGAGCATTAAAAGCGCTCGAGTGACTTCTCTAGAGTCACACAATCCAGTTGGTCAGTAAATGTTTGTTTAGTGCCTATGTTCCAAGCACTGTGCTAAGCCTTGAGAACAGAAAGTCAAAAGATAGGCCCAATTTGCAAACAAATATGTACAAACAGGATAAATTGGAAATAATCATCAGGGGGAAGCACATCCCAGATTTATTTATTTATTAATTTAGGATTTAGGCTTAAGAGCTATTTGGAAAGGCTTCCTGTGGAAGCTAAAATTTTAGTTAGGACTTGAAGGAAGCCAGGGAACTCAAGAAAAGATGAGGAGGGAGAACATTCCAAGGCTTTCCATGATAGCCAGTGGAATCAGATGGATCTTCTTCTTGGAGGAAGGAGGAGGCCAGGCCAGTTTACTGGAGGGGAAACAAGGGAATATATGGTGTGGGAAGACTGGAAAAGTTGGGTGATTGAGAGTTTATGAAGGGCTTTGAATGTCAAAGAGAGGATTTCTAAATTTCTTCCCAGGATATAATAGCTTATTGAACAGGAGGTGACATGGTTAGGCACTTTTGCAGGTTTGTATCACAGAACTTGAACCCAAGTTTTCCTCTTTCTGAGTCTAGCTCTCTATCTAGTATATCATGCCTGCATCTCAGCTTTGAAATTATAAGCACATTCAGACACACATAATATAGAAAATTAGGGTAAAATACTTTGGAAATATTTTTATTTAATATTTTTTAGCTCTGACAAGTAGTTTTGGAACACAAGGATTAATTTTAAATTGGGGCTTCTATTTAATCTATGTTATGTTTGCTAGAATTGTTTACTGGTTTTGCATGTTTTAATCAATTTGGTTATTTTGTATCATTGTAGCAAGCAGAGTTGAGTAAGCGGGAGACTAAGAAGGATACCTGCATGAAGACTGAACTGCTGAAAGATATCACGAACAATAAAGAAGAAGGTAAGTATGTATTTTCAGTTTAGACCTTTACTGCCATTATTTGGATCAATTAATTTGACATTAGTAAGTAAGCAGGGGAAGCCTTGATTGTTTTAGCCTTCAGGATTCCTTTAATATTAAAAAAGTATTTAATTGTTTATTGAATGGCCATTCAATGGTGCTTGTTATATGCTATACAGGTTACTAATTATTGCTTATGAAATGGGAATTAGAAAAAGAAAAATATTGTAGCTTTTCTTTTACTTTAAACTGGACAGAAATTATGTAAGGGATATAAGTAGAGTTATTAAATGAATTGAATAGGGAATCAAAAAAAGCTCTTGACTTCAAAGTTTCTAGTCTGTTTACTTTACTGTTTACTAAATTATGGTGCTCTAATTTGTTTAGATTCATTGTCTTCTTGCTCTCCATGGCCAAGAGCTTGGCTTTTTGGAATTTAGTACTAAATTATTTAATCTGTCTGATTACCAAAATTTTCTTTTCTACAAGAGACCTGAAAGTTATTTTCATTGTATGTGATAGCCTAACATTTAATGATCATTAACTAATTGTATCCTTTGGATTCTTTCATCATTAGTTGACCATATTGTTTTAATCTACTAGTTGTCATATCTAAACACGCCTTCATGAAATACTTCTTGTAGTTTGCTTATAATCTAGTTAATCATCAAGTACTTCACTAAGTGTTTTTGCAAATGCTTTACAAACTTTTCTCAGAATTAATCTATATGTGGTTGTGCATGGATTATTGTCACTATTTTACAAAAGAAGGAAGTGAGGTAGGTCTTACTTGTTTGAGTAACGTAGGATCACACTATGTTTAAGAGTTGGAAGGAACTTCTGATAGTCAATTAGCCTAAACGTACATGAAAGGACTCTCCTTTATAACATACCTGGCAAGTGGTAAACTAACCTCCTCTTGAAGACCATGAAGAAAGGAAACTCAGCATCTTTGTAGCCAGTTCTTGTACAGTCCTAAATTTTAGGAATTTTTATATATATGACATTATTCCTTAAATGACTTCTGTTCAACGTACACCCATTGCTTCTGGCTTTTTTGAGCACTGGAGAACAAGTCTATTCCTTTCTCTTCATGACATTCCTTCTAAGAGTACTTCTTAGGTTTCATGTTTCCACTCAATTTTTTTTTCTTCAGGTGAAACATCTTTAATTCCTTCAGTTGATTGCTATAGAACTTAATATTCTTGAATTCATCACTCTCCTTTTTAAATAATTATGTACAAAACTGACCAGAGTACTACAGCTGAGTTCTAGACATGGTGCCAAGGGACCAGGACCTCCTTGCCCTGAAAGCTATGTTTCTCTAAATGCAACCTACGACCCCATTAATATTTTACCTGTCACATTATACACTTCTGATTCATATATTGAATTCACAGTTAACAAGTGTTTAGATATTTTTTAGAAAAGTTGCTACCTAACCATGTTTCACCCGTTTTGGGAAATCGATTCTTTTGACCTTCAAATCCAGAGTTTCATAGTGAAAGAAATGTGGAATTTAATGTAAGAAGACTTAGGTTCAAATTCAGAGTCTATAATTTAATCTATGAGACCTTGGACTTTAATGTTTGTGGGCTTCAATTTCCTTATTTGGGGAAAATGAAGGTGTTATACTAAGATATAAGGCCTTTCAAGTTCAAAATATATAATATTGTGCCTTTACATCTCTCCCTATTGAATTTTATCTTTATTAGATTCTGTTCAGTCTCTAGGCTTTCAAGATAATTTTGGATCCTTATTATCATTCACTGTGAGGGCTATTCCTCCCAGCTTTGTGTCTCTACACATTTGATGAATATGCCCTCTATTCTTTTTTCCAAGTAATTAATAAAATGTTAAAGCATAAGTCTAGAAGTGACTAAGTTTAATCCAACCTTCCTTCTTCCCTCTCTTCTCTCCTCTGTCTCCCCCACCCCCAAATAAATTCCAATGGCTCCCTATTGCCTCTAGGATGAAATAGAAACTCTTCTTTTTGGCTTTTGATGCATTTTACAACTTGATTCCAACCTGTCTTTCCAGTTTTATTACATACTATTCATCTTTCTATAATCAACAATCCAATAAAACTGGCTTTCTCTCTGTTCACACAAGGAACTCCATCTCTTATCTGTATAATACTTTTCCCCCATGCTGGGATAAATTTCCCCCTTCTTGTATCTCACAATCCTTTTGTTCTTTTAAGACCTTCCTATACAAAGTCTATCCCGTCTCCTCCAACTGCTAAAATATACTTCCATCCCCAACTACCTTGTACTTTTTTCTATTAATTTTATCTTTACTTAAGTAGATATATGTTGCCTCCTCTGATAAAAAATGCAAGCATTTTGGGAATAGAATTTATTATTATTTTATTAAAGCTTTTTATTTGCAAAATATATGCATGGGTAATTTTTCAACATTGACTCTTGCAAAGCCTTCTGTTCCAAATTTTTTTCTCCTTCCCCTTACCTTCTCCCCTAGATGGCAGGTAGTCTAATACATGTTAATTATGTTAAAATATGTGACAAATCGAATATATGTATACATATTTGTACAATTATCTTGCTGTACAAGAAAAATCAGACCTACAAGAAAAAAAAAACTCTGAGAAAAAACAAAATGCAAGCAAACATCAACAGAAAGCATGTAAATGTTATTTTGTGGTCCACACTCAGATCCCACAGGCCTCTCCCTGGGTGTATATGGCTTTCTTCATCACTAAACAATTGGAACTGATTTGAAACATCTCATTGTTGAAGAGAGCCACGTCCAGCAGAATCGATCCATCATATAGTCTTCTTGTTGCCATGTATAATGATCTCCTGGTTCTGGTCATTTCACTTAGCATCAGTTTATGCAAGTCTCTCCAGGCCTTTCTGAAATCATCCTGCTGGTCATTTCTTACAGAAAATAATATTCCATGACATTCATATACTATAATTTATTTAAGCCATTCTCCAATTGATGGGCATCCATTCAGTTTCCAGTTTATAGGTACTACAAAAAGAGCTGCCACAAACATTTTTGTATATGTAGGTCCCTTTCCTTCTTTTAAGATCTCTTTGGGATATAGGCCCAGTAGAAATCCTGTTGGATTTGGATATGGACAATTTGATAATTTTTTGGGCATAGTTCCAAATTGCTCTCCAGAATGGTTGGAGCTGTTCACAGTTCCACAAACAATGTATCAGTGTCCCAGTTTTTCCACATCCCTTCCAACATTTGTCATTATCTTTTCCTGTCATTTTAGCTAATCTGACAGATGTGTAGTGGTATTCCAGAATTGTCCTAATTTGCATTTCTCTGATCAATAGTGATTTGGAGCACCTTTTCATATGACTAGAAATAATTTTAATTTCTTCATCTGAAAATTGTTCATATCCTTTGACCATTTATCAATTGGAGAGTGGCTTGAATTCTTATAAATTTGAGTCAATTCTCTATATATTTTAGAAATGAAGTCTTTATCAGAACCCTCAAATGTAAAAATGATTTCCCAATGTATTGCTTCCCTCCTAATCATGTCTGCATTAGTTTTGCTTGTACAAACATTTTTTAACTTAATATAATCAAAATTATCTATCTGGTGTTCAATTAAGAATTCCAGTTCTTCTTTGGACACAGATCCCTTCCTTCTCCACAGATCTGAGAGGTAAACTATCCTGAAATTATTTTTCTTTAAAAAATCTGTAAGCTTAACATTTTATTAAAAGTTTGTTGATTGAAAACAGTGATTTATGGCAAGTGATCAAAATGCAACATATCTTTGGGTAAATTTCAGTCTAGATTTAAAAGTGACATAAATGGACACTGATATTAGTCAGAATGACAATTCTCTTATGGAAACTATGTGGTGTAATGAATAGAGTACTGGGCCTGCAACCAGGAAGATCTGAGTTGTCAAGAAAATCCAAAATGAGATGACAAATGTGTGCTTGGCAAATGCTTGCTCATTGATAATAGTGATTCATGACAAATGATGATCAAAATAGAAAATGTTTTTGGACAAACCTCTACATTTGAAAATGATATAAATGGGACATTGGTACTAGTAGTCAGAATATAGCAATCCTCTTAAGTTAGTTAAAGAGTACCTTTCTTTAGTAAGGTTAGCATATTTTATGTGCATTGTTCAAGTAAGTCTTTCTAGCACTATTTAAAGAATAAAAGAATACAAGGAGGCATTTATTGCTTAACCAGTGTAATGGATATAGAAATTGTATCTGTACAATACAACCTAGAAAAACTAGCAAATCCTAATTTAAAAATTACAAATCTCTAAATCCATATATTCTTTTTTTTTAATTTAATTTTTTTATTTTATTTGCATAACATATGTGTGGGGAATTCTTCAACAATAACCCTTACATAGCTTTCCGTTACAAATTTTTCCCCCAACTCCCCACCCCTCCCCTAGATGGCAAGATATCCACTACATGTTAATTATGTTAAAATATTGGGAAGTCGAATATATGTATACATATTTCCAAACTTGACACTGTTGTGCAAGAAAAATCTTGTCTACACAAACGATATATCAGATAAAGGAAACACAATGTAAGCAAACATCAATCAAGGAGTATGAGAATGTTATGTTGTGGTCCACATTTCACATCCCTCTCTCTGGGTGTATATGGCTTTCTTCAGTGAACAATTGGAGGTGGTTTGAAACATTTCATTGTTGAAGAGAGCCATGTCCATCAGAATTGATCGTCATATAGTACTGTTGTTGCCGTGTATAATGATCTCCTGGTTCTGCTCATTTCACTCAGCATCAGTTCATGTAAGTCTCTCCAAGCCTCTCTGAAATCATCTTGCTGGCCATTTCTTACGGAACAATAATATTCCATAATATTCATATACCATAATTTATTCAGCCATTCTCCAATTGAAGGGCATCTATTCAATTTCCAGTTTCTAGCCACCACAAAAAGGGCTGCCACAAACATTCTTGCACATGTGAGGCCTTTTCCTTCCTTTATGATTTCTTTGGGATATAAGCCCAATAGAAATGCTGCTGGGCCAAAGGGTATGCACAGTTTGATAACTTTTTGAGCATAGCTCCAAATTGTTCTCCAGAATGGCTGTATCAGTTCACAGCTCCACCAACAATGCATCAGTGTCCCAGCCCTCCCACATTCCCTCCAACATTCATCATTAACTTTTTCTGTCATTTTAGCCAATCTGACAGGTGTGAAGTGGTATCTCAGGGTTGTCTTGATTTGCATTTCTCTGATCAATAGCGATTTGGAGCACCTTTTCATATGACTATAACTAGTTTTAATTTCATCCTCTGAAAATTGTCTGTTCATATCCTTTGACCATTTATTGATTGGAGAATGGCTTGAATTTTTATAAATATGAGACAATTCTCTATATATTTTAGAGATGAGACCCTTATCAGAACCCTTAAATGTAAAGATGATTTCCCAATTTATTGCTTCCCTCCTAATCTTGTCTGCATTGATTTTGTTTGTACAAAAACTTTTTAACTTAATATAGTCAAAGTTATCTATCTGGTTTTCAATTAAGAGTTCCAGTTCTTCTTTGGACATAAATTTATTCCATCTTCATAGGTCTGAGAGGTAAACTATATTACATTCCTCTAATTTACTTATAGTATCACTCTTTATATCCAGATCATGAACCCATTTAGATCTTATCTTGGTATGTGGTGTTAGATGTGGGTCAAGCCCTAATTTCTTCCACACTAGTTTCCAGTTTTCCCAGCAGTTTTTGTCAAATAGTGAATACTTATCCCAAAAGCTGGGGTCTTTGGGTTTATCAAAAACCAAATTGCTATAGTTATTGCCTAGTTTTTCTTGTGATTCTATCCTATTCCACTGATCGACTACTCTATTTCTTAGCCAGTACCAAATGGTTTTGATGACCGCTGCTTTATAATATAGTTTTAGATCTGGTACAGCAAGTCCACCATCGTCAGCCTTTTTTTTCATTAATCCCCTTGAAATTCTTGACCTTTTGTTTTTCCAAATGAACTTTGCTACTATTTTTTCTAGATCTGTAAGATAATTTCTTGGGAGTTTGATTGGTATGGCACTAAATAAGTAAATTAGTTTGGGTAGGATTGTCATTTTTATTATATTCGCTCGTCCTACCCATGAGCATTTTAAGTTTTTCCAATTGACTGAATCCATATATTCTAAAAGAACTTAAAATGCTGTGGCTCTGAGTGTTCTTATATTAGGATTGTCATCAATAGAAGAACAAAAAGAATGTCTCCTGTTGTCACCTTGTGGAACTGTCTGAAGAGACAAAAAGATAACTGAAATCAAGTTTTTTCAAATAGCCCAAGTCTACATCATCCTTTCTATAGCATTTGAGCCTCCCATTTTTCCCCTTTTCTTTCTCTCTACTTATTATCTAATTCCCTCCTCATGTTTATAGACAGATTCCTAGAAAACCCTATCTTTATTCATGTGCCACTGTATTCTTTCCTCCCACTCACTTCTCAACACCTTGCAATCTATTGTTGCAGTGAAACTGACTTCTCTAAGGTTAGCAGCAATCTCTTTTGTAATATTTTATAAGTATTTTTTAGTATCTTCGATTTATTTTTATATCCCTCACATTTCCCCTAACTGATCAGCTATCTCTTCTTACAAAAAGTAAAGAAGAGAAGGGGAAAAGCCATTCAGCTCAATTAATCATTATATTAATTGAAATGAGAAATGATGAGAGCTTGATGCACTAAGTAGTTGTATGGGAGGAGGAATCAGATGCAAAGAAAAACATATTTTGGAGATAGAAAAGGCGAAATTTGGCAACTAATTGTATATATAAGGTTAGGACTCATGAATATAACAGCAGGATTATGAACCAGGTTCTTTTAACATAAAGAAGTTTGAAAGATAGTTTGATTTAGATGGAAATATAAGTTCTGTTTTGGAAATTTTGATGTCCAGAATCTCTGTAAGATTCAGTTTAGAATATCTAATGGATGGTTCAAAATTAAGAGCTGAAACTTAGGGCAGAGACTAGGGTTAGATATATAAACCTCTGTGCCATCTGCATGATAGTAAATAAAACTTTGTGAATTGATTATTATGTTGAGTGTAATGGGCCTTGGATAAAGCCTGTATAGGTAGGACCTGTGATATTATTGGTGATAGATAGCAATGGAATTTTCAAAGGAACAATCAAGAAAGAAAATCAGGTAGGGCTAGGAAAACCCAAAGGGGAGAGATTATCCAGGACAAGAAAGTAGTTGATCATCATGGAATCATTTGCATCTAAGTGACCAATAAGTGCCTCTGATTGAGAAAAGAGATTGTTGGTGATTTGGTGGAGAGAAGTTTTAGTTGAGTGATTGTGTTGGAAGCTAGATTGCAGTGTTGATGAATGAGTTTTAATGAAATTAGCAACAAATATTGATAGCTTTTTCTAGGAATTTGGCTAAGAAAAGGTAGAGAAGTATAGGACAGTCTCTCATAGATAAACATTCCATTCCCTTCCCTTCCATTGGTGATATTGTATTATCAAGATACGAAATTATTTTGACTGTCTTGATTACCTTCCTTATACCTTCTGTTTTGTTTATGCCTTTCTAAAATGTTTTAGAATTATACATGATACTCCAGATATTGCCTATCCAGAATACAGCAGAACTATCATTACAGTCTTATATACTATATTTCTAAGAATGCATTTATCTTTTATTGACTTGATATATTTGCAGTTCATTAACAAACCTAGTTACACATACTAGGAGAGACCCAGATACACATACACAGACATATATGGAAACATACAGACACAGACACACACACACACTTATACACTTATCTTTATTAAACTCTTGTCTCACCAAGTGTCTTCAATTTCCTGCATGTGAAGTTATTTATTTTTTTTTATCATTTCTGTTTTAGATTTGTTCCAATATTCTAGACAGCAAATACTTACTGGACAGCAAATACCAAGCACTGTATTAAGCATTGGGAATAAAAAAAGGGTAAAAAAAATAATCCTTGCCTTCAAGGAAAGTCTAATGAGGAAAACAATATACACACAACTATAAATAAGATACACACACACACACACACACACACACACACAGAGGATACTTTGGAGATAATCTCAGAGGAAGGCACTGAAATAAGGAGAACTAGAAAAGGTTTCTTGTTGAAATTGGCTTGTTTGCTTACAGTTAAAGGAAGCAGAAATAGGGAGAGAAAGAGTTCCAGGCATGGGGATTTTGGATTCTGTCAATGCAGTATGTTAGTTATCCCTGATTCAGTAAGCATGCTAGTTATGCCTTTTAAGTCATTGATATTTTTTTTTAATCATGATTACCAGATAAAGTACTTAAGAGACTTTACTTCCTTTTCCATTTTGAAGTCTATCCATTGATTTTTTTGGGGGGGAGTTCAATCATTCAACTAGTTCCAAATCTTGTTCTCTTCCATGTTTCTCCATCTTGTTCTCAACAATAACAGATGTACAAAATCCCTATTTTCCTTATCCTCTAGTCTAGTAACCCTATCAAAAGGAAATAGGGTTCTGTGCTTTCTCTTAATGGCCACTGCTTTCTCTTTTGTATTCTCATTCATTTAATAGTATATCCTAAATTTTTGCCAATATTTGAACTCAAGTTGGAGGTGGCAATTATTTACTTTCCCCCAATCCTTTGGCATCTCTTCCATTTTACAGAACCTTTCAGAGATCAGTAAAAGTGGAATGTACATGACGTCCACCACTCTGTTCAGTATTCAAAGATGGAATTTTTCTCGTTTTGATAATTGAAACTAATCAAGAAACAATTATGCAATTTTTTACCACATCCCTACTTATGTTTGGTAAAAAGTTTATTTCTTTTGGCATAGAATACTAGGAGAAAATAAAAATTGAGCAGTTCCACACTCTTTTGTTAGCCATTGTCTTTTTTATTCCTTCATTGATCCTCCTTCCTGGAGGGACCTAATAAGGTATTAAGCCAAACCTTCCCTTTTTTAGATGAAGAAATTGAGGTCCAGGAAGGGTAAGTGGCTTGTGACTGGGTGGGAAAACTAAGACAGGGCAGTTTTCAGGAGAAGTGGATATAATTAAGTAGTCTCAAATAATTGTGAAGAGGTCAAGAAATAGATATGAGAAAAAGTTGTGGGATTTAGTAATTAAGAAATTGTAGGCTAAATTGATATGTGGAAAAAACAGTGACAAAAATAATGACTCAGCAATATGTAATTATAATGGCCCAGATTAGAGATGGGAAAAAAAAAAGTAACTTCTTTCTTTAGAAAAGATTGGATATTATTATTGCTTATTGAAAGACTAAGTTGATCACAATACTTGTATTGAACCTTTACCCCCCTTCTCTTGATGTTTGGGGTTTTTGTTTTTGTTTTTGTTTTGTTTTATTTTGTTTTGTTTTTATTTTTGTTACTAGATGATTTACTAGGTAGGGGAAGGGAATGACATATTTGAAAACAATGATGAAATTTAAAAATATCTATTTCAAAAAAAAGAAATTGTTGGTAAATTTGGAAAAGTCGTTTTCAGTCCAATAGTAGAGTTGGAAGTGAGTAGGAAATGAAGCTATAGAATCAATGAGTATTCTAGGTTTTTCAAGGAATTTGTGAAAGGAAGAAACCAATAGCATATTAGGGAATAGCAATAGCATTTGAGGGAAAAGTGTGATGGTCGTGGAGAGAAGGGAGATTGCAGACCAATGTGTTTAAATGCTGAAATGGATTTGGATATATTGTAGTCAGTAGGGAAGGAATCATAAAACCATTCGATCAAAAGATTGATGAATAGAGGGCTGAGGATAACTGAGAAGTAAGTTGTCAGATGAGTGGAAATAGAATGGGATCAAGGGGATAAATATATGTTGTCAGTGGAAAGGATGAGGGCATCATAACCAGCATCAATGAAGAAAGGCTTCAAACCAAAGAAATGATAAATCTATCTAATTATTTTTTTTTCAGTAATGATTATTGAGAATCATGATTTTTCACTTGTCTTAGGGATTTGTCATACATGTTTTTCCTATAATTTCTTAGATTCTTCCAATCAAGTTTTACTTTAATGCTTTGTTATAGCCTATTTCCTGAAGGCTATAACAGCAAAATACTTAAATTTTAGATTGTTTGTTGTGGGGGCCCAGTCTCAATTTAAAGATACTTAATACCAATTTGGCTATAGAGTGATGCAGTTTTTGGTCATAGTAACTCTAAACTGTTTATGAAGTTATAGAAGAGTCATTCTATCTTAAATCATTTTAAGATTTTAAAGTAAGGAATCTTTTTGTTGAAACTGATTTAAATGGCAGTACCCCATTGGTCATTGTGAACCTTTTAATGCTTAAGTTCTAATAAAAATAATAAAAACTTTAAAAAAATGAAAGTTGGCGGCCATGAGAAGGTGATGTGCCAATTTGCATGTATGTTTCATTTAGGATTTAGGATTATCTTAATTTCAAAATATTAAGCTTGAAAGATGGCAACAATCTCTTGGTGCCATGGAACTATTTTTATTTCTTTGTATCTCCAATGTCTAACCTGTGCTTTTTGGATATGGTAGGTGCTTCAAAAATGTTAAGTTGAATTATACCTGCATAATTTGGAACTTTAATGTAGATTTTTCATTTCTCTATTGTTGTCATAGAGGTGACCAGATGGTAATTTCTTAACAAATTCACTTGGTGACAGATGAAGAAAAGAGATACTCAGGGTGTTGAAAGAGATGAGGCTTTGGTCTTATTTTATAACTGTGAGTTTTTGTAGGGTGTAAATATTCTTAAGTTAGATATAATTTATACTAATAAAAATGACAAATAAGTAGAAACTTCCAAGTACATAAATAATTACTTTTTCTTTTGCATTACTACAAAGGAACACTTGAGCATCTTTGCCAAGAAATCCATGTGGACAGTATGGTCCACAGGCTCATGGAGAGTCAGACAGGACTGAACAACTAAACAACAGTTTAGTTAAGAGGCAAGCTAGATAACTGAGTGGTTAGAGTGCTGGGCTTGTAGTCAGGAACACCTCTGGCCTCAGACACTTACTAGCCTATGTGACCCTGGGCAAGATACTTAATTCTGCTGGCCTCAATTTCCTCATCTGTAAAATGAACTGGAGAAAGAAATGACATACTACTCCAGTATTTTTGCCAGGAAGACCCCAAGTGGAGTTATGAAGAGTCGGATATGACTGAAAGAACTGGACAACATTCGACATGCAATTTGAAATGTCTGGAAGGCAGTTGAACATAAAGGATTGGAGGTCATCAAAGAAGTTAGGGAAGAGAGATTACCATTGGAGATTGTAATTAATTTAAGGGAACTAATGAGATCACCAAAGTGAAGTAGGATAGAGGAAGAAGAGAAGAAGAAGCTTCAGGACAGAATTTTATTGGACACTTAAGGTTAGAGGATGTGACCTCGATGAGGGTCCAGCAGAGGAGAGTGAGGAGCAGCAATCTGAAAGGTAGGAAGAGAATTAGGAGAGTGGTATCCTGAAAATCCAGAGCCAATCAAGGAGAGGAGCATATCAATTCAATTTGGTCTTAGTAAATAAATTTTTAGATTTTGAAGTGACAGTAGATGATGATTAACTATTGGTTTAAAAATTAGAATTATTTGATTCATAAGATTTTGGTAAAATATTTTCCCGATTTCTAAGAATAAATTGTATCATATATAGATATTAATTTATTCTATAAAAGTTTGATAGATGCATGCTTTGGGAATTTTTTTTAGGTGTAAGTTGGATTAATTAGCCACAGAAGTCCCTTTGAACTCCAAAATTCTGTGTCCATCCTTCTCATGATAAGCAAAACTGAATTCAGTTAGAATGGTCCTCAAACAACAGGTACACTGTGCACCTAAACTTCAATTGAGGCCTTTCCAATTTGCTTGTATATACTAATACTTTGTTTTATTGGCTTAATTAGCCTTTGAGAATCTGTCTCCTTTGCACCACAAACATTGAGTAGAGATATATTTAAATATTTTCTCTCTAATTAGAAAAACCCCTTAAGTAAAAATTCAAATTTCTTTTTTAAAAAAAATTTCAAAATAAAAATTTTTATTTATAATATTGCTGAATAAACTAAAACTTCAGATAATAATTTATCTTTTCATGAGATTAGCTGAGACTCCTCCTTGTGAATGGTCCTAAAAAGCTCATTGGATCAGAGGTGGAAGCAGTAGATCTAGGTGTATAATAAGACAAGTCCTTTGACTTTCTATTCTGTGCTTGTTTCCATTAAAACTCAGAAAGGTCTGGGAAAATCCTTCTGTAGCTCTAATTCTAGAATAGGAAAAATAGAGAAAGCATTCAATAGCTTACTTTACTCACAATGGATTGACTGGGAAAACTCCTGATATACAGATTTTACCAAGGTTGAGAACAATCCTGCTATCTCCTTGAACAATGGATAGGACATCTCTTCTCTCTCTTCCCCACCCCCAAATTTCCCTGCATGATGGCACATGAAGGGGGTGGGAGGGAAGGAGAGCCTTAGGGATTTTAGGAGAGAGATTATTTCATTAGGGATAAGAGGACCTTGGCTGACACTGACTTTTACCTTGAGGCTCAGCCTTTGAAAGTGATTGCATTAGAGAATTGATTCCACAATAGGAATGTCTATTAACCAGTGTTGGCCAGTTTACTTTAACTGTTGTTTAGAGAGGAAATAAAAGTCGTGAATTAGATTTGGGACAGATTTGTTTTTACCAATAAAGGACTACTTATTTCAGACTTTTAAAATCTGTATTTGATGGCCAAGTCCTTGGAGTTTGGTAGAAGAATCTGTTAGCATTTAGTGGGATATTTCAAAAGTAGTGTTAGCTTTTTTATATTCTTGTTAAATGACTGAATAGTTCATATTTTATGTGTCATAATCCCCTTCTTCCCCCAGACCCATGATTCATTTTTGTAGGGTACTAGTGTCAAATAGACAAATAGGTGAGGAAATGGAGCTAAACCATATATAAGGATCTCTATGAGCTACATATGGACTTAGAAAACTATTTAACAATATTTGTTATTTTGTATTTTTATTTATTTTATTAAATATTTCCTAGTTATGTTTTAATCTGATGGGGACTACATTCAGAAATATTACAGGGCTGCAGCCTACCTCTTTTCCAACTTTGCTGTGGGGAACTACGGGTGTGGAATATGGAACTCCCTTTTCTGATTGCAGCTCCCTATCTACTTTTATTTGGCTGGGAGTAGTGAGAAATTAGCTTACAGTTATACTGCTAGTTTGTATCAGAAGCTGAATTTGAACTCAAGAGTTCTTTGATTCAAGAATATTACTTCTAAATACTTCTCGTTCCTTTCTCTTATAGTTCAAGGTTAAATGTCATCTTCATCCTATAGCTTGGTATCTATATCTAAGTAGAGTCAAAGTATTTTGGCAGAGAGCAAAAAGAACAATTATTGCCACATAGAGGTATAACATTTGTAGAACTTTTTTCCCCTACTGTAAATTAAAGAACATTAAAAAATTGTTACAATCTTACAATCTCTGTTCTCAAATTTGATTTCCTAATGTTTACTTATTTAAAAAATAACTTATTATTCTGACTGCTCTTAACATGAATTGTTAGTTACAAACTGCTATTTTGTTTTTATCATTTACCATATTGTTGTGTACATTTTTATATATACACATATCATTAGCACTCTTTCCTCGTTACTTACTACATATATATTTTTTTATTTAGAACATTTGAAAACTCTTGTCTTCAACTCTTGCAAAAATAGGGACTTTGTTTTTCTGAAAGATTTCTTAAATTATTTAACTTTTTACCAAATATTCCCATTAATTAATAAAATTTATGTAAGATTATTTTTGAAATTTGGGTGTGTTTCTAACAAAGTTATTAAAGGCCAGTGATTTTTAAGAGTTTGTCTTTTTATTTCTATTTCCCCCCAATTTTTATTGAAACTTTAGCCTTAGTAATTGACTAAAATTTCCTAACCAATGCATTTGAGATTTTAAATATTTTGTTTAAAGCATAAGAACGTTGATTATGTGGATGATAGACTTTAAATTTTGTTAAATTAAGAGGATTTTCTTCCCAATAAAAGAAGGATACTGGCTTGAGTTTAGTAATGCTTAGTGCCAATTCTTCTCTAGTATAGGTTTTTCTGATCTGATGTAGGACACAGAATTAGAGAAGAGAAGATTTGAAATCTATGCCTGGTTCCTTCACTTACTCCTCAAATTTTGGGGAGCAATCTGATAAAATTTTTGTGCTTCAGTTACCTTATCTGGAAAAAGGAAATTGTTTTGATTGCCAGGCTGGTCTTTCTATATCAAACAGAATCACATGAAAAAGTATTTTAGAAATATTTTAGAAACTGAAAAGAATTACATAAATTAAAAAATAGGTACTGTGGCATAGTAAAAAGAAAATACTGGAGTTGGAATCAGAAGAGCTGGATTTTAGTTCTGCCTTGTGAAACTTAATAGTCAACCTTGTTGAATTCTGATTTCTTCAGCTGTTAAATGGAGATAATAAATAGAAATATGTATTTCCTACTTCCCAAGATTGTTATAAAGAAATCCTTTTGTAAATCTTAACAAGCACTACATATAAATATGAGCTGCTATTAATACAATTATTGTACTGACAATCACATTTGATTTCTTGTGGCCTCTTTCCGCAGGGGGTAATGCCATGGCTGCTGATGAAAGTTCAACAGAAAAGCAAGGAGGGGAACCTCAAATGGCAGCGGATGGTGAAACAAATGGTTCTTGTGAAAGAAATGAAGCCAATAGTCATCCCAATCCAGCTAAACACACTCAGGACAATACAAAAGCCAGCCCACAGGAGCCTGCTAATAAGTTAACCAGAATAGCTGAAAATGGAATTTCTGAGAGAGATAGTGACTTTGGGAAACAAAATCATGTGAAAGCTAGTGATTTCACCCAGACTTCTCTCACAGGAAGTAATGGCTATATCTTAACCAAACAGACATTACCAGAACAGCCCATAAGGACTACCAGCACCTTGGCTTCTTCTCTTCCTGGCCATGCTGCAAAAACACTTCCTGGAGGAGCCAACAAGGGAAGAACTCTAAGCTCATTTCCTCATGTACAGGCTGCAACACCTACCAAGCTAGGTGAAGGGAGTAAAGATCTAGATCATAAAAAACCTGCCACTACAAATCCTGATGTCAAAGTCCACAGAGCTCGGAAGACTATGCCTAAATCCATCCCCAGCCTGGTAATATATGCCCTGCTGCATTCTTTGTCTCTTAAATGGGTTATTTTTGAATATTGACCAGCAGGGGATGTTGGGAGGTGGGTTGAGAAGGTGAAAGGGACTGTTTCACACCTTCTTTCTGTTCTCCCTTTTCCTCCACCACCATTTGACTTCTGAAATTAGATAAAGGGTTATTTTATATGCCGATAAAACCATGGTTAAATCATTGAGATACTTTCCCATGGTTACTGGATGACCAATTCTTCTCTTTTTGTACCGAGGACTATATAAGAAAAGCTTATCAAAGTGCTTTAGGAGTGAGTGAAATACTCATTTTGGAAAACTAGAGAGAATTCTGAGTCTATTGATGCTTTATAGTTAAATCATCAATCTTTTCATAATCTCCTCTCTTTGTCAGTATTGCCTAGAAGTGGGCAACATTTAGATGTTTGAGTGAAGAGTTGTAGCGGGAGGTTGAGAGAGAGAGGGGAAAAGAAAGATCTTTAACGGAAGGGAGTTGTATAATTTAGAAAGTGTATAATCAGTCTAGGTTTCTCACTTAATATTCAGTTAAACATTCAGATACAGAGCTGCAGTTTTCTTTTTGGGACCAAAATCCAACTTGCTTATAAAACCATGTTCATACTGTTAAATTATGGTTCCATAGAAATCTTAATTCATCTTTGGAAGTGTAGAATGTTTCTTCAAGAAAACACAAGGCAGCAGATCTTTGGATTTTGTTGTGCCTTAACAGAATGAAAAGGACCTGGGTCACACTTCCTTTTACTGAGAGAAGTTGTGTTTCCTACTAGAAAATGTCTTTGAGTCTTATTATTTTGGGGGAAGTGACATCCTTGGGAAATGGGTAAAAAGGAAGAGAATATCCCGAGAACAATAGAGACAAAAGATCATAAAAAATAAATAAATACATATAAAATAAAATGGCAGGTAGTAGTTTTTCTTGCTGGTGGAGGGTAAGGAATGTATTAAAAACAGAGATATAGATATCTTTGTTCATATTAGTCTCATATATGCAGGTAGTATGAGAGAAATGCTAGATTAAGAGACAGTAGACCTGGATTATAGTTCTTGTCCTGAATGTGAACATGACTCAAAAATCTGAAAACGTTAAGGTGTCTCAGAAGATTTCTTGGCCCCTCTTTGGATCTAATTTTGTTCTGCTTTCATGTTTCTTGAATTCCAAAAATCCAGAAGGAACACTAATTCAAGCAGCTATAAGAATCAATCAACAGGTATTTATTAAGCATCTACTATCTGCCTTTACTAATCCTGAGATTATAAATATAGTAAATGAAATATTTTCATAGGTCTACATATAGATTATATATCAAATAGAAAGAATAGATACAAAGAAGTACAATAGTTTTAACAGCGCAAGCACTAGCAGTTGAGGAAATCAGATTTGCCTTCAGGTAAAGCGGTACTTAAGCTGAGTCTTGAAAGAAGAATCAATGAGGCAGAGAATAAGAGTGGCCCTAGGTAGTGGGGACAAATAGTGTAAAGGTATGTCAATGGGAATGGAGTTTCCAATGGAGAGAAAGACTGTTTAGCTCTATTATGGAACATAGGAGAGAGAGTAACATGTATATAGTAAAGTTCAAAAGATGGGCTATGGCCAATTTTAAACAATTTTAAAAGCTGAACATCGCAGATTATTTGATTATGTAGACAGTAATTAATTGATTGAGGTATAGACAGATGATTGCTTAAGGAGATCATTTTGACAATAGTGTGTAATGGACTGAAGTGGGCAGAGACTTAAGGCATGAGCAGTGATTAAAAGGTTATTGCAGTAACTTAAGTGAGAAATGGTGAGGATTTGAATTAAGGTGGTAGCTGTGTAAGTAGAGAGAAGGAATTGAATGTAAAAGATACTGAGATAAAATGGCAAAATCTGTTAGCTAATTATTTAGGGAGGATGAGTGAGAGTATGGAGTTTAAGGTAATGCCAAAGGTATTTTATTTTTATATATATGAAATATGAAATATTTATATTTGACATATATATGTTTAAAATATATAAAATATTATATATATAACTTTCAGGTATATAACCTGGGAGACTGGCAGAATAGTGGTAGCTTAGAGAGAAATAGAGATGTTCTTGAGTATTGGATTTTTTTGGGGGGAAAATAATAAGGCTTCTCTTGGATTTGTTGAATTTGAGATTTCTTTGGCACATCCAATTTGAAAAGCTCAAGAGGCAGTTGGTGATAATAGGTATGAAACTTGAGGAATTGAGGTTTGACATAGAGTTTTGAGAGGCAATTGTATGGTACTAATAGACCGTGGAAACTGATGAAGTCACCCAAGAGGGAGCAAATAAATATATAGATCTTATAACAGCTCTTTGGGGAATGCTCGACACTTAGGACTTCTAACTTGGATGATGAATCAGTAGAGGAGACAGAGAAGGAATGATTAAATAGATAGGAGAACCAGGAGAAAATAGTGCCATGAAAGTCCAGAGGGGAGAGAATATCCAGGAAAAGCAGTGCCAGATATAGCAGATCGGATGAGAAAGGATGAAGACTGAATAAAACAAAAACAAAAATAGTTTTGGCAATTAAATGATTACTGAAAATTTTGCAGAGAACAGTTTCAGTTTTGGATGAGGTCAAAAGCCAGAAAAGAGAAAGTAAAGGCATGAAAAAGTGTAGACAGCTTTTTCAAGGAGTTGAAAAAAGAGAGCAATCTATATAGGAAGATAACTTGAGTGGGGATGGTAGAATCTTTTTTTTTTTTTTTTTAAGGATAGTGGAGACTTGGACTTATTGGAATCTTTAGTTAAGGAGAGATTGAAGATTTGAAAGAGAGGGAATCAAGGACACACAAACAGGCTGACCATGACAATGATAAGAGCTACCTCATTGTCAGAGACTGGGAACAGGAAGACAGGTTAGGGAATGATATTAGTGGGTCTTAGGGGAAAAGTAGAGGTGTAATTAATTTAAGCAAATGATTTTTAAAGTTCTCAGCTGAAAAGGGAGAAGAGGAAGTGTTTGGAAGTTTGAGGAGAAAAAGTTTGGAAAAACCTTTTTAAGGAATTAGATATCAATTAGGGAAGGATAAAAGTTTTGCTTTTCTACTGTGAAGGTTGAAGTTGTGTTGTATAATTTTATAATGTACCTAATCAGCATGATTGTGACCTCCTTTTGGCTCCTTTCAGCAACAGATAAGTGCAAATGAAGGCAGTAAATTGTGGAGTAATGAATGAAGCTATGCAAAAGAAATTCAAGAATAAAAAATAATGTAGTGGGTTTTTTGTTTTGTTTTTTTTTTTTTTGGCTAAATATAGGATCAAGATTAGAGAAGGAGAAAAGTAGAATCAGATCAGCAGCAGTGTTTTGAGAAAGTACAGAGAAGTAGAGGGATTGACTGTTTCCATGGGGGCAAGGATGGGCTTAGGATGAAAGAGGTGGGTAGGGAGAGAGATGAAGTGACAAAAGATTATGGTTAGATAGTGTAACATTGGAGGTTTTAATTAGGGAAGTGAAACACTTAAGGGTAATGTTGAGATCTTGTGTATAATCATCTTTGTGGCTGAGTTGGAGTGGAGTAGGTCATAGAAATAAAGGAGGCTAAATTGGGATGTTAGGGAGTTTGAAGAAACATCACTGTGGATTTTAAAGTCCTCTAGTACAAGTTAGAAGTTGGGAGGAGAGAAAATGGTGAGCCATATACTAAACTTAATAGAAAAGAGGAAGAATGACTTCAGGGTGATGGGGGAACAAAATATAATACCTACCAATAATGTGGATTGGGTGAAAAAGTGATAAAGTGAACTTTAAAGGAGGAAAGGTTGAGGAATGATGGTGGCAAAGGTAGAATCCATCAGTAGCATCATGGAACAAGAAATATTATGACCCACTTTCTCTTCCTCTTCCTCTCCAGGACTAGTGTATAGGGGGTATATGGGGAATAATTAGTGATATAGAGGAAAGTGAGGGATACACTGTTGTTCTAAGGGAGCCAGGTCTAGGAGAGGGCTAGTAGATAGAAGGAATGTAAGAGAACAATTCCAGGACTTGTTTTTTCACTGTGAAATTGAAATTCCAAAAGACATAGTAGATGAGATTGGAATGTGGGACATGGATAGAAGTGGGCTTGAAGAGGAGAGTGGGAATAAAAAAATATAAAATGTATAATATGTTCGCATAGTACATTCTATATTTGTAATATGTGCTAAATTAGTAATGTAGTTAGGAATAACATAAATTCAATGTAAAAAATTAAAGTGGGGATGAGGGATAGTATATCTGGTAATTGATTAATATAGAGGGAGAGAGAAACACATTAGAGAGAAAAATTATTAGTTACAGAGATAGTAGATAAAAACAAAAAAAACAACCAGCCAGGTTCCAGAGGATCTTATTGCTTCACTTGTTCATTCTATGTTGGGTTTTCAGTGCTGCAGAGGGCATTGAATCTGTAGTGGTTCCTGTTTGCTGCTGCTACTGTTCTCGGTAAGGATAGCTGGGCATATTTTTACACAGGCCATGGGCAATCATCTTTTTGCTATTAAAATGATTTTTCTTAAGCTTAAGCATATATCTGATTACGTTCCTCCACTACTCCATCGTCTTCAGTGACTTCTTACTCCCTTTACAATCAAATATACACTCCTGTTTAGTGTACATCACGCCCTCTCTAGGATTCTTCAGTCAAATCTTGGGCTTTTTCTCTGTTCCTTACAAACTAGACTTTATTTTTCCTTATCTTTGGTTTTGCAGTGGCTGTTCTCTTTACCTGGTATGCAATCCTTCCTCTTCTGTGCCTCATAGAATCCCTCTCTTTCTTCAGGACTTAACTCAAGCACTACCTTTTACCTGAATCTTTTTGTGATTCTCACTACTGCTAGTGTATTGCCTTTCAAGCTACTTTGGTTTTTAATATTTTGTTTATATTCTTAATGCTCTTGAAATATACATATACACACATACATCCTCTTGGTTTTTTTCACTTTCAAATGTGAATTTTATGTGAGTAGAGATTAATTCATTTTATTTATATCCTCAGAACCTAGCACAGTGCCTTGCACATAGTAAGTGCTTTGTAATTACTTGTGGACTAATAGATTTGACACAATCAGTTGTCATGAACTGTTCTTTATATTTTAATTTATAGCTCCAAGTTCCTTAGAAATCCTGGGTATGACAATCATTGGTTCCTGTGGTTTATTATTCTCATTGTAATAAAATGATGCTCATGAAAAGTGTTTCTGATAGGTTTTTTTTCCTTCCCATTATACTTTTATTCATTTTGTTAAATATTTTCCAATAACGTGAACATTTTTTAAACATTCATTTTTTTTTAAAAGTTTTGGGCTCCAAATTCTTTCATTTTCTCCTCTTCTGCTGCTTCTCCTTTGCCCCTATTTCAATCACACTTGAGAGAATTTAAAAAAAAATAAAAACTAGTAAGAGGATTTGAAGATAATTGATTAATGGCCTTTTCAGGGTTTTTAAGGAAAATGGTAGGTAGGTCATAAGTCACAGGCTTTTATCCTGAGACTCTAGAAACTTAAGTATTAAGTCAGATTAATAATGAATAATAGCTCTTTTAATTATCCTTAAAATTCTTGATGAATTACTGAGTAGTATCTTTTTGATTCACAGTTAACTTTTTAAAGGAGAATCTATCAAAAAACTTTTGCCAAGTTAATTTATTCACTAGAGAATGACATTCCTTTTCAGGTTGTCTGACCATCATATTAGGTCAGTAAGGAATTATTCTTAATCTGCTGCCTACCTAGCAAATTGTAAAGTGCCTGCAAGAGGATTGTACAGGTTTGGAGTTTTAAGATATACAAAAAATAAAATAAAAAGCCAGGGAGTAACATAAATTATAATGCTGTTAAATATTAAATAATAGTTCCTTGAGAATAGAGCATGTGACTTGGACTAACTGGGGATATGCAATGCCCAAATTTATTTTTTTGAGATAATGGTAATAAAGATAATTTCAATAGACTTGGGTTGGAAAATGCCATCCACATCTAGAAAAAGAACTATGGAGACTGAATGTGGATTGAAATGTATTATTTTCACCTTTTTTCCCCCCTTTATGGTTTTCCCTTTTTGTTCTGGTTTTTCTCTCATAACATGACTAATATCGATGTTTAAAATAATTGTGCCTATATAACCTATATCAATCAATTTGCTTGCTTTCTTGGGAAGGGAGGAGGTAAAGAAGAGATAAAAAACTTGGAATTCAAAAACCTTACAAAAGTGAATGTTAAAAAAACAATCTTAACATGTAATTGGAAAAAATGAAGTACTAATAAGTGAGATTATAATGGTAATAGTTGAAAAATATACCTTGTTCTAATTTATTTTTACATGGTACTTTAGGAATGTAATATTTAAAGTATCATCAGCTGAATTATGCTTATATTACTTTGGTAGTTTATAGGTCTCCAGAGTTCCTCTTCCTGCTTTGATAGATAAGTTATAAGTTTTTGTGGCTCACCTTCTATTGATGGTCTTTTCCTAATTTATCTAGCCCAGTCTTCAGATAATATTCATAGTTCATTGCTGAGCTTTCCAAGTTAGTAGGAGCAGAATTTGCAGTAGAACCATGGTAATATCCTCACCCCACTAAAGCATTCAAGTCGATTTTCAGGAGAAGCATAGCTAAATGCAAATTAAAAAAAAAATATTTTGCTTTGTCATGAATATTGTGTGCCTTAATGGAATTCAATAAATATTTAGTAATGAATACCCTGTTCATGTTTTACTTTTTACAAGGGTTTTGTGAGATAGTATTTCCTTTAAGCTTGTCTCCATTGGCCTTGTTTGTTTATATTCAAACTAGCCTAGAGTTTAATAGGCCTAGTTAATGCTATCTTCATTAATCTTCTCTTTGTTAGAAAAATATGCATGTTACCAAAATATAGACATATCTTATCATTGTTATTCAGCATTTATACATTGTTTTATTTAAAGCAGTTATATAGTTATTTACCCCTCCCTCCTCTTCCTCCCCCCTTTATATATATATGTATATATCTCATATATCGTATATCGTTTATAGTCTAGTTTATAAAGTGTTTGTAGAATCCCTTTCTATATTCACCAGGGACCTTGGTATTTTCTACTTCTAGATGAGTTCTCTGTTTTCTGAGCATAGAATTTTCAGTTCCTTCTAATACTTAGCCTGGGGAAAGGTATGTGTAAGAACAAAAGCATGTAGAAAACTGTGGTAATAGAGGAAAAGAATTTGGAGTCAAGAGACTCTTCAGTTCAGATGCTATTTGTGCTATATTCTATCCATGTGACTTTGCGCAAATCAGTCTCTTAGGAGGACCTAAGTTTCCCTTACTTTAAAATAATCAGATAGGGCTCCATGATTTCCAAGATCTTTCCAGCTCTAAATTTATGGTCTTAGCATCCCCCTCCCTTTTTTTTTTTTAAACTCTGTGTCTTTCCCTAGGTTGTATGTCACTATGTGTCCCTATCAAAGTGTTTATTTTGGTGTCTTTTTTTTTTAATGCATGTGTCTCCTCTCTCATTCTTTCCTTCTTTTATGTTATCTTGCTCATGAGTAAAGTGTATAGTCACTGTAATGTTTACTTAGTTCCCTTCACTTTCATTCTAAGCCTTTGTCTCCTTAGCCCCCCTTCTTGTCCCCCTCTTTGCATGACTTTCTAAGCATTGCTTTCTTTTATTTTTTTGTTGTAATAACATTTTATTTTTTCCAAATATATGCAAAGATAATTTTCAACATTTACCTTTGATAAAACCTTGTATTCCAAATTTTTCTCCCTCACTTTCCCTTCTTCCCTCAAACCTACAAGTAGTCCATTATAGATTAAATATGTACAGTTCTTTCTAAACATAAATCCGTATTCTTTATGCTGCACATACACAAAAAGGGGGGGGCATGAGAAAGGAAAAACACCACCAAACAAACAGTAAAAAAGATGAAAATACTATGTTTTGATCTACATTTAGTCTCCAAAGTTCTCTCTCTGGATGCAGATGGTACTTTCTATCACAAGTTTATTGAAAGTGCCTTGAATGAGCTCATTATTGAAAAGAGCCAAATGATCATCACATAATCTTGTTACTGTGTAAAGTGTTCTTTTTGTTCTCCCTTCACTTAGCATCAGTTCATGTAAGTCTCTCCAGACCTCTCTGAAATCATCCTGCTGATCATTTCTTATAGAACAATAATATTCCATTACATTCATATTCCATAACTTATTTATCCATTCCCCAACTGATGGGCATCCACGCAGTTTCTAGTTCCTTGCTGCTACAAACACTTTTGCACATGTGGGTCTTTCCCCCTTTTTTATGATCCCTTTGGGATTACAGACCCAGTAGAGATTGTGCAGGATCAAAAGGTCTGCACAGTTTGATAGCCCTTTGGGCGTAGTTCCAAATAGTTCTTCAGAATAATTGGATCATTTTCACAACTCCACCTATGTATTGCTTCCTTCTTTTAAAGCCTTGTACTCTCTCCATTCTTAATTAATTTCACCTTTTAAAATTTCTTACCTTTCTGTCTTAGCTATCTTGTTATTGTTGTTCAGTAATTTCAGTCATATCCAATTCTTTGAGATTCCATTTTTAGAGTGCTCTTGATAGAGATATTAGTATGGTTTGCCGTTTCCTTCTTCAACTCATTTTTCACATGAGTTAACTGAGGCAGACAGGGTTAAGTGGCTTGCCCAGTGTCACAAACCTAGTTAAGTATTTTGAGGCCAGATTTGAACTCAGAAACATGAGTATTCCTGAATCCAGGTACAATACTGTAATCCCAATACCACTTAGCTACCTTTAGCTATCTTAGTATGGGACTTTGTAGTATGTCTACTCTAAGGGAACTTATTTTATCCTGAATTCTGCCTTTTTAAGTGAAATTAGTTTCTCATCTGAACATGCCATACATCCTCTGTCCTCCTTACCTTCCTTCCTTCATACTCATTGAACCAGATGGAACTTGGGTAGTTATGACCTGTAGCCCACTAACTCCACTCTTATTTCAATTTTTATACACCCAAACTTTTTAATTATGAAAGCTTATTTCATAATTAAAACTTATTTCTCTCCAATACATAGTCATCATCCTTAAAATTAAAAAGGTATTAGATTTAAATTCATAATTTCATATCTCCTTGACTCTGTTGACCTCCATATGTATTAAAGTCATAACCCTTCATGACTTACATCCTATACCTCATCATTAAAAATTACTGATCTACTCTAATATCTCTTTAACTTAGTACTCTCATATTACAACTACCTCATCTACTAATCCTCTTCACTTTCCCAGACATTCCCACTAAAGGGGGACCATCCAATAAAAATGTTGCTCAACTTTCAGGGATTTTGTAGCTAGGATTAATTACTTGAGAGAAATGCAATATCAAACCTTTGAGATTTCTTTTAATGTATAGATGAGTTTTAATTGCTCTAATTTGTACTTGTGCTTTTAGCAATATACATTTTTCCAGTAATGTTTGTCAATGTAGCAGAGAATATAGAGATCATAGATCATTGGCTTGAGTGTAAGACATCTCTAACAATGTCCCATAGCTACCTCAAAGCCAACATGTTCGAAATGGAAATCTAATATGCTACTCATCCTAATGTTTGCTTCTATAGAGGCCACCACCATCCTTTTAGTCACCAAGTTTTCAGGCTTAGTATCATCCTCTATTCTTGCTTCTCCCTCATTGCCCATTTCCAATTAGTTGCCAAGTTTTGTCTATTCTGCCACCACAAGATATCTCAGATTCATCCTTTTTTTTCCCCCACTCATACGGTCACACCACTCTAGTTAATTAATTCAGTTCCTCAACAACTCTTGGTTGTGGACTACTGTTAACTACTTAATTGGATTCTGAACTACCAGTCTTTACTTTTCTATCTTTCACACAGTTGCCAGAATAAACATTTTAATAAAGCATAGTTCTGATACTCTCATTTCCTTGCTCAAGAATTTTTAGTGACTTTCTGTTGCAGGATAAAATAAAAATTCATCTTCATAAAAGCTCTTCACGTTCTTACATCAGTCTGCCTTTACAAGTTTATTTCTCATTATGGCTTTTCATGCACTCTTTGTTCTATGTAAATTGTCGTACTTGTGTCATATTCACTTAATTGTATTTTATTTTTTACAATTACATGTAAAGATAGTTTTCAGCATTAATTTTTATAAAATTTTTGAGTTCCAAATTTTTATTCCTTCCTCATGACATTAAGTGATCTGATATAGGTTATACATGTACAATTATGTTAAACATTTCTACATTGGTTTTGTTGTAAAAGAAGAGTCAGAACAAAATAGAAAAACCATAAGAAAAAAAAATGACATAAAAAGGTGAAAATAGTATGTTTCTATCTGCATTCAGACTCCAAAGTTCTTTCTTTGGATATGGATGGCAGATTCTTTGGGAACTGTCTTGGATCATCGTATTGCTGAGAAAAACTAAATCTATCATAACTGTTGTATTCTCCTGTTTCTGCTTACTTTGCTCAGCATCAGTTCATGTAAGTCTTTCTAGGTTTTTCTGAAATCTACCTGCTCATCATTTTTTATAGCATAATATACTATAATTTGTTCAGCCATTCTCCACTTAATGGGCATTCCCTCAATATCCAATTCTTTGCCAATCCAAAAAGAGCCACTATAAATATTTTTGTACCTGTAGGTCCTTTTCTTTATTTTATGATCTCTTTGGATTACAGACCTGCTAGTGTTATTGTTGGATCAAAGTTTATGCCCAATTTTATGGCTCTTTGGGCATAGTTCCAAATTGCTCTTTAGAATGATTAGATAAATTCACAATTCCAATAAATAATGCATTAGTGTTCCCAGTGGCATACTTGTTATTACTCAAATTGAGAATTTTATTTCAGGGGGCAGCTAGGTGGCGCAGTGGATAGAGCACCAACCCTGAAGTCAGGAAGCCCTGAGTTCAAGTCTGGCCTCAGATACTTAACACATCCTAGCTGTGTGACCTTGGGCAAGTCACTTAACCCCAATTGCCTCAGCAAAAAAAAAAAAAAGAGAGAGAGAGAGAGAGAGAGAGAATTTTATTTCTGTCACTTTGCTTGTATATTTCCCTGTCCTTAGAATGTGCTTTTTGCTGACTTCTGACTCTTAAAGAGTTCTGACTTTCTTTAAGACTTAGCTTAGTGCCACCTCTTAAGGCAAGTCTTTAATAAATCATTCTGATTTTGTTTTCTTCCTTGTAGAATTACATATTTGCGAATCTGTTTAATGTATCAATTTATTAGAATGTAAGATTCTCAAAGGAAAGGATTGTTTCAGTTTTGTCTTTGTATTTCCTTGTTTAGCAAATGCCTTCCTTGCACATAATAGGCCTGAATAAATTGTTGTTGAATTGGAATGGGGATTATCCATGGTAAAAGATGGGCAAGGCTGCTATCATGAAAAAGATAGTAAGAGCATTTTTGAAATAATTGATGATGGGGAGACATCATAGCTACCTTTCCAATCCCCTACCCTAGATAAGTAAAGCAGATAATGACAAATTTAAAATTATGGCTATGTGAACTCATTGCTGGAAGAGGAGGCAAAGGTGATTGGAATTGAAGAGGTCAAGAAACGTTCGAAGCTAGACATTCTTTGAACTCAGGTAATTTTCTATATTTTTTGTGGTTCTGTCAGTACTTGGTTTACCTTTCCTAGAGTAAATAGAATCTTCTTACCCTTCTTGTCCTCTATGAAAAATAGACTTTTTTGGTATAGACTACCTTTGGAACTGAATCTTGCACTCACTAGCAGATACTCATTACACACTGACAAGTGTACTCTTCTTACCTTGAGGATAAAATCATATAATTGACTTTTAAAAGTCCTTTGTAAGCTGGCCATCTCCTACCTTTCTGGTTTTCTTAACCCTTAGTCTTATGTGTCCTTTGATCCCATGACACCCTCCTCTTGCCTTTTCCTTGCAAAAGGTTCTCCATCTCCTAACTCCAAGCATTTTCACTGGTTGTTCCTCCTGTATGTAAGGCTCTCCTTCCTTGTCTCTACCTCCTGGTTTCCCTGACTATTGTCAAGTTTCCAGCTAAAATCCCATCTTTTTTTTTTTTTTTTAATTAAAGCTTTTTATTTGTATAACATATGTATGGGTAGTTCCCCAACATTGATCTTTGCAAAGCTTTCCATTACAAATTTTACCCCCAGTCCCCTCCCCTCCCCTAGATGGCAGGAAGTCCACTACATGTTAATAATGTTGAAATGCTTGAGAAGTTATGCAAGAAAAATCCTATCTACAAGAAAAAAAAAAGAATCAGAGAAAGGCAACACAATGCAAGCAAATGTCAATAGAGATCATGAAAATGTTACGTTGTGGTCCATATTTCATTTCCCTCTCTCTGGGTGTATGGTGTATATGGTTTTCTTCAGTGAACAATTGGAACTGGTTTGAGACAATTCTTTGTTGCAGAGAGCCATGTCCATCAGAATTGATCATCATGTAATACTGTTGTTGCTGTGTATGATGATCTCCTGGTTCTGCTCGTTTCACTCAGCATCAGTTCATGCAAGTCCCTCCAGGCCTCTCTGAAATCGTCCTGCTGGTCGTTTCTTACAGAGCAATAACATTCCATAACATTCATATACCATAATTTACTCAGCCACTCTCCAATTGATGGGCATCCCTTCAGTTTCCAGTTTCTAGCCACTACAAAAAGGGCTGCCACAAACATTCTTGCACAGGTGGGTCCCTTTCCCTCCTCTAAGATCTCTTTGGGATATAGGCCCAGTAGAAATACTGCTGGGTCAAAGGGTATGCACAGTTTGACAACTTTTTGAGCATAGCCCCAAATTGCTCTCCAGAATGGTTGGATCCGTTCACAGTTCCACCAACAATGTATTAGTATCCCAGTTTTCCCACATCCCCTCCAACATTCATCGTTGTCTTTTCCTGTCATTTTAGCCAATCTGACAGGTGTGTAGTGGTACCTCAGAGTTGTCTTAATTTGCATTTTTCTGATCAATAGTGATTTGGAGCAACTTTTCATATGACTAGAGATGGTTTTAATTTCATCATCTGAAAATTGTCTGTTCATATCCCTTGACCACTTATCTATTGAAGAGTGGCTTGAATTCTTATATATATGAGACAATTCTCTATATATTTTAGAAATGAGGCCTTTATCAGAACCATTAAATGTAAAGATGATTTCCCAATTTGATGCTTCCCTCCTAATCTTCTCTGCATTTGTTTTGTTTGTACAGAAACTTTTTAATTTAATATAATCAAAATTATCCATCTGGTGTTCACTTAGGAGTTCCAGGTCTTCTTTGGACATAAATTTATTCCATCTCCACAGGTCTGAGAGATAAACTATATTACATTCCTCTAACTTGCTTACAAAGGCCCTCTTTATATCTAGATCATGAACCCATTTAGATCTTATCTTGGTATGTGGTAAAATCCCATCTTCTAAAAGAAGCCTCTTCTGATTCTCCCTAATGCAGATGCCTTTCCTCTCTTGATTCTTTCCAGTTTTTCCTGTGCATATCTTATTTGTATATAGTTGTTTTTATATTGTCTCCCCCATTGGACATTGTGCTCCTTTAGAACTAAGACTGATTTTTTTTTTTTTTTTTGTATCCCCAGAACTAGCCTGGTACATAGTAGTAGGAGCTTCATAAATATTTGTTGACTTCCGGAGGGGAACGATGATTCTGAATAAATAAGAAATGGTATTTATATTTAGGGAGCTTAGAGTCTATTAATTAATATGATACAAATGAAAATTTGCTGAACCATGAAGGACTACTGCCATAAGATTTAATAAGAGAGAAATCATTTGGTTTTTTTAATTACTTATTTTGCTGAGGCAATT
Organism: Myrmecobius fasciatus; assembly: GCA_023553655.1. NCBI lineage: Eukaryota > Metazoa > Chordata > Mammalia > Dasyuromorphia > Myrmecobiidae > Myrmecobius > Myrmecobius fasciatus. The sequence continues at coordinate 231,339 of JAJPUD010001453.1, forward strand.
GGGATTAAGTGACTTGTCCAGGGTCACACAGCTAGGAAGTGTTAAGTGTCTGAGACCAGTTTTAAACTCAGGTTCTCCTGACTGAAAGGCTTATGCTCTATCCACTGCACCACCTAACTGCCCCCCCATTTGGTTTTTTTAAAACCTCAGTTCTGTGTCTGTGGCATAGTTAGTAAGATAACTTGCATCTTATTTTGCCATTTATTTAATATATGGGCCCCTCTTAAATTCCCTATTTTGTACAAATATTTACTTGAAAAGAACTTATATTCTATTTAAAAAATAAACTATAAAAATGGAATATAAATATCATAAAGATGACTTTCCTAGATTCCAAATTTTACTAAAATATTAGGTTTCAAAACATTGAAGTTTTCTGTTTCTTCATTGAAGTTATGCTTGTACGTCAAAATTTAAAGGGATTGTTCATGTTCTTATCTTATAGTGGAATTGAATTGATTTAACTTGCTGGCTTCTGTTATATAAAATCTTTTGATTATACAGTTTTTCATTTTAATAGCTTTTTCTCCCAAGAACTGGACTTTTCAAATCAACAAATATTTATTGATTGCCTACTATATGCATAAAAGAGCTTACCTTCCATTTGAAAAGGCAATTTGTATGTGTATCTGTACCCTAACGTGTGTGAAACAAGAATTAAAGCTCACATTTCTTTGGTGTTTTAGGGATCCCAAAACATTTTCCTCATAATTTTTCTTTGTAACAATCTTACAAGGTAGGTGACAATGAGAATAAGGAAGCTAGGTGGTTCAGTGGATAGTGTGGTGGGCCTGAAATGAGAAAGACCTGAATTTAAATCAGGCCTTAGACATTTCCTATGCCTGTGTGCCCCTGGGCAAGTCAGTTAACTCTGTTTGCCTCAATTTCCTAATCTGTAAAATGAACTGGAAAAGGAAAAAGAAAAATCATTCCAGGATCTTTACCAAGAAAACTCTAATGGAGTCATGAAGAGTTGGACATGACTGAAAACAACTGAACAACAAAACCAAAGAGAACATACAGTATATACTCAGTTGATAATTGTGTGATGGGGATTAAAAATATGACATGTAATTTAAAGGAGGGAACATTCATTATAGAGTGGTTACAGACTTTTGGAGAGGTTTTGAAGGATTGGTCATTATGACATTATGACAAGGGGCTGTGTCTTTCTTATTCTGCTTTTTGTATCCCACAGCATCTTACATCCTACATATAAAAAGCTATTGTAACTACTGCCAGATGAATCTTATATGAGAGGTATTGAGGAATATAACTTCAAACTTACTAGAGATTAAGAATAAGAATTTGTTTTGAGGCAAGAAAAAAGATGAAATTTATAGAGAATCAAAGTTCAACTTGATTAGATAAGGAAGGGACTTTAGCCATAGGATTTACTCCCTTTATTCCTTTATTTACAAATAAGGAAACTAAATCCTAGAGAGACAAAGTGACTCTGATTACACAGCCAATTAGTAGGAAATCCAGGTCTCTGTGTTTAGTTTATACTTGTTATTTTCAGTTTAGTATTTGATAGCTCAAAGTATTCTAATGACCGTTGGTGGTTTTCCAATGAAAAATGTAATAATTATAACCTGCAAACTTCCTATGACCACTTTTAAGGATTCATTATATATTAGAATTCTTTTGATTTTTTTTTTTTAATTTCCTCTCTTTTCCATTTGAACAGGAGATAAAAAATTTAAGTAGATCACAGATGATTATCATTGATTTAGAGCTGGAAGGGACCTTAGAAGATCTTCTTCTTATAGCATATATGGAAGTTTAAATTGATTTTTCTCTCTGTGTTCAGGACAGTCCTGAATTTGTCAGTTCAGTAATGTGCCTGGGAAATAATTTATATTTATTCTAGCTGGTACTAAGCATACGTTGTTGAGTTGAAATGGTGCCTACCCCTTTTCCATGTTAATAGTACATATCCCACAGAGTAAATGAGACTAACATCTGTAGTATTGAGGATTCTGATAGGAAGACTAATGATCTCCTGGAAATCATACTCTTCCTACTTCTTGACAGATTATTCAGTGATTTATAATACCTATTTTTAGGGCTCTTTTGTGTGGATGATTGAGGTGACTTTTTAAAAAGGTTTTAATATGATCAATCAACAAATCTCATGAATCCTTCCGCATCAGGAATGCTTTAGGTCAGGTAGACATATGGACAGACATACATGCAGAGGTTCCTCCTCTTTCAATTCCCTTCCCCACAATGTACGCATAGAGGTGCATATCCCTTTCATACTCATTCTAACCTCTACATGGATACACAAAACCTAAAGATACGTGAATGAGTAGACATGTGAAGCTTTTGCCAGGAATGAAGGTGAATGAATTAGTTGCTAAAATTAAGATTGATAGTAAATATATGGGAATCTGCATAGTAATTACATTGATAGAAAAATTATTGAGACATATGGCTAATTGTAAAACCATTTCTGAATTATTCTGAGTTAGAGACATTTCACCATTTATTAATTAGTACCTGTGAGCACTTTATATAACTTTTCTGAACCTTGGTTTCCTAACCTGTAAAATAGGGATAATAATACTTAGCCTTCATATATTACAAGGCTTGTTTTGGGTTATCATATGTGATAATGTTTGTGAAAATGCTTTGTAAACTTTTAAGATCTAAAGCACTGTACCCAATATAAGATGGTATAGTTATTGTAGTCATTTATTGTTTAATTCAAAAGCTTTTCTTTCTTTGTAATTTTCATTACAACATTTACTTTCAAGCTATTTTCCTATTTTGAGATACAGAAGGATTTAAACAATTATTAAAACTTTATATATTTGCACTCTGTTATTGACACTTTATCTGTTTGTATAAGAGTGTCAGCTACAGTTTTTTTGGTGGAGGTTTGAACCTCTAATTATATTACTCCTAGGATAAAAGTTGGTTGATTCATCAATGCAAATCAGCAATTCATCCATATATTGCTAGAGCCACTGACTAACCTTGAGTGACTTGCTTTGGTATCATGGTAATACAAGTAGCTTTGAAACCACTTCTGACTCCAGGGCCATGTTTTGTCCACTATATTGTGCTATCATTCTTGGTTATAATAGTCTTGCTAAAATTATCTTATAATAAGTATCTAAGAACTTTCTTATCTGTGCCTTTAAGTCTCTATAAAAGATTGCTAGATTGCTGTTCAGATGGCTTTTTTTATTTTTATTTTTATTTAAAAATTTTGTCCACCTTTAACTTGGTACACAGGACTAATACTTTGAAAACAGATAAAGCCTTTTTTGGGATCCCTCCTCCTTTCTTGTGTTGACTCATTTCTGATAAGAGTCTTATGCTTAGTAAGAGTTGAAAAATGTTTGAGGTTCTCCATACAGAGTTACCATAATGGACCTTTTAATCCAAAAACTCATTTCCTCTTCCTCTAAGGGAAGTTTAGAACTTTTTTGAAGCTGACAAGGAAACTGTTATTCTGTCATCTTTATAATTTTGTAATGTATATTTTGAAAAACCATCTCGAAAGCCATGTTGGAAAAACATTTGTTCATTTGTGTGATTCATATTAACACTACTGGCCTGGATTTTGGGTCTTGGGTCTCTTCATTTGATCTTTCTCTGATAAAACAATGTCTGGTAACATTTAATTTCTAGAAGCAATTAGTTATTAATATATCTGTAAGTAAAAGCCAAAAGTCTATGAAATGAGTGGAATCAAAAACATTATTTTATCTTTCTTCTACAATGGTCATTGTATTAAAGGAGTCTGAGAAGGCTAAAGCTAACTCCTAGGCAGATGTAATAGTAATGAGTTAATTTAGCATTTTTTTAGGCCACATTTTGTGCACAGGACCAGGTATTAACTCATCCATTTTTGATGGTGACTATATATATAGTGTTATATTTTCATCTTCTCACCTTGTCAAATAATTAGCTTATTCTCAAAAACCTAACACAGTTCAACAGGTTTTATTTTCATTTGTTGGTCATTTGAAATAATTTTCCAGTTAGAATATTACACCTTTAAAAACAGTCAGCATGCATATTTTTTCTTTTTTTTCCCCTAGTAAATTTATTCATTTTTAATACACATTACTTTATGAATCATGTTGGGAGAGAGATATCAGAGAAAAAGGGGAAAACTATGGGTTAGATTTAAAAAAAAAAACAGCAGAAAAAAGAAGCAAACATAGCATGTGTTGATTTATATTCAGTCTCCTTAGTTCTTTTTCTGGATGCAGATAGCCTTTTCTGTCCAAAGTCTGTTGGGATTGCTTTGGATCACTGAACCAGTGAGAAGAAAGAATTGAGTCTTTCAAAGTTGATCATTGTACATTTTTGCTGTTATTGTATACCATGTATTCCTGGTTCTGCTTGTTTCGCCCAGCATCATTTCATGTAAACCTTTCCAGGCCTTTCTGAAATCAGCTTGTTGATCGATTTTTTTTAATAGAATAGAATATTCCATTATCTTCGTATACCACAATTTGTTCAGCTATTCCCCAATTAATGGGCATCTGTCTACTCATTTTCCAATTCTTCATGAATATCTTTACTTCAGCTATTTGTTTCATGACTATTTGTTGTGTGTGTGTGTGTAATATATGTATTTTTTTCCTTCATATTTTAAGTAGTAATCTAATCTGTTAGAACCCTAGGTTCAAAAACCACTGTTTCTTGTAATATGGAGAATATAAAAGAAATGAATTTAGTCTCTGTGCTTATAGTACAATTGAATATGGATCATCTGTAAGTGAAAAATACTTAAGGACTTTTAAACAGCAACTGGTAGAAGAGTACAAATTTGTCAATGTTAAAGCAAATCTAATAAGTGAAATTTCTTGAAGACATATTTTCAGGTAATTTAAAAAGAGAAAAAAAAGAGATAGGAATTGGTAAAGAAGAAAGTTATGGGTATTCCAGGTGGAGTTTATGACAAGTTTAGAAAAACAGAAGTAATTGGGATATTTAAGTGCACTCTATTGATTTGCTTTAGTGGAAAGTATTCATTGAGAACTGATAAAAAAATTGGTATAGGGAAGGAGTTGATGAAGAATCATGGAAATTTATTAGATAAATTTGAGTTTATATTTTATACAGAATTGGCAGTGGAGAGCCAATTTAGATTCTTCATCAGAGAAATGGCAAGGAGTGTGGTATTACTTTGGCTAATGTAGTGTTTGCTTGTGATTAACTTTCAAGGGCATAGAGACCATATAGAAGATTGTAGTAGTGCAGACCAGAAGGTTGTGTGGGGAAAGAGAGAGGCTCTGAGTTGCATTGAGATCTAGTTATAGAAATCAAGTAGGATGAATGGTTGATTGATTGAGGGTAGCCAAAAGCTGGAGAAAGGAGACTTTAGAAAGACCTAGAAGGGGCAGCTAGGTGGCGAAGTGAATAGAGCACCAGCCCTGAAGTCAGGAGGACCTGAGTTCAAAACTGATCTCAGACACTTAACACTTCCTAGCTGTGTGACCCTGGGCAAGTCACTTAACCCCAATTGCCTCAGCAAAAAGCAAAAAAAGAAAAAAAAATAGACCTGGAACTGTACATTTTGGAGTCATTTTCATGTACATTAGTTGAAGCCATCTGACATGAGGTAGTTTTCCCAGAAGGTGATTTAAAAACAGAAGAAACAAAAAAAACCTAGCACACTATGATTCAGGTCATTACTATGAATTTTTTTTTAAAAGTCTTCTCCCCTTCCCCTCTCCCCTAATTTGTTTTTTTTTAAAAACTCTTTAGAGCAATAATTTCTTAATACATGTGTCTTTTAAAAATTGTGATCTTAGGGATATACTTAGGACAAGAATATTTTTGCCATTGTTCATATAACACATTAGCAGAGTCTTAGACAAATTAGTTGGTCTTGTCTTCTTTAAATACAAACTATTTTCAGTTGAGGGGAGTGTGAGGAAAAACTTAAAAAAATTTTTTTTTGATTGAGAATGTTATTTTAGTGACAACTTCTTTACACTCTTAGTCATTAATTCTCTTTGTTTTGAAGCATGCAACCAGTAAGGACCCCAGAGAAGTTCGAGATTCTAGAGATCATAAAGAATCAAAGGAGGAAAGCAACAAAAATGTTACGGAGTTTGGAAAACAGCAGCTTTTGCCCCCTCTCTCATCCCTTCATCAGTCGCTACCTCAGAACCAATGCTACATGGCCACCACAAAGTCACAGACAGGTAAAGAGGGAACTCCTAACAACAACCCTTTCTTCATTGAAATCTGTTGATTGATGTATAAAATCTTTTTTTTTTTTTTTTTTTTTTTTTTTTTTTTTTGTAGAGTGCAAGAGCCACAAAGAATGCTTGGCTTTTCTAGCCCTTGTATTGATTCTCAATTAATTTTTTCTTAGAATTGATAAATCTTTTTATATTTACCCATGAGATCTTTTTAATTCTTTATAGAAGCTTGCTTGAAAACATTCTTTTCCTTCACCAAATTCTTGTCTTAATAAATTAAGATTTCCTGCCTTTTAATACTTCTTGTTTTTAATCTTAAAGGTTTCCATTCTTAAAATGTAGTGAAATAGCACTATTTTGGAGTAAAAACTTGGATATATATTTTCAAAGAAGTATAATTTATAAGATAATTTGGAGAGAAACCCTGGAGTAGTAGGGAGTTTGAGCTTTCACCCATTTTTACTGTGCTTTGTGAATTTGGATCAAAATCTTAACCTTCCTGAATTTCACTATCCTTCTCTTTAAAATGAAGTATGGGATCACTATGGCTCTTTCCAGCTCTGGTTCTTATTTGTTCTTTGTCTTTGAAGTACACACAGAAACTCTTAAGTAACAAAGTTCATTTAGATTGTGACTAGAAAGGTCATCAGAAGGCTTTTTGTTTCAGTGAGTAAATGACTGATTTTGTGTTAGCCTATGTTATATGAATACAGGTACTTCTTTAAAGACATAAAGGTGCATGAAAAATGTATCTTTAGTATTTTAAACTTCTGTTCTATCAGCTCTTTTACATTAGTACTTTGTGATATATGTAAAGAAACAAATTTATCAGAAATAAACTTCAACTCCAGTTCAGTCTTAATAGATTCTAATTTAATGGAAGTCTTTGGTTTTATTATTTTATATAACTTAACACGCATCAACTACACTATACAAGATGCTGCTATTCTAGGGGCTCTCTAGGGCTTGATTCCTGCCTTTAAGGAATGCCTAATACAGTTAAACAAAGTGCCTAGTAGTAACTATTTGCAGAGCTAATTTAGTACTGCTCTAACATTTGTTGTACTTTATTTAAGAGTAGCTAAACCTAATTTGACATTGCCAGTGATTTTTCTCAGCATACAACATTCTTTTCCTTTCTGAACTACATTTTTCTCATCTGCAAAATAGGGAGTATAGTGACCATTGTAACAGAAAGAGTACTAAATTTGGAGTCAGAAACCTTGCATTCTATCTTAACTTTCCTCTTTATTAGCTGTATGGTCTTGGGAAAGTCATATAACCTCTTTAGGACTTAGTTTTATTTGTCAAGTAAGGGATAGGATTCAGTAATCTTTAAGATCCTGTTCAGCCCTATATTCTGTAGTAGTTCTTCTGCTATAGAATATAATCTAAATTTTTGCCTTTGGCCATATGATCAAACTTTGACTATTGCTAGAGCACCCATGTTGATTTTCTGTACTCCTGATAATAAGTAGGTTAGTATTAAATATAGTCATAGTTAAATTATCTCAATATTAAGTGGGTGAATAAATTAATGAAAAAAAAATCCTGTTATTAACGTCTTTCACTGGAGATAGATATCATTCTAGTTTATAGTCAGAGCCCTTATGGATAGATACCTTGATGGTGCAGAAGTGGAGGTAAGGGTCAAGAAAATCTCACTTTCATCTTATCTCGTAATGTTAAAAAGAAAGGTTTTTTTTGTTTTGTTTTGTTTTTTAAATTTTATTTTATTTGCAAAACATATGTATGGGTAATTCTTCAACATTAACCCTTACATAGCTTTCTGTTACATAATTTCCCCCCAACTCCCCACCCCTCCCCTAGATGACAGGATATCCACTACATGTTAATTATGTTAAAATACTTGACAGATCGAATATATGTATACATATTTCCAAACTTATCATTGTTGTGCAAGAAAAATCGTATCTACACGAAAGACATAACAGATAAAGGAAACACAATGTAAGCAAACATCAATCAAGAGTATAAGTGTTATGTTGTGGTCCACATTTCACATCCCTCTCTCTGGGTGTATATGGCTTTCTTCAGTGACCAATTAGAAGTGGTTTGAAACATTTCATTGTTGAAGATAGCCATGTCCATCAGAATTGATCGTCATGTAGTATTGTTGTTGCCGTGTATAATGATCTCCTGGTTCTGCTCATTTCACTCAGCATTAGTTCTTACAGGTCTCTCCAGGCCTCTCTGAAATTGTCCTGCTGGTCATTTCTTACAGAGCAATAAATATTCCATAACATTCATATACCTTAATTTATTCAGCCATTCTCCAATTGATGGGCATCCATTCAGTTTCCAGTTTCTAGCCACTACAAAAAGGGCTGCCACAAACATTCTTGCACATGTGGAGCCCTTTCCCAGTTTTCTTTCTGATAAAAATTCCTTTAAATTTTATCAGTTCAATTCAACCAACATCATTCAATATTTGCTTTGTAAAACTTTGTATTAGGAGTTAGGGGAGATGTAAAGAGATATAATATATCATACCTGCTCCTCATTGATATTATAATTTAAATAGAAAAACATGATCAGGATTTAAAACAGCCGTATACAGAGTCCAACCACCCTAGTTAATTTGCAAGTAGATTCTAAATCTGTATTCTGAAACATAGTTCTATCAAATTGTTAAGATTCAAAGTGGAATAAAAGTGATAGAAAAATCAGCTTTTATTATAGCCAGTTGTTGTAGGTTACCATTTTCTGACATGAAATATTTTTTATCACTAATTGAGTCTTGTATTGCTTGACTTGACCATGACCAACACATGACCAGTATATAGGTATATTTTATCCAACTTATCTTAAGAAATTTTGTCACTAGATGAGTATCAGATCATTAAATGAATATATATTATATATACTGTGTCCTAGAGTGTCAGCTCATTGCTATTTGAAGAATGATACACCATGCTAATTAAGATCCTTAGCATATGATGAGCTTGTATTGATAAAATTATCTGATACTAATACTTTATATTGAAAAGCTATCTCTAATTTCTGTTCATACTAAAAATGGTCTGTCATTTTAAAAGAAAATAGAAATTATTTTACTTGGGCTTGGTAAACGGTTTTTTTTGTTAGATATCTGCCCACTGAGTGTTGTATATAAACTTTCAGGCAATAATGTACCTAGCACCTAATTGTGAGAATTAACTGTTAGAAACATCCAATTTCTCTTCTTTTTTTAGAAGAGTTAATGAAAACATTAACATCTTTTTGATGGGGAAAAATTACACACAAGTGGGCTTACTGCTATGCCTCAGACAAGACATTTGCAAATAATTTCTTTTGACATTAAAAAAAAGAGAAAGGTTGCTGGGGATTAAGAGGCAATGGATCTTCTGGTTTACTTACAGACTTAGAGAAATTTTTAATATTTTTCCTTTAAAGCAGTACTAGAACCTGCTATCCCTTCAAACATTCCTTATCTCTCCTTTTGCAGCCAGTCTTGGAGGAGGGGAAAGGGGGGAGGGAGAAGGGAAAAGAGGGAAGAGGAGAATTGTTTCCGCTTGTTGCTTTCATTTTTTTTCCTTTTAGTCCACAACTTTTTGTATACTAGCTTCTGATTTTGTATCACTCTTCTGAAACTTTTGTCTCCAAAATTATTAGCACTCTTAAATGCCAGTTCATATGGTCTTTTGTCTATCCTGATCCTACTTTTTCTCTGTTGCATGACAAATCTTGGATGCATTCTTCTGGGATTTCATGACTGCTTTCTGCTAGTTTTCTTCCTGATGATCTACCTATTCCTCCTGTCCTCCTCCTGCTGGTTTGTCATGTATGTTATATCCCTTAACTATGAGTATTCCTCAGAGTTTTCTCCCTGGCTGCCTTCTTTTTCTAGGCTGCCTTTTTAGAACCTCATCAACTCCCACGGGTTTAATTATCATCTCATACAGATAATAATTGCTAACATTTGTATAGTGCTTACTTTGTGCCAGGCACTGAGCTACAAATAATTCACAGATGTGTATGTCCAATCCCATTCTCTACTTGAGTTTCATTTCTCCCTCACCAACAGTCTCTTGAATATTTCAAATTGGATGTTATCCCAGAGACATCTCAAATTCAACAGATCCACAAAAGAACTTGCTTCCACTCTTTTTCCAAATTTACTTTATTTTTATTGAAGGTGCTGTTGTTTTACTATCTTTGAATTTTATAATGTCAACTTTATTCTTAGTCCTTCACCTTCACTGACCCCACATGTCTAATCAGTTGTTAATTTTTGCCATTTCTTTCTGTACAACACCTCACACCTGACTCATTTCTCTCTACTTAACTCAGCCATCACTTTCGTTTAGGCCCTCATTTATTCTTTTCTAGATTACTTCAATAGCTACTCCCAGCCTCAAAGGTCTCCCCACTATATTCTGTCCTTTTCAAAGTTGTTAAAATGATTTTTCCTTAACCACACATCTGACAATGTCACCCACTTCCCCTATTCAAAAAACTCCAGTGGTATCCTTTGGCTTCTAGAATCAAATTGAAATTCCAGTTTAGGTTTTTTAAAGCCTTTTACAACTCCTATATTAGCCCATTTCACCTTTAGTACTTTTATAATCCTGCCAAATTATTCTCCATCTCCTACCTTTGTGTAGGCCGAAGTGTCTTATTCCCTTATTCTGACCCTTTATATTTGGAATATAATCCCTCTTGTCCTCTATTGCTTAAGAGGAATCATCTCTTCCATCAAGACTCAGTTTAAATACCATCTTTTACTAAAAACTTTTCCTGATTCTATGATTGCTAGAGTTCCCCTGCCCCCAAACTCCTCATAATCCCTTTATTTAACTTCCTCCTATTTATTTGTATTTATTCTCTTCATGTTTATTCTAAATTGATTTATTTGTACTTGTCATGTCCTCATTAGAATATAATTTTTGTGGATATAGATTTAGTTTCAGTGAATTTATATCAGAGTATAGCACAATGCCTGACTTACAGTACTTTAAAGATATTGGTTAATTGGTTGGTTGAGTGTATGCTCTTCTAATAGTTGCTACTACCAGGAATCATTAAGTTAGGAACTTTCTTGTTTAGATATGCATTCATATCTTGACAGATGTGTATACAGATTCATTTGAACTGTTTTATTATTTACAGGGGAGAGTTGTACTCTGATATACTTGTTGATTGATTATTACCAAAAGTAATGTTTTGATGTTTGAAATATGTATAATGTAGCTAGCAATCACTCAGTAATTCCTTATCTATGATGATGAAAAAGACAATGAAAAAGAGAATCCAAATGTCAATAAAGCTGTTTGTTTCTTTGAAACCAGGCTGCTCTTTGCCTAAAGTCATACCATTTTTCTGTTTGATTTTTACATTTATTCACATTTGTCCCACATAATTCTTTTCCATGTCCTTTTATAAGTCCTTTATAGAGGATCTTCTCAAGTAACTCACAGTATTTTTCTAGTACACTTATCTAAATTTACAAGCTAATCTAATATTTCTGGTTAGATCTTTTCTAACAATTTTCTTTCTCCTACTCCATGCAAATCCTCAAACTTGCAAGTGAATGGTAGAACAAAACCCCCTATTTTCCTAAATATTAGGTTGTAAGAATTACTAATTTGCAGCATGAAAGAAATATTAGGAACTTAGTATCATCTATAAGAAAAGATGGTGAAAGCGCCCAGCACTTAATTTTTCTGGTTGGTACTATTGTGTAGAGTGGTAAAGTTGAAAGGACATTGGATTTTGAGGCTTAGAACCTTAGGTTAAATTCCTGTTCTTTTAGATATTGTTTGTGAACTTTGAGTTTAATTAGCTAGAATTTAATTTGTCAGTCACTTCTCATTCTTAGTATCTTCATCTATAAATTGAGGTGTTTAACTTGATCATTGAAGTTTTTGTGATTCAAAATTTTATCAAATATTGTCTGAATCATAGACCAAGATTTTTGAAATTAATTTTTGGAGCTTAAATTTGCCAACATAATCATATTAAATATGTAACATTACATTAACTGGAACCATTTCCATATTAGACAAATATAACAGTGTAAAAAACAATGATTGTTAACTTACTGCTATTGACCATGACTTATCCTAGGTTAAGACAACAAGAAATGAATGAGTATACATTTTGATGAGCCCATGAGAGATGTTTGAATAAAGTGTTTACTATTTTAGTGACCTCTATATTTCTTTATAAAGAAAATTTGATGTTAAATATTATGGAATATAAATCAAGTAGCAACAGTTTCTTGTTTTTTTTTTTGAAAAAGTTAACTTTTAAAACAATACAAAGTTTTACATACTATGCTTCTCTTCGGTCCTTTCTGCCTTTCAGATAAAGGAGTAATTATTTATACAGTTTTCTAATATTTCTAAGGTTCAATAGATTATGATTTTATATATATAAGTGAAGATCTCAACCTATTCACTCTTGTCTTATCCTTTTCCTTGTCCTTTCTTAAATTCTTAATAGAGGGTCTTTTTAATTGATTCAAAATTTTCCTCTAGGTCTTTCTCTCTTCCTCCCCTTCTCCCTCCCTCCAAATATTTCTTCATGCCAAACAACATTCTGGCTGTTTCTTTGTCATCTCTTGCTTTGTGTAATTGGTTCACTCTTTCAATTGTTTTTTTCTTTGATGATATTTTACAACACTATCTTTAAGCATATTCATAGTTAATAAATATGCTGTGTAGCTTACTTAAGTTCTTAATGTATCTTTCTGTTATCCTTTGGTTCATTGGAAATTTTATTTGTCAGATTTAGTAGTGTTCCATGGTTTGCAACCATATGTTATTAGTGAAAATCTGCTGGTGGTGGTGTGTGTAGACACATTTTGAGATTATTAAAATGACACTGTAGTTTTCTTCTGCCCCCAGACCAGGTTCTCTTTCTCCAAAGGCAGCAGGCTTTCCCTTCCTCCCTCCCTCCCTCCTTCCCTTCCTCTTTCCCTTTCTCCCTCCCTCCCTTCCTCCCTCCCTCCCTTCCTCACTCCCTCCCTTCCTCCCTCCTTCCCTCCTTCCCTCAATATGTGTGTGTGTGTGTGTGTGTGTGTGTGTGTGTGTGTGTGTGTGTGTGTATATATATATAGTTATCTTGCTGCACAAGAAAAATTTGGATTTAGAAGGAGGAAAAAAAAAACAAACAACCTAAGAAGGAAAACAAAATGCAATCAAACATTCACAGAAATCATTAAAATGCTATGTTGTGATCCACAGACCTCTCTCTGGATGTACATGACTATCTTCATCACTGAATAATAAGAACTGGTTTGAATCACCTCTTTTTTTTTTTTTAAGCTTTTTATTTGCATAACATATGTATGGGTAGTTCTTCAACATTGATCCTTACAAAGCTTTCCTTTACAAAATTTCCCCCTAGTCCCCTCCCCTCCCCTAGATGGCAGGAAGTCCACTACATGTTAATTGTATTAAAATACTTGACAAGTCGAATATATGTATACATATTTCCATACTTATCTTGCTGTGCAAGAACAATCGTATCTACATGAACAAAAAATATCTGAGAAAGGAAACACAATTCAAGCAAACATCAATATAGAACATGAAAATGTTATGTTGTAGTCCACATTTCGTATCCCTCTCTCTGGGTGTATATGGCTTTCTTCACTGAACAATTGGAACTGGTTTGAAACATTTCATTATTGAAGAGAGCCATGTCCATCAGAATTGATCATCATATGGTATTGTTGTTGCTGTGTATAATGATCTCCTGGTTCTTCTCATTTCACTCAGCATCAGTTCTTACAAGTCTCTCCAGGCCTCTCTGAAATCATCTTGCTGGTCATTTCTTACACAACAATAATATTCCATAACATTCATATACCATAATTTATTCAGCCACTCTCTAATTAATGGGCATCCATTCAGTTTCCAGTTTCTTGCCACTACAAAAAGGGCTGCCGCAAACATTTTTGCACATGTGAGTCCCTTTCTCTTCTTAAGATCTCTTTGGAATATAAGCCCAGTAAAAATTGTAGTTTTCTAAATCTAAAACTCTATTTGATTCTGGGTTTCTGTTTGTAAATCTTGTCCAAAGTAAATGTATTGATGGATTAATTCATTGGGCTATTCATCCAACTACATGTTCAAATAAACATTCTTCATTCTTTGGGATTTTCTTATGTGGCTTGTAAGATTAATCTCTTTTGAGTAAAAATTAGTGGATTTAATTTTGAGAGCATATAATATTTTGAACCTTGTTGTAGTCAGTTAAATATCACCTGCATTGCAAAGACCTTCCATTTGAAATCTATACAGATTGTCCTTTAATGACACTAGTAAATTTTTTTAGAAGATCATTCTCTGGTTGTATAAAGTATCTAGGAATCTTCTATGATATGTTACCCCAAGAGAAGATATCTTCTTGGAAAACTCTTAAGGCTTTTAAGAACTTTAAGTTTGCTTTACTAGTTAGCTATTTTTTTTAATGAAAACTAATAATACCCAATAATAAATGTATTAAGATTTTGCATTCTCTATACTTTTAGTCATTCATTTGTCTATGAAAATATTCTTGACTATAGAAGGTCATCTGCAAAAATCTGTTTTGTCTTGTATTTTTATTAAAGCTACCTGAGATAGATGTATGGTTCTTTTCCATAATGTAGACATGGAGAAGTGGATATATAGATTGATAGTTGCTAATTTCCTCTTGTCTCTCTACCTGTGATCTAAAAAACAAACACTATTTTCTCTCTTTGAGATATTTTGAAAATTGGTCTCAGTGGTTTAAAAAAATTTCTACTTCATTGTGGCATACTGTTTACAGATTTCTGGGTCCTTATGGAGATGGTTCCATCCATTGTTATTGACAAAGGGAATAATCATTAAAGAATCACTGGTTAACTTGTACCCCTTTCTGTTTGTTATCCTTAAAATTTCATCTATAATGGTTCATAAGATCTGTATTTTTTGTTATTTCATGCTGATGGAGATTTATTTTCTCCATTGCTTTTTGCATTTTTAGAAGGCAATTTTTCTTAAGCAATTTTCTGCTTTTTGTAACTTGTTTGTTTTGTTTTTGCATATTAGGGACATTAGGAAATTCCCTTGATTGATACAAATTTACAGGTCTTCTATAACTTAAAGTCAGAATCATATGGGGCAATGGGAAGTTCCGGTAAGCTTGCATATTAAAATTTAGCTTCCAGTGACTGCTATAGGATTGTTTATTTCAAGCTCAAAGATACCTTAGAGACTCTTTAGTTCAATTCCTTCATTTTACAAGTGAGGAAACTGAGTCTCAGGGAGATTAGATGACTTCCTCCAAAGCCCCAAAGATAGTAAGAGCCAGTCACTTTGCTTATCAGAGAGACTGAGGATGGCTGATTCAGTTCTAAGACTCTGGGTCATGTGATTGCTTTACATTGGTTAAACTTCCCTAGGAAGTTTATCAGCAATGTCATTCACTTTTAGCCTTCTCATTTACCTTTATCCATTTCCCATGTTTCAAAGTCAACAGCTGGATTGAATAATCACATTACCTCTTGTAATTGCATCATGTTTTCCTCAAACCTTTAATCCTTCTTCAAATATTGTATTGATTTTTAAATACTATATCAATTTAAATACTGTATCAACCTACATCTATGATCATTCATTTCCTACAGTACATTGATATCCTGTATAGATAGTTATCATTTTTAGGTGATGTTTTGTTCTTGCTTTGTCTAGTACCTTCTTATTTCTTAAAAAAAACAAAATTTATTATATAGACTAGACATTCCTGAGTAATTTTTTAAGTCTCAAACTTTCACTTCTAATCCCGAACTATATTTTTCAACTTTTAAAAATTGTTTCCTTCTCTGTGGATACTTGTACATTGATGTTATCAAGTATCAAATTGTATTTTCATTTTGTTTAAGGGCCATGCTAAGTCCTTTGTAGAATTTCTTTGTTCCTTTATTCTTTACAACAGATTTTAGTTTGTAATTATTTCATATTGGGCTTTTTGCTTTTAAGCTTTGGGTAATTTTTGTTTTTTCCTTTTTTAGGCTCCTACCTCATCATGTGTCTCATTGACCAGTAAACTAGTTAATTTTCCATCTTCTCACAACACCCACATTTTCCTTTTCCTTACCTCTTCAAGTAATAATGGAAGATTAAATGAATGAATAAAAGGGTTATGGGAGCAAAGGCAAAGGCAAAATGATCATCTTGGCTTTTATCAGGAATGTTTTTATCTACCCATTTTGAAAATGGATCAAAGGTATTCATGGATTATGGTATATAGTATGTTCAGAATCAGCCTGGGAAGGCTATAGTTTTTATTGGACCTTGCTACTGACATGTTGTATGATTCATTTACCCCATTTTAAAGGTAGGTATAAAGTAAAATTTGTAAACCAAACAAATAAGAAGAATATGTAACTGAAAGTTATAATTAGTGGCTCTCTTAATGGTCATAAATATGTTTACATAGTATTTCATGATTTTGGTGATCATTCTATTAACTATCACCTACCTTTAAAAAATGTTTGAATAGTATTTCCTTCTTTCTGTTCTTTCCCTTTTGGCTTTTTTTTTTCCCCCTTTCCCTTTCCCTTTCCCTTTCCCTTTCCCTTTCCCTTTCCCTTTCCCTTTCCCTTTCCCTTTCCCTTTCCCTTTCCCTTTCCCTTTCCCTTTCCCTTTCCTTCCCTTCCCTTCCCTTCTCTTCTCTTCTCTTCTCTTCTCTTCTCTTCTCTTCTCTTCTCTTCTCTTCTCTTCTCTTCTCTTCTCTTCTCTTCTCTTCTCTCGCTGTCTCTGTCTCTCTGTCTCTCTCTCTCTCTCTCTCTTTTTTTTTTTTTTTTTTTTTTTTTTTTTTAGCTTGCTTGCCTTTTGTTTTAGCAGCTGCAGTATCTCGGAAGAAAAAACGGAGAATGGGAACTTACAGCCTGGTTCCTAAGAAAAAGACCAAAGTTTTAAAGCAGAGGACGGTGATTGAGATGTTTAAGAGCATAGCTCATTCTACTGTGGGCACCAAGGTGAGGGCGATGTGTGAGGTACTTGCCTCCTGTGCTTATTGAAAAAACAAAGGACACTAGGTGTCTAGTCTTATCGTGATGAGGGCATCATGTCAGAACCTCAGTGATGGTGTTAGCTTGTTAAGCTATATGTTAGAAAGAACAGGACATAAAAGACTGTGTCCAGGTGTGTCATCTCTTCTTTCATGGATGGCCGATTAAATGATATGACAATACATTTTAGTTTTTGATTAAGTGCTATATTTCTGTGCACTCTAATCTCATTTTTGTGAAGTTTCAGAATTTTCATTTTGTCAGGAGAAAAATGGTTACGGTGGTTGGGTAAAATATTCAGTGACACAACTGTGAGCCCTCCTTGATAATGTTAACCTGCTCATATTTCAGAGTGAGAAAGATGTAGGTGATAGTAGCCTTCATGTAAATGGAGAGAGCTTGGAGATTGACTCAGAGGAAGATGACTCTGATGACTTGGAAGAGGATGAAGATCATGGATCTGAGCAACCCCCGTCATTTCCTGTAGAAGACAGTAGGATCTCTAAAGAGAGCATATCTGAAATTGATCGCACCCAAAAGGTATTGTGAAACCTTATGGATTACAATTGAAATGTGGAGTGTAAATTTGACAGTATTTGCTGTCAGTTTGTTAGCAAACTCTCATTCTTGGAATGCTTATATTGTAATCCCTAGCCTTTGTTATGGTTCACCTTATATACCACTTCTGCCACTTATTAAGATGTCTTTCTTGATTTCCTTGGTTATTAGTGTTATCCTCATCCCCTCCCCATTACTTTGTATTTATTTTATGTTCTTTCTGTACCTACTAAGTTGTGTACATGTTGTATCATGTTCTTGTTTTTCTTTTTAAGTTGTTAAGGAGGGCAAATTCATAGGGAAAGAGGATATGGGTACCCATACTAGCATGTAAAAGCTATTAGGTCTTTTGTTACATTAATGTCTTGTATTCTTGAAGAGTAACATTCTTTTTAATTTAGCTTATCCCTTAGATGGTGGGAGAATTGGAGGAGAGGGTTGATGTTGAAGCTTTAAGGGTTAGTAAGGTTATTTCATTATCTCCTGCCTTTTTCTCATTTCACCTTTCATAGTACTTTGTACATAATAGATACTTAATGAATTTTGAATTGAACTGAATATTTTCTCGGCTATATGGCAATTTTAGATGGAAGATGGGGAGTCTGAAGAGGAGCAAGAATCTGGAGAATCTGGGGAGGAAGAAGAAGATGGGGATGAATCTGATTTGGTAAGAGACATGGTATTATACTTTGACCTTTGTAATAGTACTTAGGTAATTCAAAAGAAATGTTATTTCATTAGTGTTGGTAGTGATCTCTCAAATGATCATTACCCGTTCATGCCATAGTACACTGTTACATTATTTTTGTAAATTTTCTGGTAGTGAATCTTTGTCCACATGGTCTGCACGTAGGTCCTTGTAAGACTTTTCCTTGAATCCTTTCTAGCTGGGAGAGTTTGTCAGGTTTTCTTTTATTGATATTGATACTTTTTTTTTTTTCTTTTTCCCTGAGGCAATTGGGGTTAAGTGACTTGCCTAGGGTCACACAGGTAGGAAGTGTTATGTTTGAGACCAGCATTGAACTCAGGTCCTCCTGACTTCAGGGCTAGTGCTCTATCCACTAGGCCACCTAGCTGCCCCTATTGATATTGTTTTTGAGAGGCCATTGTTGTTGTTGCATTGGAAGCAGTGCAGTACTGGATAAAGTGTTTGTGTGAAAGCTTCTTATTGTAAGTCTCAAACATTCAGTACTGGCCAGTAAAGTTCCATTATCCTATGTTCTAACCATTCATTCATGCCTCCTTTTGAATTGTATGTGTGCTTCACGTTCTTTTTTAGTGTAATGAACTTGTGGGATGATGATGGCAGTCACAGAACAGAACATTTCAATTGTGTATAAGATAAGGAAGGAAGTGCTGCATTGTGACAGCATGGAAAGAGTGCGAATTTTGAGGGCATGTCCTTGTCTTGACACTGATCATTGGGTAGATCACTCTCTTTTTCTGAGCTTGTTTCTTCATGTGAAATGAAGATCATATTAGTGGATCTCTGAAGATCCACTCTGAATCTTAACATTTTCTTGAGGAGTAGTGGGGAATTTTTGCTGTTCTGAAATGTTCTAAATTATTATATCTGTAGGAACACATTGTATCATCCTTTCATATGCTAAAATGAACTTTTCTTGGGGTGTGGAGATCCAAAAAAGAAATTTTAATTCACATTGTTGTTTTTTGTTTTGTTTTTAAAAATTTGTATTGTTTTAATAAGGATTTTATAGCTGAAAGTAAGGGATGAAATCAAGTACCTAATATAGTTATGCCTTGTATACAGCATTCACTTAATAATTATTCATTGAATTGCATTGAAGTACCATAATTTTGTAACATTGTAAATAAATTGTAACCTCTTCATTAAGATTTTTTGCATTGAACATTCATTTCAACATTAATAAGTGTTGATTTATTTCCCTTCTTTGGAGAAAGAAGGACAAAAATACATGTTTAAAGCTTAATCCACACTTGATATGGAGGCTTATTTGTTCCTTATATGAAGTTTTAACTAAAATTTTTTTTATGGTATTAAAATCAATTAAGGTTTTAAAATCATAATTTATGTTGTCTTTGGCATTAAAAATATTAGATTTGGAGCAGTGTTGATCTACATTAAAGATATAAACACTGAGTACAGTTAGTTCAAGTCCTTGACCTAGAAAGACTTTTGAGAAAGAGAGATTTAAAGAGTTTATTTTAAGAGACAGGATTCAGCAGGTTGTTTTTTGGAAGTGAAGGGTGGGGTAGATTGGGGAGCAGGGATCAAACTTGCTAAGACCGTTTTGTGCTTACACTTTACTTTGCATGCAACTTCTCTTTTGATTTTTCAGAGTTCAGAATCTAGCATTAAGAAGAAACTTCTGAAACGGAAAGGAAAGATAGACAGTCCATGGATTAAACCCACCAGGAAAAGGAGAAGGAGGAATAAAAAGAAACCAAGCAGTGTCTTAGGTATACTTTATTTAAAGTTTGTATTTAAGAAACTGAAATGATCTTAAGTGGTGATTGTTTCCTCAGCTAATCCTTAAGTGCTCACTATATGTATGATAAAAACAAATTATCTTCTCTTGAAAGCAGTTATAAAAGGAAAGATTATTTAATTACTGCAAGGAAGTCCAAGGATATTCATAATTATTTCAGCAAAAATTTGAAGAATGGACTCTAAAAGAAATCTTCTTCTTACAACATTAATAACAAAAACAAAAAAAAGAGCCTTGTCAGGACATGCTCTTTTATCTAGTTATTGGTTAAAATTTAGCACTGGAATATTTCTAAGGTTTTTGTATTTCAAAGCATCCATAGATAACTTTTCATGAGCTGCTCCAGGGTAGAGAGCAAGTAAAATTGCCCATATTATCATCCCCGCTGAACATGCCTTCTCCAATTGAATGGGATTGTCAGTCACTTTCTTTTTATAATAGGAAGAAGTTGAGATGGCTTGTAAATAAATATGATAAAGTTTTTTCCAAGATGTCTTTGTAGGAAAGCCCCAAAAGTGTGACATTCTTTCTTGTGGATACTTTTGGCCCAGCTCACCACATTTTTTGTTGATACCTCATATCACTCACTATTCGTCTTGGTCAGAAAAAGAAAGCATGTCAGAAAGACTTCTGCTAGTATTATGTCCTAGCAGTGGTGTATTTCATAGTATGTATCTCAACCCTACTTAGTGGATTTGTTGTTCTCCTTAGCTTTTAACATCTATTGTATATCTAAGAATTAGAAGATTCTTTTCCCTTGTCCTTTTGTTCCAATGGATATCAATAAAAGGGTTATTTTTGTTTCCTCTCTTCCATCTGCCTATCCCTCCATGTAAATTTAAAAAGAGTTAATATTATAATACTAATAACAATTATAAGTACTTTAAAATTTGTAGAGGAATTTATGCTACTCAATTTCATCAGTATGGTGCTTTTCATACTACAGGCATTTAATGTCCTGGTTTGAGTCAGTAATTTTTATGGTTTTCTTTTTAGGGTCTTATTAATGATTTGTACTACAAAGACTATGTTCAATGTGAAGTGTTTACTTTTAAATTCACAGAAACCATATCCTATGCATTTATATATTCAGTACTGTGTGTATAATAAATTCTTTGGGGACTATTGTTCTTAACTTAGAAGTAAATTTGCAGAATAATTACAGTAAATGAACTTGTTTAACATGATAGTATCAAGAAATGCTTTAGAAGTATTAGTAGGAGCTCCACTGCATCATGCTATCCATTTTCTTAGAATTATCACTATCAGAAAATACGAGGCTATGTGGCTAATCTCCTTTTTTGGAACCTGCGCACTCATGCCTTCTTACTAGGGCTTTCTGTCAAGGTTCATATTCTCTTTAGCTGTTGATATTTTATTACATGTTGTAGATCTGACATTCTTACATTGCAAGCAAAAGATTGTTTTTTGGGGGAGTGGAGTTTTCCTCTATCATATAGGGCTTTTTGGTTTGAAAGACATATTCTATTTTCCTTTCATAGAAGTAGAAAATGATTTATTCATGCTGTGGATGAGCATAGGATTATAACTTTTCTTTCTTGGTATGGAGCATATATGCCTGTTTAAAGCATTTTTAATATATACTCCTCTTTCCTGTTAAGTGGTTGGATAGTCATTGATACTACATATATAATGGAGATACAAATATGCGTTTTTGTTAGTACTGGTTCTGAATTATTTCTCTTCTTTGGAAAAGTTAGTTGATTGGTATTTTATAAATTAATCTACTTCATCCTCTTCTCTGCATTTATGGACATTTAATTTGTTCACTTTTTAGCTTGTGAATTTACATTTACCCGAAATCCTGAGTAACTATTTCTACTCAGAAAGATTCATTTGAATCCATTCTACCTTGTCTTTCTTAATTACTAAGACCATAGTGTTAGGTATCTTTATTTCCTCCCTTTCTTATAAGCTATTCTAATTCCAAGGAAACAGATTTAATTCTTTTTGATCCCTATAGAGAATATCACTATTGGCTACTTACTGAGTCTTTCAGTTCTAAAGTAGGAAAATTTTGTGTTTCAGAGTCTGATTTTCAGTAAATAAATAAAATAAACCTCTTAATGTCTTGAAATTCGGAGGCGGGGTGGGGTGGGGTTGTAGGGGAGAGATAGGAGGGAGTCTTCTTTCATATTCCCATTGTTGGTCTTATCTCCTCCTCCCATCCATGTGCTTTCTAAGCTGACCTCTTATGTTAGATGAATAAGTAGTAAGATGCCCCCTCTCAGTACCATCCCTATTCCTTTTTCCATAAAATGATTATGATTTCATCTGATGCAAGGATTTTTGATTGGTCTGCAACTTTGAGGCTTTGATCCAGCTGCATTTATTCCTTATTATTATGAAGCTGGGAGCTGCTTTTATTAACTACAAGCCTTGACCTTCAAAATTCAAAAGTCAAGTGCATTTTTTTTTCTTTTAAAATTTTTCTTATAAAAGTTTAAGTGGTCTAGATTCCTCCCATCTATCCTAGTATGTGATTACATCATCTTGCTGGTATAGTTGCAGTGAAAGGTGTTTCTGCATGTCAGTGCTTATATTTTTTCCTTAATTTTCTTTTTACATATTTTAATGAAATGGAAAATTTGCACATCTGTGTAAGAAAAGAAATGGATCAATAATATGCTCAGATTTTTTATAGTATTTTATGTATTTATGTGGATTTTAATAGACTATTGTGACCATGGCCTTTATATTGCTTTACTAATAATGGATGTGGCCTGCATGTGTATACACAGTGTTTGATTTTATGAATATGTGCATATATGTATATGCATTTTATATATAGGTACTGAAACATACAAATCATCTTTGGGAAGCACAGGACAAGCTGGTCAGGAAAATAGTATGGACTATATGGAGGTTTCTCTGGATTCTCTGGATCTCCGAGTAAAGGGAATTTTATCTTCACAATCAGAAGGTGAGTGTCAGCTTTCTAAATATGGCCATGTACCATTTTGGTTCTTTGTTTGCCTAGTTTCTTCTCTATTAAGACGATGCCCCCTGGTGGATATTAATAGAAGAATTTGATGAGATTCATCTCTAAAAGGTGAATGAACAGGGAGAGAGACATAATATAAAGCCTATTTTCTGTGTTCACTATAAGCTCCAACTGAGTAATCCCAAATTAAAGGTAACTGAGAAGGATCTCATTGAAGCAAATGCATTTCACCCAAGATCAGACAGTGTCCTCATATTATCCTACAGTGTCTTGGTATAAAAATTTATATTTTAATTTAATAACTCAAAATAACAGTATTTAAATTGAGAATATGTCACTAGATGCCTAACTAGGTGCCATTTTGGGCTCCATGACTGTAATCCTTATGTTTTTATCAGTAACTGAATCAAATACATTTTATTGACATTGCAGAATTTAAATAGTGCTAAATCATTAAGTATGCTCTGCATTAGAATACCATGCATTGGTAGTACTAGCCTTTGTTTATACATATTTGGCAGACAACCTTATTAATGTCTTTCAATAGAGTAAACTGTATTCAGACATACTCTACAGTATAAGATTTCTTTTGATATTATGATCTCTTTTTTTAGACTTCTTTTATAGTATTTGTGGACAGTGTTGAAGTGACATAAACTGGGGACCATTAACATATTTTACTGTATATATATATGTAGCAATGCTAATTTCTGTTTAATCAGATTCTGTCACAATATAATAATTTCACCTTTGGGAAAGAGACCTCAGTAGTCAGTCATCTAGTGTTTTCTAGACATTTTTGATTTTACATTTCAATATGTATTTATTTGCTTTTTAAAATGTTATATGCATACTATACTAATAATTATATATACTATAAAACATACAATATTGACATTTTGAAAGGATGAGATAAATATGAAATGATATTTGATCCTAGAGCTAACAGAAACTGCCTGAATTTATTGAGTTAAGGGTTGGGCAGATGAGATGTGAACTTTAAGGAAAAAACGCTTTGGCAGAAGTCTTGAGCTCTAACTTAGGTGACTGTATAAGTGGAGAGAAGAGCACAAATGGGAGAGATTTAGAGGGAGAGAAGATAAAATTTGGGAGTTTTTACAGTATATGTGGATTGAGGTGACACAGAAATTGGGAATGTGGTTAATTGGAAGTGTGTCCTTGACAGTTTTGAGCCAACTTTCTACCCATTAGGCAATCCTGTTAAAATAGGAAATTATTTTAGTCTGGCATAGCCTTCTTTTAATTAAGCAATGCTACTGGCTTCATGTGTTCACAAGTTTCTTTCTTAGATGTTCACAAATAATTCTTTTATTAATATGTCCTAGAATATTGCAAGAAGTCTGAATCAAACACATCACTGTTGTTATTCTTAAACTGGGATAATATTTTTCCTTCTTCATTTCTGTGGAGCTTCTCTTATTTTCCACACTCTGCTAGAGATCCCTGATCTCAGTGGCTCAGCAATCACATCTGCCTCATCTTTCAGTAACTGAGGATGTAGTTCATATAGACCAGGTGACTTAACCTCATCATAGGTACCTATTTTAACCTAAATCTAATGGTGCCATATACAGATGATGTTGATGTCATTGTTACTATTACTATTATCTCTTTACTTAGCTTTAGCATTAGCCATTATTATTTTATTCTTTATACTTAACAGGTTTTTTTCCTTGCAAGAGAACCTTAGACTTGAGAACCATAACTCTTCTCTGTTAGCAATTTTCATTGTCCCATTTACCCTGAATATGGATCTTAACACCTTTCTTTATTCTCTTCTTTTCAAATGTAGATTTTTGTTAAATTAAATTTTTTTTTTTTTTTTTTTTTTGTCCTGGGCTTTCCTCACTTTGTTCTTAGCATTTCCAATACTATACAATTCTTGTATATCTGTTGAACTCTTTAAAATAATACTCCTTTGCCTTTTTTTTTTTTTTTTGGTCATTGTTTGTTTGTTTTTTGTTTTTGGAATTGTTTCACTTTATCTCTTCAATATTTCATTCTTGGAAACTTCTTATTCCTTTTGCTGATCTCACTCTGAAATTTTAAATCATGGGGTTCTAGCTGTGATTTTTGTGAATATTTTGAAACCTTTTCTCCCCAAATCTAGAATGTATGATAGACCGTTGTTGGCTTTCTTGAAATCTTGTATCAAAATTTTGTAATAGAAATCATGCTTTGGACTTGTACTTGTAATCAGTTTCTCTTGTTGGTAAGAATAAGATTCTAACTATATTCTCCTCTGATTCCTCTATCTTTTGAAGGATAAAATCATTATTAAATTAGTAACATACCTGCTCTTCTTTTGCCAGAAAAAGTTCCAGCAGATGTTTGCAAAATTGAAGTCTCTCATCACTCTGTACCAGGCTCAAAATTTTTTCCCCAAATTCCTCTTCTATTTTTTTTTTTTCTGTCTACGTCGTCTGTAGTATTAACTTTTATTTCTGCCTCAATTAGGATCTTCATTCAGATTCTGTTGGTTTTTTTTTCGTGTTGGTGATATCTGAACAAAGTTATCTCATTTCACTTATTTATCCTGTTTCTCATGAATAAGGCAGACATTTTTACAGCCTTATTCCAAACATAGATTTCATTTTACCAAATCTCATTGATAATAAGAACAAATTTGCCTTCTTTTGTTAATATCTTTAGTTCATCTTATTTGAATTGATTTCATACATCACCGGAGGGCTAATATTGTGAATCCTTGACCATACTCAAGAGTCAGATTCTGGGATCGATCAGATTTTTGATCTTTTCAGACTTATCTCTGATTTCATGCAATCATTTTAGAAAGGTTATTCAAATTGTATATGAATCAAGTTTCTCATAAATGAAATCTTTATTACCTTTTGAGGATAGAACTGGATCTGTTATTTCTTTGGTTAGAGAACTTTTGATGAGGAAACTACTAATGGAGACTGGCAGCTAATTATTCTATAACTTAGGATCTTAATAGTATTCTGGGGTTCAGAGATAAGGTAAATTTCTCGGGCTTCCACTTACAGTAAATGTCAGAAGTGGGACTTAAACTCATCTTTTTAACTTCAAGGCCAATTATATAACATGCCACATCCTCTCTAATAATATCATTCAGAATTAACAAATGATTGATAAGCATCTTATGAGTGTTATATTGTGATTTTTATATTTTTTTTCACTTTAGATAGAATTATTTTTATTTATTTTATGATAATATTGATTTAGATCCCAAATGCATTTTTACTTAATGTAGGTGAATGTTCCCATGCTGTTTAAAATAAGTAGTTTTCATATAGCAAAATGGAATTTTAGCTCAGGAAATGATGACTCTATTTAGAGAAAATCAGTATAGAATGTACTGACCTACTTTCTTTTTTTAAATTTTTTAAATTTTTATTTTATTTTTATTAAAGCTTTTTATTTGCATAACATACTTATGGGTAGTTCCTCAGCATTGATCTTTACAAAGCTTTCCGTTATAAATTTTACCACCAGTCCCCTCCTCTCCCCTAGATGGCAGGAAGTCCATTACATGTTAATAATGATAAAATAATTGACAAGTTGTTGTGCAAGAAAAATCCTATCTACAAGAAAAAAAAAAATCAGAGAAAGGAAACTGCAAGTAAACAGCAATAAAAGCATGAAAATGTTATGTTGTAGTCCACATTTCATATCCCTCTCTCTGGGTGTATATAGCTTTCTTCACTGAACAATTGGAACTGGTTTGAGACATTT
The DNA here is from genome assembly GCA_023553655.1 of Myrmecobius fasciatus. NCBI lineage: Eukaryota > Metazoa > Chordata > Mammalia > Dasyuromorphia > Myrmecobiidae > Myrmecobius > Myrmecobius fasciatus. The sequence goes on from JAJPUD010001453.1 coordinate 258,261, forward strand.
CTTTGTTGCAGAGAGCCATGTCCATCAGAGTTGATCATCATATAGTATTGTTGTTGCTGTGTATAATGATCTCCTGGTTCTGCTCATCAGTTCATGCAAGTCTCTCCAGGCCTCTCTGAAATAATCCTGCTGGTCATTTCTTAAAGAGCAATAATATTCCATAGCATTCATATACCATAATTTATTCAGCCACTCTCCAATTCATGGACATCCATTCAGTTTCCAGTTTCTAGCCACTACAAAAAGGGCTGCCACAAACATTCTTGCACACGTGGGTCCCTTTTCCTCCTCTAAGATCTCTTTGGGATATAAGCCCAATAGAAAGACTGCTGGTCAAAGGGTATGCACAGTTTGATAACTTTTTGAGCATAGCTCCAAATTGCTCTTCAGAATGGTTGGATCCGTTCACAGTTCCACCAACAATGCATCAGTGTCCCACTCTTCTCACATCCCCTCCAACATTCATCGTTATCTTTTCCTGTCATTTTAGCCAATCTGACAGGTGTGTAGTGGTACCTCAGAGTTGTCTTAGTTTGCATTTCTCTGATCAATAGTGATTTGGAGCAACTTTTCATATGACTAGAAATGGTTTTAATTTCATCATCTGAAAATTGCCTGTTTATATCCCTTGACCATTTATCGATTAAAGAGTGGCTTGAATTCTTACAAATATGAGACAATTCTCTATATATTTTAGAAATGAGGCCTTTATCAGAACCATTAAATGTAAAGATGATTTCCCAATTTGATGCTTCCCTCCTAATCTTCTCTGCATTAGTTTTGTTTGTATAGAAACTTTTTAACTTAATATAATCAAAATTATCTATCTGGTGTTCAATTAAGAGTTCCAGATCTTCTTTGGACATAAATTTATTCCATCTTCACAGGTCTGAGAGGTAAACTATACTACGTTCCTCTATTTTGTTTACAATATCACTCTTTATATCTAGATCATGAACCCATTTCGATCTTATCTTGGTATGTGGTGTTAGGTGTGGGTCAAGCCCTAATTTCCTCCACACTAGTTTCCAATTTTCCCAGCAGTTTTTGCCGAATAGTGAGTACTTATCCCAAAAGCTGGGGTCTTTGAGTTTATCAAACACTCAATTGCTAAACTTATTGCCTAGATTGTCCTGATATCCTATCCTATGCCACTGATCGACTGCTCTATTTCTCAGCCAGTACCAAATGGTTTTGATGACCGCTGTTTTGTAATATAGTTTTAGATCTGGTACAGCAAGGCCACTTTCATCTGCCGTTTTTTTTTTTTTTTTTTCCATTAATTCCCTTGAGATTCTTGACCTTTTGTTCTTCCAAATGAACTTTGCTATTATTTTTTCTAGATCTGTAAAATAATTTCTTGGGAGTTTGATTGGTATGGCACTAAATAAGTAGATTAGTTTGGGTAGTATTGTCATTTTTATTATAATCGCTCGGCCTACCCATGAGCACTTAATGTTTTTCCAACTGACTAGGTCTGATTTTATTTGTGTGGAAAGTGTTTTGTAGTTTAGTTCGTATAGTTTCTGACTTTTCCTTGGCAGATAGATTCCCACATATTTTATATTATCATCCGTTATTTGGAATGTAATTTCTTTTTGTATCTCTTGCTGCTGAACTTTGTTGGTAATATATAAAAATGCTGCTGATTTATGTGGATTTATTTTCAATCCTGCAACTTTGCTAAAGTTGTGAATTGTTTCTAGTAGTTTTTTAGTTGAGACTCTAGGGTTCTCTAACTATACCATCATGTCATCTGCAAAGAGTGATAATTTGGTTTCTTCATTACCTACTCGTGATTTTTATTCTTAAAGAATCTTTGTGGAGGGGCAGCTAGGTGGCACAGTGGATAGAGCACCAGCCCTGAAGTCAGGAGGACCTGAGTTCAAATCTGGTCTCAAACACTTAACATTCCCTAGCTGTGTGATCCTGGGCAAGTCACAAGTCACTTATCCTCAATTGCCTTAGGAAAAAAATAAAAAAGAACATTTGTGAAGTATAGCAAAAAATATTAGGTCTTGTAGTCATTGATATCTTTGATTATTTCATGAGTAACTTTTTTATGTGACTATATGTATTTTAACAGGTTTTAGAGTAGGGAATTTTCCATCTTTTTTATGACTTGAATGTCTGGCACTTTGAACCCCATTCAGATAATATATTGAAATACATAAAGTAGAAAACATAGAATTAGAAAAGGAAACCAATTTGAAATAAAATTATCAAAATATTTGTAAAATACAAGACCTAAGTTTATGAACTCCTTTAGAATCTTCTTTCCTGTCTCATTTCTAAGATATAACCCACACACGTTCATGCACATATGTATTGTGTATGTATGTGTAGACATACGTAGTTCTAACTTATAAAAATAAGACCCATTCTCTGTGCTAAATTATCAAAACATATATAGAATCAGTTTTGGAAGGAAGAAATCCAAACTATTAATAGTGATATGAAAAAATATTCCAAATTGCTAATTAGAAAAATGCAAATTAAATCAACCCTCACTTCTATCCCACATCTATCAGATTGGCAAAGATGACCAAAAAAAGAATATACAAGTTTTAGAGTTTTAGGGGAACAGGTATACCAATGTACTGTTAAACTCTGGAACTCTGAATTGGCATGATCATTCTTGAAAGCAACTTGGAATTATGACTAAAAAGTTATTATATTATTCATATTTTTGACTTAATGATTCCATTACTAGACCATCCAAAGAGATCAAAGAAAGTGGAAAAGAAAACTATATATACAAAAATATAGCAGCTCTTTTTTTTGGTTGCAGAGAACTGGAAATTAAGGGGGAGTGCACATTATTTTTGGAATGGTTGGATAAAAATTCTATATATGAATGTAATGAAATACTAACATCAGGAGGGGACTTTTTTTTTTTTTTTTTGCTTTTTGCTGAGGCAATTGAGGTTAAGTGACTTGCCCAGGGTCACACAGCTAGGGAATGTGAAGTGTCTGAGGCCAGATTTGAACTCAGGACCTCCTGACTTCAGGGCTGGTACTCAAGGAGGGTACAATATTAGAGAAACTTGGGAGGACTTAAATGAATTGATACAGAGTGAAGTGAGCAGACTTGGGAGTTGATAAAGTAAAGACAAATAACTTTAAAAGTCTTAAGAACTCTGATCAACAAATGCTCCCATACAGTTCTGCAAGGTTCATGATGGAGCATGGTTTTTCACCTACTGACAAAAAGAGGTAATGGGCTTTCTATAAATTGATAAATATATATCTTGGACATAGCCTTTTGAACATTTCTTTACAATCAAGTGTGTGGTTGTTCTTAACCACAGTTTATTCCAATATGAAGATGTTAGTGAGAGGGAAAAATAATCTTCCTGTACTGGGGACATCTCAGTGAGTTCTCAGGCTTCAAAAAATACATGAAGAGTAACATACACAGATAATCAAGTAATACAGTTAAATAAGACCTCTTATCTAAACCTTCTCCCCACTCAATATTTATGATGTTCAAGAGAGTCCCAATTGCTTGTTATCTAACTAGCAGTGTAACTTTTTTTGCTTATTTATTAAAGGACAGAAGCATCTTGGTAAAGTGGAAGAGGTCAGAGGGAACATCATTCTCCCAGAGTTCCCAGCCTTCCTCTGACTATGACTTTGTGCAAGTCATTTACTCTCCTTGGCCTCAGCTAGGTGCTTCAGTGGACTTCTGGACTTGGAGCAGTTCAGATAAAACCTCTGAGACCAAAGAGCATTGTCACTTAACTACTGTGTGCCTTAAAATTTCTATATCTGTAAGATGGGAATAATAATGGTTTCTACCTCCCAGGGTGGTTGTGAGAATTAAATGAGATATTTGTAAAGCACTTTGTGATCTTTAAATGCAAAACACTATATGAATGTAAAAACCAAAAACTAACCACTATATAAATGCTAGCTATCACTAATAATAATTTTAATGATAACAGTTATTGCTATATTTGTTTTTATCTCTAAAATGAAATTGGTTGGATTAGATTATTTTCTGATAACCTTCTTTTGATCCTATGAAAAATGGTTCTGAGGTGAATATTAACGTTAACATTCCCTCATTCATTCAGCAAACATTTGCCACATGCCTATTCTGTTTGGATTTCTATGCTAAAAGCACTAGGAGAATAGACACTAATTATTGGATATGGTCTTTACACTAAGTAGCCTATAGTCTAATAGGAAGATAAGGTAAACGTGTAGTAGTAGTGTGAGGACTGAAAATATGCTGTGGGAGTGGGGATAGATTAAAGGAAAGCTTTCTGGAGGAAGTAGAAAGGAATTCAATGAGTGAAGAACAGGAAGGAAATTATGGTCACTGAATACTGCATAAGAAATGGGACAGAATTGAAGAACTGGGCCTGTTTGGAGGATAGATTGCAGTTCAGGTTCAAGCAGAGTGTGTGAGGAGACTGGAAAAGGATTTCAAATTTTACTCAGTTGTCACTGACATTTTTGATTATCTTTTGTTGTGGGCTAGATGATAGTAGAATTACATTGATTCAGATAAAATTTATTGTTCAGATTAAAAGAGCAGTTTCTAATGATTCCAAATCACCTTGAAAGGAGAATGACTATCAGGTGTGTTGTAATGGGGTTTCTTTTATAAGGGTGGGCCATTCTACATGTCACTAAGGTCTCTTCCAAATGTGAAATTTTGTAATTATTTTGAGAATGCTATGATCAGATCTATATGTAAAAATATTATTTGAGTAGCATTGTGAAGGATGAAATAGAGGTTGGGTTTGAAAAGATATGATTAGAAATCTGGCAGTTTCCATTTAAATGGTAATGCATTAGAGATATATTTAGGAATAGAAAGTCAGGGATGAGTGCCACAAATTGGAGAAGTAGAATTAATAGTATTTGATAACTGGGGGAAGGTAAAGGAGAAGAGTCAATAGAAAACGTAGAGGAACAGAAAATATAATACAAGACAAACTTTTGGGCAACATTTAAAATGATTTGGGGGCAGCTAGATGGCACAGTGGATAGCGCTACTCTCCCTGATGTCAGGAGGGCCTGAATTCAAATCCAGCCTCAGATACTTAACAAATGTTAAGTTACTACTAATTGTGTGGCTGTAGGCAAGTCACCACCCCAATTGCTTCACCTCCTAAAAAATAAATAAAAATAAAATAAATTGCAGAGTTAGGAATAGGATGATGTGAGGATGATACTAAACAAGGAAAGGATGGATGGATGTAGAAGCAATTGAGAAACAAGGTTAAGGGGTATTTCATTAAAAATATGGAAGAGAGAATATCTGAAAGAAATATGATCTACCAATATCAGGTACTTCACAGCAATCTAAGAAAATGGAGATGGAGAAAAGCCTATTTTATATGACAGAATGTCATTGGTAATCTTTAGGACAACAACTTCACTAATGTGGTAGGAATGAAGATGGGATAACCTGTGGTTATGGAGGAATGTCCTGGAATCATCTGTCAGAGATTGATAGAATTTATCTTCTAGTCGACTAAATCTCTGAAAAGCAGTAAAATAGTCAAGTGGTTTCCTTCAAGACAAAAGGAATATAAGGAATTTGAATAAATCATGGGCACTTTGAGCAATTGGTGATACGAGATGGAGCTTGGTTTCTTCTGCCATCTATAAACACATGTTCATATGGATCCACATGCACTGAAGCATGGCCGCCCCCTCTGCTGACAAAGATGTGCTTGACATCATTACTCCAAGCCCTTGTAGAGATCCTTTATCCTTAATGCTTTTTGAGTTGAGAAGAGTGAAATACATGCTCTACATTTAAGTAAGAGAGATATATGAGAATATTAAAAGGTGGATCTGAATGTCTGAAGTAGTTATTTACCTTGATGTCCATATCTTTGTACATATTTTATACAAAATAGAGAGGATATGAAACTTGATCATTTCTTTGATTATGACACTTGGAGAATCTCTATGCAGATAGTCTGCATACATGTATGCCCACATACATAATACACATACAAATATGTTGAGAGAGATGGGAATGGAAATGAAGATGCATCTAGTTGCAAGGTGTTTGCTACAACATTTCTATTACTACTTGTTTCAGTTTATAGCAGAGAACTTGATTGGTACTCTGGAGTCTGCATTAATTCCTTTTCCTTAATGGTGTCTTGAATTCCTTCTTTTCCCTCAGATTATCTTGGTTTTGGGATTGGAACCAAATTAATTTAAAATGTTATAATTGCTATTGATTTATGCAATAAGTAATTGATAATTAGTTGTTCAATACTATATATCACATTTCAGATTTTTAAAGGAAAAAGTATTAAATGAAATTAGTAAGTTTTCCTGTCTTTATGATTCTACAACAGTGAACAAAGTCTTCTTTTAGTATGTGCCAATGATCCTTTCAGAATTAAGGGCCATGAACAAAATATTTTTTTTTGTACTGCATATCTCCCCACTCACACATATGCATATATACATAGGCACACACATATGTGTATTTATCTGTAATCTTTATCTAAGGCCTTGTGTTCAGTTCTTTTGAATCAGGAGAATTCTTAATACTTCTAGGATAGGTTAATGGATATCTATCAAAATCAGGGAATTTTTAGAAGTCAGATCATTGCAGATAGCATTAAAGTCAGATCCAAAAATCTTTTTTTTCCCTCCTTTATCTACATCTTCTTTACTAGTAAGAGCTTCTGGTGGAAGTACTACCCACACCCATACACCCCCACCCACATCCCACTCCCACCTCTACAACCCACACACACAGAGTTGATAATAAGAGACTAGTCAGTGAATAATTGCTGATTCATCTATAAAATCATCTAAAAATGACTATAAAGGTCATTGAATGATTATAAAATTCTGATCATCTTTCTGCCTCAGTTTTTAAATAATTCAACTAATGTTAAGCCTTGTTTTCTGAAATGTACTTTTGAGGATGCCTAATGAAATTACATATCATAACATACATACATAAAAAAGCTAGTAGTTATTACATAACAGTAGATTTTTAGAATATCATTTTTATTGACCTGAAAGGAACCTGAAACAAGAAATATAATTTTAATAATTTTTTTCTTCTTTATAGGTCTATCCAATGGTCCTGAAGCAGTGGAAATTGATGGCCTTCAGGAAGTGCCTCTCTGTAGTTGTCGAATGGAAACTCCAAAAAGTCGTGAGATCACCACTTTAGCTAACAATCAGTGTATGGCCACTGAAAGTGTAGACAATGAGGTAAATGCCATCAGTTTTCTTACACATAAAGAAATTGAGATTGTTAACATCGGCATCAGAAAGCACAACTTTTCCAATTTGTTAAGAAAAATGGGCTTTTCAAGTGTTAAATTCCTTTGTAACGACTTCAAGGGTTTTGAAAATCAGGGAACTGCCATATAGGAAAGTTTATACAATATTGACCTCCATGCAGATCCACTTAAATAAAGTTAGTTTTTGTAATGCCTTTCTAGTCTTCTTAAATTTACTCCCCTTCACTTGGTTCAAGTGACACTAGCCTTTCTTTTCCTTGAAAAAAAAAATAGTCCATTTCTTGACTCTGTGCATTTTCTTTTGTTGTCCCTCATGCCTAGATTGTTCTCTTTCCTCATCTCTGCCTCTTGGCTTCCCTGACATCTGCATCCTAGCTAAAATCCCATTTTGTACTGAAAGCCTTTCCTAGCCCCTCTTAACTCTAATGCTTCCTCTCTTTTAGTTACTTCTTTTTCCCTTTATATAGCCTGTTTGTATATATTTATTTACTTTTCTTCTCCATTAGATTGTGAACCTCTCAAGAGCAGTCATCTTTTGTCTTTTTTTATATCCTCAACATTTAGCATAGTGCTTGGTACATGATAAGTATATATTAAATGTTTATTTATTGGATTAACTTCTAACAATGAAGGATTTTTACACAAATTAACATTTGCTGAAAGTGCGTGCCTGAGTACTTTTAGATTTTATAAGTGTGAAAGCTTATGAGTTTTTGTGAGGTTCTCTTCTGTCCTATTTTCAACGTAGAGGTAAAACCAGAGCTATTTTGGTTAGTTGGCTCATTTTCATTAAATTAGAAGTTTGGCCAGATACAGCTAATTTTCAATTACCTCAGTCCATATCATGCACATTTTTTTTTCTTTAGCACTATACATTTTCTCATAAATCTGACGATTTGATGTTGATTTCAGACAATCATTCTCTCAGAACATTCAGATTATGCCATAGACCCCTAAATGAATGTATGGTACTTAATTCTTTGAGAATCCAAAGCTCTAAGATTTAGTTTTGTGACTTGGTAATTACTTCCTTCCCTTTGACCAAGTTTTTTAACCACCTTCCTTTATCCCAGCTTCCCAAAATGAATTACTTAAGATTTTCTGGATTTCCTACTTCCATTTTTTGCTTTCTCTGAGCTCTCTTTGCCTCTATTGTCTTAAGTTTCCTCCCCAATATTGTTTTACTCTCCTTTCTTTATCTCACCTTAATCTCCAAGTCAGCTTTTTGTGAATGGGAAAAGTTGAAGGAAAGAGAACTAAGAAAAAAAGATGACCAGGAGAGAAGTGATAATTTCTCTGATTCATAGAGCTCTCCTGTTTTTCTTCAGCAGTTATAAGGAGCTTGACCATGGCAAAACAGGACTGGACTCTGATTGAGCCTAGTCAATTAAATATATAGCACCATTTGATTTCCTTTGATTTGAATGTTTGGATTTTTGAGTCAAATCAGTAATAGTTGCCATCTCAAGAATTTTGTCTACGTAGGAAAAAAAGTAGACACTGGAAAATTAGATACACTAGTACAAATGGTCATGATTTTCTATGTCTAGGTTTTCCTGGGCACGCACTCTCTCAGCTTCCAGACTTTCTTACTAATTGATTTATGTTTCTCTGGGACATGCTAAGCTTCTTTGGGATTCAGATACTGTAGAGAGGCTATCATTTCTTATGGGATTTCTTCTGTCTTAGATAGTTTGTGTTAATGAGCCCTGCAATTAATTGTAATTACTGAGAATTTACTATGTTTTTGGTTTTAGAGAATAAAAGAATTTTTTAAAAAAGTAATGATGGAAATTTGATTTTTGAAACTGGTTAAGAAATAAAATAATCCGAAGTAGAATGTTTATAAGAAGGATTCATTTATTATGGGTTTTTTTTTTTTTTGCTTTTTGCTTTTTGCTAAGGCAATTGGGGTCAAGTGACTTGCCCAGGATCACACAGCTAGGAAGTGTCTGAGACCGGATTTGAACTCAGGTCCTCCTGACTTCAGGGCTGGTGCTCTATCCACTCCGCCACCTAGCTGCCACCTAGCTACCCCCTCATTTATTATGTTTTAAAACAAGTTTTTAGTACTTGCCTAGTTTTCAAAATAGATAAATTATAGGTTAGTCTGCTTTTACCTAACTTTAACACGGTGACTTCTGTGGAAAATGTGGTGAACCTAAATAGTAATAATAGTTCATATTTTTATAGTGTTTCAATCACATTTGCAAATAGATCTCATTGATTTGGAAATTTCGTCCAAAAATGCAAATTGCATCAGAGGAACATTCTTGCTGTCTACACCTTACTCTTTCTATGTAACAAGCCTTTTCACTTTTTGTATCATGTAATTCCTCAATGAAATTAAACGATGCTTTATAATTTATGAATAATAGCCTTTGCAATATATTATTGTATTTGATCATCAGAAAAATTCTGTGACTTGCTTAAAACTACACAGCCAGTAAGTGCCAAAAATTGAACTGAAACCAAAAAGATCCTCGTCCTCTCTTCTACCATACTGACTCGTCTTCATACTTTGGGTACTTTTTGGTACATTCTTGAATTTATGCAAAATAAGAAATCAAGGACAATTTTGTGACTGGAATAATCTCAGGTCATCACAGAGAATGTTTCAGTTAGTTAATTTGCTTGAGTGTAGTGTCTATTATTGGTATGAATATCTTGTTATATATAAAATACTTTAATTCATTTATCTCATGGTTAACAAGTGATAAATTTCTCTTCGTGAAGATTCTTTTTGACTCTAAAATATGTCTTTACTTCTCACCTATTCTTAACCTCCTTTTGGAGCTTAAATTGACTGAATAAAAGCATTTTTTTCCTTTGGGTAATTGATTCTATCGTTTTATAATTGAATTTGCTTTTATTACTGTGATTGCAGTTGGGCAGATGCACAAACAGCGTGGTTAAATACGAATTAATGCGTCCATCAAACAATGTCCAGCTCTTGGTGCTATGTGAGGACCACAGAGGGAAAATGGTGAAACATCAGTGTTGCCCGGGTTGTGGATACTTCTGCACAGCTGTAAGTCCAAGTTGATCCAAGATGTGGCCTATCATTTGCATTGCATAATATCAGTTGAATATTTTTAAAATAAACATTACCTTTATCTATTGCTGTTTTACTCATACCTATACCTTACCTTTTGTATTACTCTTACTTGTTTTTCTTTGGATCTGTCCTAGGGATGTATCAACTGCAAAAAGACAATTTAAAAAACGATATTTTGAGAATTGGACCATTATTTTATTTTTTATTTTTTTAAAGCACTGAGAAACATTTATCTTTTCTCCTCCCTTTTCTAAGAGTAGCTCTTTATCACCAAATCCCCCAAAGTGTTATCTCATTCTTTCTTATTGGTTAACTAGAAATTGACCTACCTACTTAAGTCAGGGAATCCACTTTTTTCTAATATTGTCTTTACCCTGGACAAAGTCAATACATTTTTTGTTGAGCAGCACAAAGCTAACTTACTCCTTTGAATATTATTTTTCATAATTATGTTGTGTTCTCTTTCTAGAGTGTTCAGAAATTTTGTTGAGATGAAATGAAAGAAAAGAAACCAAATCTTTAATCTATGTATTTATACTTAATTCATGAAATATGAATGTATTTGTCCATCTCCTTTGTTAAATACTACTCTTTCTTCTCTATAATTTTGTTTATATTTATAAATCACTTAACCATACAAAATGAGTTATTTCATTTGAACCCCATTTACAACTATGAAGTTAGCATAATAATATCTTCTCTGTATAGATAAGAAAATAAGATTTCAGAGAGGTTAGGTAATTTGCCTAGAAACACATAGCCTAGTGAGCAAGCCAGTCAGTGCATGTAAACCACAGGTCTTTGAACTCTCTCTTGAAGTTAAGGATTTCTTGACATACATAGAAGAACTTGATTTTTTTTTTTTTAAAGTTTTGTTAACTTGTAATTTGTTTGCTTTCTAACTCTATGTGTTTTATGTATTTAAAATATTATTCTGAGGAGGTCCATATATTTTTCCAGACTGCCATGAGTCTGTGACAAAAAAAAAAAAAAAAAGGTTAAGAATTCCTACTCTAGTTCTTTTTGCCTTCTTATAAGGGATATTATGAGGATCAATTAATATTGGTAAGCCATTTTGTTTTTATTCTAAATTTAAAATATTTTAGAGCAGCCAAATTTTAAAAAAATAATTAGAGCATATTAAATTGCCATTATTTTTTAAAAAATCTATTCTTTATAGAGGAAACACATCTTTAGAATTCCTAAACAACGTCTTTCATAATTTCTGCCACTTTTCTCAAATTTCATTATGAGTAGTTTCATGATTATTGCTATTTTTATAATTCATAAAATATGAACTAAGTTTGCGCCTCATTTTTATGTTACAGAGTTGATAATACTACAAATTATTATGACTTATAATTGAAAATTTGGAGTTCTGTTATGTTGAAGAAACTCCTTTACATCTTTAACGACTCTTCTTCATGGGACAGGGACAGCCTTTGTATTGTTCTTGCCTCTTAGAAACTATCTGGCCATCAGCATCACTGAAGTATTCTCTTCCATTTTGAAGTCCATGCCATCTATGAAACCATTTCTCATTCTTGTCATCATTGTCTTCTGATTTCTGTGACACATTCCTATTTTACTTCATGGCTTTAGCACTTCACTTACATGTTCTCCCTGACAACAATAACAGCAATGACATTTTTAGAATTTTAGATTTTATTTGATCGTTACAAAAATCCTATTAGGAAATTGCTATTACAATTCACCTTTTATAAATAAGGAAAGCAAATCAAAGAGAGGTTAATTAACTTGCCCAGGATCATAGTGCCAGTATTTATGGAGGCAAGATTTGAATTCTTTTCTTCCTGACTTGAATTGTAGCAATTTATCCATGAGGCCACCCAGTTTGCATTATTCTTGGTGAATTCAACACACACCAAAGGTTTATGAACATTTTAACAATTCTGATCTTTTACTTATTAACTTCTTTAATTCTTTAAGTTAATTCTAGTTCACCTAGACAATGACATAAGTTTGTATTTTAGATTTTGTTATTTAGAATTGTTCTTCCATGTCTTCCACATTCTCCTTATATTTAAATGTATTCTCTTCAATCATTTTGATCCATAGCTCTTTTCTTCCTAGTCACTTATCGTACTTTTGTTCTTATTCTCAGTAGAAATCTTCCTTTAAATCCAAACCATATAATATGCATTTCAATTTTTCTAGTCTTCACTAATTTTTTTTTCTGCATTTTCACCTGTCTTCTTTCATTCCTGTCAGAATTTTTTTTTTTAAATGTCTTTTCTCTTTGACGGGGTTGATAACTCCTAAAATGATTTTATTTTATTTATTCCCACTTTTTTTCTGAGATCTCTTCTCATTATTTTCTAGATTTCTCTTAGTTGTTACTTGTATTCTCACTATCCTAAAAAAGAAATTAGTATCCTGTTACTAAAATCATTAAGCTACATAGGAGCTTCTCCTTCCTTCCCCTTTTCCATAAGACTTCTTAAAAGAATCATTTACTACTTGAGCTTTCTCAGCTCTCATTCATTAGCAGTTTGCAATGCCACTTTATTTTCTTGCCAGTTGATTGAAATTGCCTTCTCAAACTTCATTAATGACCTTCTTAGTTAACACATCCAGAAACATTTTCTCAGTTCTCTTATTCCTTGCTTTTTCTCTATACTAGTGGTTCTCAAACTTTTTTGATTTTTGGACCCAATTAAACTCTTAAAAAATTATTGAGGATTTCCCCGAAGAACTTTTGTTTATGTGGATTATATCTATAGATATTTAAATATAATATAAATAAGATATCATAGTATCATATTGAAAATAAAAGGGTCTCTGGAGAACCCCCAGGAATCCCTGGACCATACTTGGAGACTTGCTTTCATTTGCACTGTTACCCTTCCCCTGTTTTTTGGATGGATGGGAAGAATTTTGCTTTTACTTCTTTGATTGAAGTTCCCTGGTTTTGGCAATTCATTGCTAATTTCTCCCTGCTTGCTTTTTGTTCTTTCTGTACTCTCTTTCAAGGAACTAATTACTTCACTGGTTGCATTTATTAGATGAATTTGATGATGGTATTTTATATATATCATTAACTCTTCCCTGAGCCTTCTAGCTTCACATTAACTGTATTCTGGATATCTCCACCAGCACTCCAGAGCTCTTACCTGTTCAGAACCCCAACTCATTATTGTATGTCTTACACCAAATCTTCCTTTTCCCTGACTTCGTAATTTTTATCAGTGATATTTTTAATTGTATTTTTTGATTCTTTCTTTTCCCTTGCCCCCATATCTAGTAATTTGTTTCATATGGTCTCTCCATTTCATTTATACCAATATACTACTGCAAGCTGTCATTGCTTTCACCTCCCTTTTTAATTTAATTCAATTTAGAAAGCTTTTTGACTTTAAAGCCTATAATATCAAGAGCACTGTTCTAGTTATTTGTTGATATTGGAGACTGATGATAAGTGAGGTGATAAGACACATAAAAGTATATACATATGGATACTCTTTTGCCTTTAGATCCTCTTCTCTCTCTTAATGTCCAATTTATCTTTCTGTAACATTTCTGATCATTATTCTGGTGATCTAAAATAGGAGTTCTTAATCTTTTTTGAGGTCATGGACCCCTTTGGCATTTTTGTAAAACCCATGGATTCATTCTCATAATGATGTTTTTGAATAATTGAAAAAAATAAGGAATTTCAGTTAGAAGTTAGTAAAAATAAAGATGTAATATTTTTCCCCCTTTCAAGTTCATGAATTTCTTGAATTTATCCATGAAACTCTTAAAGTCCCTGGATCCCTGGTTAAGAATCTTTGGTCCCAAACTTTGGTCTTCTTTCCCCTTTCTAACCAAATTGTCTACTAAATTAAGCTTAGAGTCCTTGTTCTGATTCAGATCCTTTTGGCCATTTTTATTTAGTCTTTTCTCTGTAGCATTTTTGCTTATTCTCTTCCTTTCATATAATATCCAATCCATTCCTTCAAGCTCTTTCTCAAATGTATTCTCCCTGTGAACTGTTCCCCAATGGATATGATTTTTGTGAATTAAACATGTTTACTAAATCTTGTGGAACTCATAGTTTGCCCGTGTGTGTGTGTGTGTGTGTGTGTGTGTGTGTGTGTGTGTGTGTGTGTGTGTGTGT
>JAJPUD010001453.1:272692-305162 GCA_023553655.1 Myrmecobius fasciatus
TGTGTGTGTGTGTGTGTGTGTGTGTGTGTGTGTGTGTGTGTGTGTGTTGACTACTTAATTTTAAGTCTGGAGGATGAGGAGTAAGTTTTACTATCAGCCAGCATTAATTGAATACCTTCTTGTTCCATTTTGCTAATATTAAGCAATGTTTAGCCACATTCAATTAGTATTCTAATAAATGAAGCTAAATTTGGGAATAAAATTTAGCATGTGGTAGCTACCTTTATAACCATTTAACTACTTGAATATTTATTTCTTTTCTGTACTTTTCTTTCTTATCTGTTAAATAAGGAGACAAATTACTTATTATAAGATCATTTCTAGCTCCACTTTTTATGAAGATAGATGATGAAAACTTAAAAAATGTTTCTAATTCTTGAGAGGAAAGATATTGCATGAATTTTTTAAAATATATTTTTTAGTTGTTTGGCTTATTTGATCTGATGAAGTAATGATCAGAAAATAGCTACTTTTACTTCTATCTGCTCATTCTTTAAGCTGCATACTTAAAGAAAAAGGCCTCTTAGCTCCTATTCTCAAGGAATTTGGAGTCTGATTGGTTCATATTAAAAAGAAAACTCAAATGCCCATAAGAATCTCACATTCTTGCTACTTTTGCCTAGCATGCAGCTTTCCAGTCTCTGGCTGAAATGGAATTTGGGAATGGCAATTCATTATGATTTTACTAAATGCCTTTATTTTATGCTTATTCAAATTTTAGATTCCAGGAAACCAGTCTGTCATTTAAAGGAACAGCCAATAGAATATCCTTATTCAATTTGAGTAATACCAATAGTTGATGTTTATAATGTAATTTTAGGTTTGCAAAGCATTGAATGTGCTTCATTTCATTTTATTTTTACATCATCTATATTGCATATTGAGCATATCATTTATCCTCATCTTACATATGAGATCAAAGTCTGAAGACTTTGATCATAAAGTGAAGACTTCACATGATCATAATAACTAGTAAATGTTGGGGCTAAGATGTCAACTCAGATTTCCCTGATTCCAGTCTTATACTTTATTTATTGTACAATATTGATTACATCTAGACTCTGTTAGACTAAATAATATTGCCCCTAATAGGCAATAAAGCACAGGATTGACTCTTTTCTCCACTATCCACCTCCTGCCACTCAGCGTGTTTCTGTCAGTTTTTCATTATTGGCAACAGACTGACATGGACTTATTCCCCTAATCCCTTTCCTCTCCTCAACTATTCGTCTCACCCCCATGGATAAGTATTTATTTGTCAAATGTCACCAAACCAATCAACCAAGTCCTTCAAAGAACTTTTACTCCCCCTTGACTGTCTTTGACCTCTTTGGGCTATATGCCTAGAAATCCATCTATTTTTTCACCTGGTTTCCAAATTGACTCACAATTGTGTCAAAAGTAACTGACCTGTTTATTCGTCCTGAACTTGCAAATCATATCTTCTAAGATATTTTCGTCATCCCTGCTTCTTTTTTTTTCCCCCCAGGTAATAGAAGGTTAAAAGAAGATATTTATTTAAAAGAAAATAATTGATTATATTGTTGTTTACTTTGAGACTTTAAATGTTTGCAATGTGCCTTATCTTTTATTGAAAAGGAAACAAAACTAATCTGTTCTATCCACGTCATTAATCATGAAATTTGTATTTAAAAGGTAGTATTTCAGTTGGAGCCACTGTCTTCAGAAGAAACCCTCATGGTGAGGATGACTCTAAACCTCACTGGGTGGCAGGGTCCTCTTTCTAGATGGAAAAACTTTTACTCCCCCTTGACTGTCTTTGACCTCTTTGGGCTATATGCCTAGAAATCCATCTATTTTTTCACCTGGTTTCCAAATTGACTCACAATTGTATCAAAAGTAACTGACCTGTTTATTCATCCTGAACTTGCAAATCATATCTTCTAAGGCATATTTTTAATGATTCAAAGATATCTATTGTCCATCCTTTTTTTTTTTTAATAGATTTTTCTTTTTTTTCAAGCTCCAACTCACAATTATCATTTTACTTTTATTTTATTTTCTTCTTCTCTCTCTCTCTCTCTTTTTTTTTTTTTTTTTGTTTCTTTTTGCTGAGGCAATTGAGGTTAAGTGACTTGCCCAGTGTCACATAGCTAGGAAATGTTAAGTGTCTGAGACCAGATTTGAACTCAGGTCCTCCTGACTTCAGGACTGGTGCTCTATCCACTGCACCACCTAGCTGCCCCTATAATTTTACTTTTCAAAGATAATAAGACACAAAAGGATATAAAGTCTGTACTCCTAACAATATTTACTCTTTCTCTGCTTTCCTAATTTTAACGTTAATGCAATCAGTTAAATATTAGTCCCAAGTTCTTTTGTTGTTGTTGCCAGACAAGGCTTTATTATTGGGTTTGATACCAATGTCTTTAAAGAAGGATTATTGGAACATTAAAATAAAAAGACCTCTTAGCTCCTGTTCTCAAGGAATTTAGAGTCTGATTGGTTTACGGTGAAAAGATAAGATTAATATACATGAAACAATACACAAAATTGATTAATCACACAATTAAGGACAAAATAGGATTAAATTAAAATTTCTCTATATGGGCAGACTTACAGAAATTCAGAGTGGTACATGATCCCGGTCAACTGGTATCACTACAATAAAATAGTCAAGGGTCTTGGTTGGAGGAAGAAAATATATCAGGCCCTTAATGATAGGTAATTGATTAAATTGGATTTTAATCCACACATTACCCTTAATCTTGTATACCATAATTACATGTGTCCTTGGGCAAACTGTTTCAGTATGGTCTCAGTTTTCTCATTTATAATATGGCTCCCAAAAGTTGGGCCATATAATTTAGCAGGTAACAACTTAAGAATCTCTGATCTTTTTTTTTTCTCCCAGTAGTATTTTATTTTTCAAGTTTCGTGTAAAGATAATTTTCAACATTTGTTTTTAAAAGATTTTGAGTTCACACACACACAAATACAATATATACATGTACAGCCATCTTAAACATATTTCCATATTAGTCATGATGTGAAAGAAAAATCAAAACAAAAGGAAAAAACCATGAGAAAGAAAAAAACAAAAACAAAAAAGTGAAAATAATGTTTCAACATGCATTCAGTTGCCATAGTTCTTTTTCTGATGTAGATGGCATTTTCTATCTCAAGTCTATTGGAATTGTCTTGGATCACTGTATAGCTGAAACGAACTATGAAACGGTCATATTATCCTGCTCACTTTACTCAGCATCAATTCATATAAGTCTCCTGGCATTTCTGAAATCAAGACTGCTCATCATTTCTTATAGAACAATAATATTCCATTACATTGAAATACCAGAACTTTTTTACCCATTCCCCAAGTGATGGGCATCCACTCACTTTCCAATTCCTTGTCCTCACAAAAAGAGTTGTTCCAAACATTTTTGTACTTTTGGTTTTCAAGTTCATTTTAAAGTTTATTTGGAAGCTAAATTGAATTGTTCCATGGTGTAATTTCTGCCATGAGCCTTTCATAGTTATAGTTTTGAGTAGGAGTTTATAATTTTACTGATTCCCTTTTGCTCTAATGGACTAATAATAAGACTGTGACTAGCTATATCACAGTTGTAGAAGAAAAATCCTTTAAGGGAGCCTTTCTATTCTGTTTATACTTTTTTGAGTCACAATGTAAAGATTTAAAAAAAAATCTTTATTCACTTCTTTTGTCTTATGACTCTTAGTGCCTTATGTTTAAGGTAAGGGTAGAATTGCCTCCATTCTGGAGTTTAGCTTCTGTGCATTACCAAAAAAAAGTTCCAAAATACAGCATAGGGTATTGGACTTTAAATTAATACTGAACAAGTTATTTTTTCAGAAAACTGTTATATGATTTTTGTTACAATAAAATAACCATTTTCATCTTTTTTTTTTTATCTAAAATTTTTAGGGTAATTTTATGGAATGTCAACCTGAAAGTAGCATCTCTCATCGTTTTCATAAGGACTGTGCCTCCTATGTTAATAATACGAGCTATTGCCCCCATTGTGGGGAAGAGACCTCAAAAGCAAAAGAGGTGACCATAGCTAAAGCAGACACTACTTCTACAGTGTCGCTTACCTATGTCCAAGAGAAACCAGTCACTGTAGAGGGAAGAGCTGATACTACAACTGGTAGCAGGTAGGATGGAACTGGATTATTATATTCATTTTGTTAGAATTAGTAAAAGAATGTTGATCTTTTGCCTGGGAATCTGAAGAGTAGAGTGTGCCCGTGTACATGCACATACATATACTGTGCTTTCATTTGCCAGTGCACTTATCTTTTTTTTTTTGCTGAGGCAATTGGGATTAAGTGACTTGCCCAGCGTCACACTGGGAAGTATTAAGTGTCTGAGGTCAAATTTGAACTCAGGTCCTCCTGACTTCAGGGCTGCTTCTCAGTCCACTGTGTCACCTAGCTGCTCCACCTGTTGTCTTAACAGCAGTGGTCCTTTTCATAATTAGTAGGCATTTACAAGCCTCCACTTTTCGTGATTTCTATGTTTTCCAAGATTATGCATGAATCAGATCATTTTTATAAGTATCTTTCATTATACTTAAAAAAATTCTTCATCTTTTTAAAATTGATTTTTAATTTTTTTTTATTATTTCAGACCTAAGAATTTCTGAGCTTCAACTTAACTCTCAGATCATATTCAGATGTGCTCAGGAAGTTCTGTAGTAAAGTGAACTCTGTTGTCAGTCCTTCAGTTGTTAATTCTTTATTTATTATGGGATCCTCAGTCCGAGCTGTCAGTTTGTGACAGACTTGTGACAGTTTGTAGTAGATTTATATAATTTTAAATATTATATGTTCTCAGGATAACTAAATGAAAAATTTTTATAAAAGAAAAAAATAGAAGAAAATTATAAAGAAAACAAAATTTTGAAGTTTTTGAGTTTCTTAAAGATTTTTTTTTTCATTTGTTTTCTTTACTCTGTTGCAAATGCCTCTTTTATTATTTTTTTAAACAAAGTGGAGTTGGAACACAGTTATCTGAGGAGGAGAAGCCTGAGAGTTCAACTCCTCAAGCTCCTGAAAGCTTCGAATTGTCTGGGTCTTCGGTTTTTGTGAAGCCTACTACTGGTCTTTCACAGGGACCAGTAAAAGAAACCTTGGAGAGTGCTTTGATTGCTTTGGATTCTGAAAAGTAAGTTCTAATATAAATTAACAAGGGTGCTGTTGGGATTTAAGATTCAAGAGTTCATTTGTCACCCTTTTGGGAATTTCAGTTATATTATGTTTCTGTTAATTTTAGTGGTTCTATTCTAACTTGATTTTCTTAACTTTCCCCTTTCCTTCTTCATAGCAAATATTTGAAATAGTTTGCTAGAACTGATTGGTGAGGTCCAAGTTGATTTTTCTTCTGTTTTTTTCAGCTTGTCATGGTTACATCTATAATGTCTCATTCTCTACAAATTTTGCAAAATGGTGTTTAAGAGAATAGCATGGTATATGTTTGAGGCGTCTAGATGACTCAGTGGAAAGAGTGTTAGGTCAGAGTCAGGATGACCTGCCCAAATAACAACTGTGTGTATAGTGGAAAGGACATGGAATTAGAACTTGGAAAGCTTGAGTTCCAGTCCTATTTCTGCTACTTATTTTCTAACAATAAACAAATCATTTCACTTTCCACAAACCTTAGTTTATTTATGAAATGGACATAATAATACTTGTAACAACTACCTTATTTAACTATTAAAAATGAAAGCTCTTTTTATATCATAGGAAGATAAGATGTTTATTAGCATTTTACTTAGCTTTTTACAAACACAAGTTTCTGATGCAAGATCTTACGATTTTTATGACATTCTTACAGCTTAATTTCTTGTTCATTAACTAAGGGAGAAAATGACCTTTTATAAATCATAAAATCATGCTCATTAAGATTGTTTCATTGCCAAATAACAGATGCTTAAGCATTGTTCCTCAAAATGATTGGAGGAATGAAGAGAAATTTCCTCTCCAAATACTGCTGTTGCATATTGAAGCCAGTTTTGCTTCTGACTTTCTCTGTAGCCTTAGCAAAGTGACTTACTATCTACAATCTTGTGTTTTTTGTACAATGTTGGAAGTTTTGAGTTTTGCCATTGTGGTGTTACAAATCTTGATGTATAGATAGATGTCTTCTAGAAACAACCAGATGCCTTGACTTTGAAGGACGGCCTTCTTTATTAACAAAGGTAAAATGAATCATTCACCCTTATATAGGATAGCAAACTATCTGTTCAGAATCCTTATTTTTCTGGATTCTAGTAGAAGAGTATATACCTGTCTCTTCAAAAATCAATCTTAGATTGTGTGATATTAAATTGATAGGATTTTCATTAAAGTTTAGGGTATTAAGCTTGTTAGGCTCTTGAAATAAATATACCTAAGACTGAAGTTCTTAGGAGAAAAACATCAATGTTCAAACTATATTTGTTGAATCTCTCTAAGAATAAGTACTTTCAACTATAAATGTCAGCAGTGCCACAAAACATGTACAATCCAGAGTCATTAAGTAGGTAAACTAGGTCATATACTAGATTTTCTTGTAAGAGTTCTACCATTTTATACATGTTTCGGGAACAAGGCTAAAAAATTGCTCAGTGTTGGAATCCCAGTCATTAGCATCTCTAATTGCCACCTGTTTAGACTGGACGATTCCCCAACAGCTGCACTAATCTAATCTTTGTAATAAACTTTGTTATTAGAATAGATTTCCCTTAGAGAAGTGACAAGATGATCCATGAGTTCTAGTTAACATTTTCGAACTGTTGAAATGACCTTCAGAAAATGTTTTCTCTATTCCCTGAGTAAAGATGTGTATTTATTTTGTTTCTTAGAATCCCCAGTGTTCTTGAGAAATTAATGATTTCATTACTGATAGAGGGAGAATTTTGTTGAGGGGATGACTGAAAATAGTTTCAGTTTTTCATGGAAATAAATAGTTGAGGGTAGATCAGGTTTTCTACAGTTAGCTCCAGAATTTGGCAGTTGAAGTTGAGTAAACGCCAAATGCCACTCTGGTGCTCAGTAAGGAGTGCTGATTGATTAGTCTACTTAGGTGCTTAATAAATGGTGATTGAAGAGTGATAGTGAAAGAGCTTATTTTTATTCCATTCTTGACATTTCAGTGAATTTGCAATTTGGGAAACATTGTCAAAAAACATAGTTTAAATATTGAAAAAATTTACAACGTATTAAGCTTCTAAAGATCTCAAATTAGTTTCCAAATTTTTCATTTTCTCTTTTTTATCTCAGAATTCTTGACATTTTCCTCTATTCTCCTCTTTTCTTTTTTGTGACAGTGAAATGGCCTTTCTCCCTATTAAAGCCAACTCATATATTCATGCCCTTGATCCCACCTCCTCTAGTCTGCAGATTGTAGTTTTAATGATTTTTTTCACTCTTCTAATCTTCAACCTTTCCCTTTTTATTGATTTTTTTCCCTTACCACTTCCTCTCCTTATATTCAAACCTCACTTCTTTTCAGTCTTACTTTTGACTTTGAATTTGCTTTCTCTAAAGACCAATGATTTCTTAATTGTTAAATCTGATGGTTTTGGGGCAGCTAAGATAGTGCAGTGGATAGAACATTGACCCTAGAGTCAGGATAACCTAAGTTCAAATTGGGGCTCACACACTTAACATTCACTAGTGATCATTTAACCCCAGCTACCCTGCCAAAACTAAATAATTAGTTAATTAAAAACATTTCCAATGGTCTTTTCTCATTTTATAGAACTGTTTCACAGTATTGGCCACCCTTAACTGGATTTCCTCTTATGAATTTTTTTATTGCTTTTCTTTTTCTGACTCCACAGTCATCCATATCATGTCCCCTACCTGCCTATGGGTGTTCCCTATTGTTTTATTTTATGTACTAATCTCATGTCTTTCTACATACATTATCTTGATGAACTTCTCAGCTTCCTTGGGTAAAATTATAATCCTTATACCAATCATTCCTAGAACTGTTTCTAATTCCTGAGCTTCAGTTTTCTATCATCAGTCACTTATTGGACATTTCAAATAGGATGCCTTTAACCTTAACATATCAAAACCAGAATTCATTAACTTTTCCCTGAATTATTTCAATTTCCCAGCCTCACTATTTTTGTCAGCAGAATAACTGTTTTAATTTTTCAGGTTGATAATATTGGTACTAAAACCTTTAATTTCTCATTTCCTGCTATCCCAAATATCCAGCCAATTGTCTGAGCTTATTTGTATCTCCATAAGATTTCTCACATTTCACCCCTTCATACGACCACTGGCTTAGTCTAGGCTCTCATCTCCTTGTCTAGATTATTGTGACCATAAACCAGATTGCACAGTGGGTGGAATGCTGGACTTGGACTCAGGAAAACCTGAGTTTAACTTCAGCTTTACACTATCTGTGTAAATGTGAGCACTTTATTTAATTTCTATTTGCTTTAGTTTCCTCAAGTGTAAAATGTGGATTATAACAGGACCAACCTTGAAGCATTGTTGGATCAAATGAGGGAATATTTGTAAAGCACTTTAGCAAAGTGTGTGGCACACAGTAAGTGCTATAGAAAAATGCTTTTTCTTTTCTTCCTTCCCCCTATCTCTTAATTGGTCTCCTTTCCTCAAGTCTCTCTGAATTTTAATATTCTTCACAGGTTTGCTAAAGTAATTTTTCTCAAGTACAAATCTGATCATGTTGCTTTCCTACTCATTAAACTGCAGTGGTTCCCTGTTTCTCCTTTGATCAACTATAAACTCTTTAATTTTTAAAGGCCTTCACAATTCATTATCAAATTTAATGACCTTTTCTTATTTCTAATCCTTGACCTTTCTGCTGCCTTTGACATTAATGAGGACTGTTCTTCAGAATACTTTCCTCCCTAGGTTTTGGGAGTTTTTTTTTTGTTTTTTTTTTAAACTCGTTTTCTTCTTACCTGTTGGATCACTCTTAGTCTCCTTTATTGGTTTTTCCTCCAGGTCTTGACTATCAATTGTAGGTATTTTCCAGGTGTTTGGATCCTTTATTTTTTCTATACTATCTCACTTGGTGGCCTCATTTTTTTTGCTTGATTCAATTATCATCTTTTTGCAGATGATTCTCATATTGATTTATTCGTTTCTAACATTTCTTTTGACTTCCAGATTTTCATCACATAGCTTTCTCTTAGACATCTCAAACTGCATTATCTGGTAGTCATTTTGAAACTCAACATGTCCAAAACAATTCAATCAGTATATGTCTCCTTTTGTCCTCCATTCCAAACCCGTCCCCTTCGCTTCCCATTTCACTCCCAATCCAACCATCCCTCTTCTAAACATTCCTATTACTGTTTATGGCATTACTAGCCTCCTTACATATTCAATCTGTTGCCATGCCCTATTGTTTCTAACTTTACATCATTCCTATATGAATCTTTCTGTACACTCACATGACTGTCGCTTTGGTTAAGATTCTCTATACCTCAATTCTGGAGTATTGAAATAGACTTCTGGTGGTTCTCTGTGTTTCAGGTTTCTCCCCACTCCAGCCATTTACTTATAATCTGTCATTGTGATTTTCCTAAAGCACAAGCCTGATTATGTTCCTTCCTATTCAGTAAATTTCATTGGCTCCCTGTTACCTCCAAGATCAAATATAAAATCCTTTTTGTGCTACTTACTTTAATAATCTTGTCCTTTTTCTACTGTTCCAGTCTTACACATTACTACTTTACATGTACTCTTTTTTTTATTCAATGATACTGACCTTACTTTTCCTTGAACGTAATGTTACATTTTTCAGCTCTCCTCTGTACCTCTGAATATCTGCCATGCTTAGAATATACTTCCTTCCCATAAGAGACACTTTTTTTTCCTTTCTCAGTAGTATTTTTTTTCTAAGTGCACGCAAACATAGTTTTCAACACTCATTTCTGTGTAAGATATTATATTCCGAATTTTTTCTCCCTCACTCTCTTTACCTTCCCTCTCCCTAAAACAGTAAGCAATCCAATATGAGTTAAACGTGTATAATCCTTCCAAACATATTTCCACATTTGTAATGCTAGTCAAGAAAAAATCAGACCAAAAAGGAAAAAACCACAAGAAAGAAAAAGGAAACAAAACAAAACAAAACAAAAAAGTTTAAAATGCTATGCCTTGATTCACACTTAGTCTCCATAGTTCTCTCCCTGGATGTGGATGGCACACTATCCCAAGT
The DNA here is from genome assembly GCA_023553655.1 of Myrmecobius fasciatus. NCBI lineage: Eukaryota > Metazoa > Chordata > Mammalia > Dasyuromorphia > Myrmecobiidae > Myrmecobius > Myrmecobius fasciatus. Next base: position 282,867 of record JAJPUD010001453.1, read on the forward strand.
CTGTTGGAATTGTCCTGTAGCAGTGCATTGCTGAAAAGAGCTAAGTCTATCATAGTTGATAATCATATAATTTTATTGTTATTGTATACAGTGTTCTCCCAGTTCTGCTCACTTCACCCAGTTCATGTAAATTCATATAAATAGTTCATATAAATCTTTCCGGACTCTTCTGAAATTAGCCTGCTTATCATTTTTTATTTTTTTATTTTTTGCTTTTTGCTGAGGCAGTTGGGGCTAAGTGATTTGCCCAGGGTCACATAGCTAGGGAATGTTAAGTGTCTGAGAACAGATTTGAACTCAGGTCTTCCTGACTTCAGGGCTGGTGCTCTAACCACTGTACCACCTAGCTGCCCCCCTCATCATTTCTTAATAGAACAGTAATAGTCCATTACATTCATATGCCTCACCTTATTCAGCCATTACCCAGTTGATGGATATCCACTCAGTTTTCAATTTCTTGCCACCACAAAAAGAGCTGCTTACAAGTATTTTAGCATATGTGTGTCCTTTTTTTTCTCTCTTTTATGATTGTTTTTGTGATAAAGACCCGGTAGAGACTGCTGAATCAAAGAATGTGCACAATTTTATAGCACTTTGGACATAATTCTGAATTGTCATAATAGACTCAATGTAGATGCTTATTGATGATTGACTTTCATGTCATTCTACTGTCTCCTTATTGGTAGAGTAGTAAAGGTAAAAATGATTCTTTAATCATTTTTGTCTTTGATATATTTAGTCTGGTCATTGAGCCATTATATGCTAAACTAATCAAAAGAATATTGCTGATTTTTTTATTCTCTATTCAGTGACCTTTCCTCTAGCCTTTTCTCTTGATTATTTTTCATGGTTTATTCTTTTGGGGCTGAATTGGACATGTTTCTTATGTATGTAATAAATGATTTCAAGAACATCATGATGTTTTTCAAGAGGAAACACCATTACTTAGCTACTCATTGCATCGGTATTCACTAGTAAGGATAGATTAGAATCCAAATTCCAAAGGGCTACAAATAATAAATACCGAACTGCCACTGATTTCTAGTTGTAATCATCAATGATGTTCAATTCTCATCATTTGGTAGTTGTTCTTTATCAAGGCAGGACATAAAAGGAGAGAAGGCAGAAAGAGAATAAATATTTTTTATAGTGTTTACTCTAGGACAAGCACTGTGCTTAAGCATTTTACAAATATTATATCATTTAATTTAAGATAAGAAGTTAGCCATGTAGAATGTTTTAGTTGTTGTGTGTGGGAGAAGAGGGATAATTTTGGTAGGGCTTCTTTAATTCCCTACTAACCTATATTGGGATGTTTCATTGCTCTTAATCTTCTGTGCTAATTCATTCTATGTAAATTTTGCTGTATGGCCTGAAAAATACAGTTATTCTTACACTGAAAAAATAGAAGATAGCTCACATCTTGAACCAGTACTTCTTTTTCTGTGAATATCATCATGTAGCCAATTATTGAAAAAGTGTTATTCTTAGGTTTATCTGTTTTTAAAAAATCTTTTTTATCTTCCCCACTTACATATGAAACAATTTTTAATATTTGTTTTTAAACCTTTGAGTTCCAGATTCTCTCTTCCTTCTTTCCCCCACTCCTAACTCTCCATTGAGAAGACACATATGAAGATATGCAAAGCTTTTTAGATTTTTCCTTCAAAAAATTAGTTGATAGATGTCAATATTAAGGCTTAACATGTCAAATACCTTTGGCTTTGGGATGTAATAAGTTTATTTTCTGAAATACTCTTCTTGTTGGAATGACATATAAGATGTGCTTAGTAGCATTTTAATTATTAGACATAATTCTGTAGAGAACAACATCCCATGGGGTATATTCATAAGCATATGGCTTTATTTTCTTTTAAGAGTAATTGATTCATTTTTTTTCCTAATAGACCGAAGAAGTTACGTTTTCACCCAAAGCAGCTGTACTTTTCTGCCAGGCAAGGAGAACTGCAAAAAGTGCTGCTTATGTTAGGTAAGTAGACCTTGTATCCAAGATTATTATGCTTCTAGACCCAGATGCTGTCATATGATGTAGGATGATATTCTCAATGGGCACAAGTCGCTCATAGGCTTATTTTTATTACCTTTTTAGATTTTTTTTTTTTTCTGTTTCTCTTATGACTTAGATTTTTTGCTCCGTTATCATTGTGGTTGTGAAGCTCTTTCCTTTCCCTTCTCTCCCCCATCCCTCATTGAAATAGCCATTAAGGAATAAGAACATCCAGAAGGCAAATATTATTACAACAAGGATAGTGCATGGTAGTTTATTTTTTATGATTGTAAAATCCTGGTGCTTACTAGCTATGTGCTTATGGACAAGTCATAGTTTCTGAATCTTAGTTTCGTTATTTGTAAATGAGGATAACACTGGCACTATGTACCAGACTCTTGGAATGATAGTGTAAATGTTCTGAAATGATATACTAATGTGAGTTATCATCATCATCCTCATTCTCATCCTCATCATTATCATTATTATAGACAACTCTGGTATTTACTAATATACAGTGATGTGTTTAATTAAAAATAATTTGTTTATATCATGAATGTCTTTTTTACTTTTATTTAATCATGGATATATACCAAATGTTCTGGGAATTTCTAATACATAGAGTAAAATGGTGAATTCACATTGTGAAGACCTGATTCAAAAGAAGCTGAAAAGTTGTTTGTCTTAACTGTCACTAATGCTGTTTTGTTTGGCACTTTGATGTTAGGTAGGTACTAGGTAGGGGTGGAGGGCTCAATCAATTTGGGACATTTTCATTGATCTTATCAATGTTGAGCTGCTTTGCTTATTAATTTGTTAATGAAACTGATCCAGTATTTGCTTTTATTATACTTATAGACATTATGTTTTGTCAAATTTCTAATGATATTCTAATGATATAGCATTATATTACTTATCATAGAGTTGTGAGGATCAAATGAGATAATATTTATAAAAATTGCTTAGCACAGTGCTTGGAATTTAGTGGGTGCCATTTAAATGCTTATTCCTTCCTCCTCCTTCCCTTTCTGTATATACAGTGATTTGGATCTGCACCAGGATGCAGTTAATAGCCATTCATTACTTACTGTGCCAGGTACAGTGTTAGGTGTGAGGTTCACAAAATCATAAACTTAAATGGAATATAATCTTAAAAGAGTTTAGATCCTGTTGGAGAAAACTAAATATACATGTGAACATAAACATATATACACACAGAGCAATTAGGGAGATTAGATACCTGCACTTGGGGAAATCAAGGTAATGCTTTGTATTGAAGGTAGAGAGAAATTTTGTGAGGCATCCACCATAACGAATGATCACCGTTGCCAATACACTTACAGGAGATAGGTGCAGAACAGGAATACCATTTGACTTGTCCATAGAGTTGTGGTAATAAAAGTAAAGTGTAACAAAACAGAAAAGATAGATTGGGTCTAGCTTGTGTAAACTTTCTAAGCCAAACAGAGGAGTTGATATTTGATTTTAGAGTCAAGAATGAGTCCTTGGAGTTTATTCACTAAGGAGGTGACTAGGTTAAATTTATTAAGGAAAATCATTGCTAGTCATATGAAGGATTTTGTTTGCAGCAACTTAAATCATTTAGGAGGTTACAGCAACAGTCCAGTAGAAGTGGAGTAGAACTCAGGAGGATAAAGGTAAGAAAGAATCTGAATGAGGGATTAGGACAGAGTGGAAGGGGTTGGCAGGGTAACTGCCTTCATTGAAGATTAATACAAATAAGAGTAAATAGGTGGTGAGGTTGGGTAACCTTCAGGGTACCAATGAATGATAAATGACTAAAATGCTCACAGTTTCATTTTCCTTTTAGGGTCTTAGGAATTCCACTGATATGACAGGGTGACACCCAGTTGTGGGCAAGACTCAGTAGGCAGTACTTATGGGGCCTACTGAGTCTCCCTGGTTGGATAGAGGTAAAGAAAAGAAAAAAATCAATTAGATTTTTGTAGGATTAGACACATTTTAGCTGTGCAAGTCACTTCACCTTTCAGTGTGCCAAGTACCTTTGATGGAACATAAACTCTGGAGAATAGGGTTTATTTAATTTATTGTATTTGTTTCTGAGTGCCTAGCCTAGAGCTTGGTACATAAGAGTTACTTAATAAATACTAGTTGACTGATTGAGACTTCCAGTTATAAAGGAATTGGCTATCTGCTTTGGTTGGAGATGTTTTCACATTGAAAGTTTCCATATTGGGATGATGATATTTATCAAAAAGGTGCAGTGCTGTCCTTTCCCCATCCCCCCTCCGTTATCCCAACAATAACAACAACCTTCAAGACAAAGGTAGGCTTTTTTTTTTTTTTTAAACTTGGTTGTATAGAGAAACATTTGCTATTTTATACAGCAGAAGCTGTAATATGCGAAATATATTAAGTTATCAATACATCATGGTTATTTTACAGTTGATGGGATTGATCCTAACTTTAAAATGGAGCACCAGAATAAAAGAACTCCACTTCATGCAGCTGCAGAGTCTGGCCACGTGGACATCTGTCATATGTTGATTCAGGTTCATTTTTGTCATTCACAATATATCTTTTTTTTTTCCCCTCCATATTATTTTAGAAGTTTTAAAATCCCATATGATGTTGTAATAGAAAAAATCTTCCAGATTTGGAATTAGAGTGCTTGGGTTCACTGTCCTACTCAATTTCTTATTATTACTATGATTCTTTGGGCCCCTTTCAGTTTTGTGTCCATGGCCCAGTGAGCCTATGATAATGATGTAGCTTAAAGTAGAGGCTGAGTGTCCTGCCCGTGAATGCTGGGGATCTGGGTTTGAACCCCAACACATACTTATCTTTATTACCCTAGGCAAGTCACCTTAACTTTTTGGGCCTCAGTTTTCTCAACTGTCAAATAAGGATAGTAATATAATCTCCCTCATATGATCTGAGAATCAAATGAGATTTTAGATAGACATACAGATAGATAGCACATTTCAGTCCTTAAAGTGCTACACAAATAATAGCAGCTACCACCACCACCAGCAGCAGCACTATAACTGTAATCAAACCAGTTACTGATTGGTTCACTTTTATTCTTTCTTTTCCATGAAAAGAAACTTGATTCTTCCACTGTCATTTGTTTCTATAGGCTGGTGCTAACATTGACACCTGTTCAGAAGACCAGAGAACCCCACTGATGGAGGCATCAGAAAACAACCATTTGGATGCTGTAAAATACCTCATCAAAGCTGGAGCATTAGTAGATCCTAAGGTACGATTATTAAGTTCAAGTTCTTATAAGATGTAGATTTTCCAAGGAAATAAAAGGAATTTCATGTCATATAGAGCAGGACTTCTCAAACTTTTCTGCTTGTGATCTCTTTTCACCTGAGAAATTTTTATGTGACCCCTGATTACAAATATAAAAATAGGTGTACAAATCAAACATTTACTTATAATATCATAATTTTGCAACTCCCATGCTCAGTGCTTGAAAACCCTAATTTTAATTTAATTTAGCAAAGTATATCATTCATCTTAGGCAGCTAGGTGATGTAGTGGATAGGATGCTGGACTCAGAGTCAGAAAGTCTCACATCTGGCCTCAAGATACTTAATAGCTGAACACATCACTTAAACCCTTGTTAAGTATTATTGTCAAGAACACCCCAAATAAGGTCACAGAGAGATGGTCTCGACTGAAACAACTGAACAAGAAAAATAAGCTTGCATCTGACTTACCTCGACCTCCTTGAGATTATCAATAATCCTCTTAAGTCCTGAGTGTGATTTTTTTTCATTGTATTTCACATAATACTTTGTGTCTTTTATTCTCCCATCATATACTATTTTTGTTATAGCTATTTTATAACTTTCATACAAATGTCATATATATATATATATATATGTATATATATATATAGTGTCATATCTCCTTCCACATTCTCCTCTTTTCCCCACAAAATTTTTAGTTCCGTGAGGACAGAGTAAGTTTTCATTTTTTTGTGTGTCCTTCAGCGTTGAATACAGGTTTATGCATATGGTAGAATCTTAATTGAGGCTTAGATGACTAATGAGTTCCTATACTACTGAAGAAACTCAGCCAAAATAATATTTATATTTGCCATGAAGGAAACCAAAAGATATTAATTGCAGTTAAATATAAAGACTGTGCAGGTTGTACTTAGGCAATTAAAGAGGTTGGTCAATTTGTTCCTTTGTATAAAATGGGAATACTAATAACTGGTATTTCCACCTTACCATATTCTTGATTATTAAATGACATAATATACATAATATATATTTACTTCAGAATTTTGTGTAGTTGTTGGCTATTGATATTTTAACTTCCATATTCCCTAAAACAAGAAGAAATCTCTGTCATGGCCATGCCATCTAAAGTCCCTTAATCTCTTTGGCCTTCAGTTTCCTTATTTACAAAATGAGGAGTTTAGATTGTATAATTTCTGACTTAATTTCTAGCTCCAGATCTATGAACCTATGAATTAATGTGAAGAGAATTTCAGTTTATTTGTTATAAAATCTATTGTAGGAGATCATCCCATCAGCAACCCCTTATTTAATTGTCTACTTAATGTGTTAGGCACCCTGGAAAGTATTGGAAATAAAGAGTAAAAAGTGAGAAGTTACTATCCTCAGGGAGCCTATCTTGTATGGGGAAGATAAAATGTACATAAATAAGTATATTTTAAACAAATATGTAATTCAAAGGGTGGGTGAGTGCAGTGTCAGTATGAGTGTGTGTTTGTATAGAACACTTAGAATTGGGAATGTCAGGAAAAGGCAGAATCCAAGCTTCAGAGGAAAAAAAGGAGTTTTAAGAGCTGGAGATAAGGTAGGAGTACATTCCAGCTCTGTGGGATAGTTAGTGCTAGGGCAGAGAAAGGTTTAATGAAATGTTATATGAAGAATAAAAAAGCTGGAACACATTGTGGGAAGACCAGGCCTCACTGCCTTCATTTTCTCTTTCTTACTTCCTTTCTTTAAACAAACAAACAAAAAGCCTCTGCTCTCTCAAGGAGTTCTCAGTATTATGGGAGAGAAAGTATGCAAAGAACCATACACACAAACTACATCATATTGAAGGCTTCTATTGTAGATTGCCCTCTGAAGGAGCTTTGTGCCACAAAGTGGAGGAGAGATATGGTAGAGAGTGATCTGGGATGGATGGCCTAAGTGAATATTTTTTAGGGAACAGGAAGACATGGACATGTTTGTAAGCATTAGGGAAGCAGCTATTATTTAAAGAGCGATTGAAGATAAGTGACAGATTGGGGAGAGTGGGAACGATTTATTGGAAAAGGCTGGATGGAAGTGGATCACTTTTGCAAGTAAAGGGGTTTGCCTTGGTGAAAAGAAGGACCATCTCATTATATAAGATAGAGTGAAAGAGCCGGTGAGATGAGGAGGAAAGAAGGGAAGCTTTCTATAAATGGCCCTAATCTTAAGCCAAGAGGGTAGAACAGACCATGATATGTTTGAAGAGGAATAAAAAGGTTTTGAAGAGTTTTTATGATTAGTGGGAATTTAGTATAGAGGTATATATGGTTTGCTTTGATACGTTGAGAGCTCATTTGAGGTTATGTGACATAAATTTGTGGTAAATACATTCAGCATGGTTTTTTTCAGCTACAGTTAGCACATGTATAGGAGTGAAGGAGTAGATGGGTGGGAATAGTCCAGAGCTAAGATTTAGCAGGGCAAGATGCTTAGTAAGGAACCAATTACCAGATCTTATAATTTCTTTCTTTATGTGATGTCTCTGCCATATTTTCCATCTTCTTTATTCACACAGCCATATTTCTAGTTTATTTATTTATTTATTTTACCATATTTCTTCTGATCTTTTGCAAAAGCCTTCTATTTAGTTGACACTTTTCAAATCCCCACCTCCATTTTTCACATAATTATGATACATTTCTTAATGTTTAGGTATGATTTTGTTACCTCTAGACTCAGTAAATTCTAGTCCCTCTTTGTTACCTCCCAGATCAAATACAAAATCTTGTAGCATTTAAAGGTCTTTACAACATACTTGATGTTCCTCATTCTTTGTCCTAGCCACCTGTTTTTGCATTGTCTGTTCCTCATGCCTAAAAAACTCTAATTTAAATTCTTAGATTTCTGACTTCTGTTAAGACTCAACTTAAGTGTTACTTCCTCTAGAAGGCATTTCTTGATCTCATGTTCTAGTGTGTTTCTTCTAGGGTTATGTTCCATGTAGTCTGCTATTACTTTGTATACTGTGATTCATATATATTGTCTTCCCCATAAGGATGTAAACTTTTTGAGGTCACTAACCCTAGAATTTAGCACACTATGTGAAACAGGCTGGTAATCTCATCAGTTCTTGTCAAGCTTAATTATCATCTCTATGCAAATGATTCATAGATTTATATATTCAGCCCTTATCTTTTTCCTGATCTCCATTCCTATATCAGCACCTTCATTTTTGATATTTCAAATTTCATTTTTCACAAATAGCTCAAATATAACATGTATACACTGACCTCTCATATTTTTCTTTACTTTTGACTTAACTTCTAAATTTCCTGTTTCAAGAAAAATATCTTCTTTCCAGTCACTTGAATAAATCATCCTCAACTCCTTTTTTTCCCCCAACTGTTCCATATAGTCTATCACTTAATTGTAAAATCTTTTCCATCTTTTCAACATTTTTATTTCTACTCCTTCTCTCCATTCATATAGCCACTCATGTAGTAATCGTCTTTCTTTTGTTGTATCAGTTTCCACTTTTGTCTCTGTTCTAAGTCTCTTCATGCTTCTATCCATCCTTTATATTGCTGTCAGATTGATTTTCCAAATCACAAGTCTGACTATGTCACTTTCCTACTTACTGAATTCCACTGGCACTCTTATTTCCTTCAGGATCAAATATAAACAACTCTTTGGCATTTCATTTTCTTTGCAACCTGTGACCCACCTACTTTTCCATACGTTTCACATTACTCCCCTATATGTACATTTTAGTCAACTCAAACTACCTTCACGTTTCTCGTGCATTGAATGTCTCATTTACCTGGAATGTACTCCTTGATCTCCATTTTTTTCTCTCTCGTGTGCTCTTATGTTTTATTCAGTTAGTACTGTTTACCTCAGCTCTTGGCACTTAATGGCAGTATTAAAGGAAACAAGATTTAAGATTAGAGAAACAGTGGACTTCAGGGGAATTTGAGGGAATTGAATCAGTGTGACTTGATAAATCTGAAAAGTTTTACCTCCTTATTAGAGGTTGGAGCAAAAGAGGATAGTGGTAATGTAAAGGATGAGGTGTAGTGTAGTGAATAATACAGTTTCTTTGGAGTTTAAAACAGCTTAATCTCTATGCCTTATATTCCTCTTTTAATCGAGGGAATTTCACTCACTCTCTAAGCAACCAATTCATGAATCCAGCAACAGATCCTTTATCTTCAGATGTTTAATCACAGAGGTACAAAATAAAGCTAGGTATAGGTAGTAGTGAGCAAAGTACATTAGCCATCCTAATTCAAATAGGAATGTTTGATATCATAGCATAAATTAGACAAGGAAGCATACGATGTTTTCTTGGTTATACTCACTTCACTTAACATCAGTTCATGTAAGTCTTTACAGGCTTTTCTGAAATTAGCCTGTTCATCATTTCTATAATATTTGATTACATTCATATTCCATAACTTATTCAGTCATTACCCAACTGAGGGGCATCCATCCCATGTCCATTTCCTTACTGCTACAAACATCTGTGAGGGATCATTTTTATGATCTCTTTACATACAGACCCAGTAAAAACACTGCCGGATCAAAGGGTTTGCCCAAGTTGATAGCCCTTTAGTCATAGTTTCAATTCCTCCTACAGTGATTGGATTGGTTCATAGCTTCACCAAATGTATTAGTGTCCAATTTTCCCATTTATCATTTATGTTAACATTTATTGTTATCTTAAGAAAATAAAATTTGAAGGCGAGAATGTAGAAAGGTGGGCACATTGATACACTGTTAGTAGAGCTGTTAAAAAAATATCACTAGTCTGGTAAACATTTTAGAACTGTGCACACTCACTGTTGCCTCCCCTCCCCCAATAGGCAGTAATTGCATTTTCTTTTATTCTTATTTCATGATACCACTATTAGTCTTTTACCTGAAAGGAATTATTGAAAAAGAGAAACAACTTATATGTTAAAAAATATTTGTGGCAACCCTTTTTATTTTAAGAAGGAAACAGAAACAAAATGAATACCCATTATTGGTGAATAGCCAAGAAAATTATGGGAATGTTAATGTAAATTGGCAACAATAAACTGAGTAGTGTTAAAAGCTTACAGCAGTTATGCATGACTGCATTTTTTTGAATGTAACTTAAAGTGATTTAATTCTGGATAAAACTTTTGCATTAGGTTGAAAAACATCACTATTGAATTGCAGAAAGAAGTTCTTTTATCCATCTGTACAATAGTCCTTAGAAAATTAAAAGAATGACGTGATGGCTTTTCCCTGGACCATTTCTATCTGAACTCTATTTAAAAAAGAGACTTATTACAGATATATAACTTGGTGACTAGAATTATGCATCAGGAGCCACTATCTTTCATGGCCTGACAACTATTGCGGCTATAAATAGACCTCAAAATATTCTTGAATTCATCCAGTTAATTGTAATGAAATTGGAGTCATTCTCACTGTCTTTGTTGTCCACAAATATGCAGAAGTTAATTGGTCCATAGAAACTTTAGACCACTGTTTTTAATAAATATGATCACAATAAATACAGAAAAGACATTTTACAAATAGCCTTTGAAATATCGTCCTAACTGAAGAAACCTAAATCATGTGCATATAGGATGAGATATATATCAGAGTATCATTAACCTTTTTTCTTCTGAAGTTGTACTGAAGATGCTTTTTATGAACCTGCAGAAGAGGAGCTTTCATCCTAATACTTGAATAAGTAATAATGAGAATTTATAATAATATACCATTAATACAATAAATAATAAAACCAGTTAATTTGTCTATCTGTGCAGCAATCTGTACAAAATACAAAAATTTACAAAATATACAAAACTTACAAAAAATAGCAAGATAGCAATTAGTCCCAAAACTGGTTTTTAGTTTCATTGAACAAAATGAAAAGGAGATATTAATAACTTAATTACACATTAAGGTTTGCAAAGAACTGAACATACCTTATTTGATCTTAACAGCCCAATTAGGTAACCGGTGTTATTATTATCCCTTTTTACAAATCAGAAAATTGAGAGTATTAAAGTGGCAAATCTAATTACTGAACTGTTGTTATCAGTCTTTGGAGAATAGTAGAAGTCCCATTTTTGCAAAATAGGAAAGAAAATGAAATCTGAAAACTATTTATCAGTGTTCTTAATTCTTGGCAGAACATATTTTTGAAGAGATGCTTAATGACTTTCTTAGAAAGGAAGTAATAACAAAAGACTAGCATGGCTTCATAAAGAATGTGTCATAGCCAACTTCATTTTCTTTTGATCTCTATTTCTTTTGAGGACCCTACAGTCTATCCGTAACCAGATTCACAACCTTTTTGAGTCATCTGCAATTTTTTTTCTCTACCATACTTAGCTATGTTTCGTAAGTTGTCAAATTTTGTTGATACCACTTTATTTCTTGACATGCGTTCCTTCTACTCACAAGCACAAACCCTATCACTTTACAATACTTTACAGTTGCAATGCTTTATTGTTGTACAATCATTTTTCAGTCACATTTGACACTTTGTGACCCCATTTAGTGTTTTCTTGCCAAAGATATTGGTTTGCCATTTTCTTCTCTGGCTCATTTTACAGATGAGGATACTGAGAAAAATAAGATTAAAAGACTGCCCAGAGTCACACTTATGGTAGATGTCTGAGATGGGATTTGAATTCAAGTCTTCCTGACTCTAAATCCATGCTTTATCCATTGCATCACACAGCTGCCTTCTAATTGGCTTCTTTTTCTCAGGTCTTTTCCCTTTCTAGTCATTTCACATAATTGCCAAAGTGATATTCTTTCTTTCTTTCTTTTTTTTTTTAAATGATGAGGTAATTGGGGTTAAGTTATTTGTCCAAGTCATATATCAGTTAAGAGTTAAGTGAATTCAGGTCCTTCTTGACTTCAATTGGAGCTCTATTCACTGTACCCTCTAGCTGCTACCAATGTGATCTAATTCACAGACCTGGATATGTCATGTCCTTTGCTCAAGATACAGCTAGGTCTTCCTTTTCTCTCTAGGATAAAATACCAATTCCTCTATTTGGTATTTAAAGTCTTTCACAGGCTGGTTCTAACTTGATACATTTCCAGATTTTATTAAACATTAATTCCCTTCATGTATTCTGTGAGGGCTAAGTTGGTCCTGCCTGCTGTTCTCCATGTGTGGTATTCTTTCTCTCATCTTCTATTCTTTGTACATGTCTGGAAGATAATCTCTCATCACCCCTCTCTCACAATATCAGCTTCTTCCTTTAAAGTTTAGATCCAAAGATAACTCTTAAATGAGGCCTTTTCTGAACTTACAGGTGCTAGTTGTTCCTTCATCTAACCTACCCTAATAACTTCATAATTTTTTAGGTGCATGAAGATTGTGGTTTTTTTTTTTTTTTTTTTTTCTTCTTGTGATAGAATGTTCTTGAAGGCAAAAACTGTCTTCTTTTTCTCTTTCTATTCCAAGTCCTTAGCGTAGTTTCTGGTACGTAGTAGATGTTTAAAATCTTTGTTCATTGTTGATTGAAGAAGAGGTCAAAAACAAGGTAAAGATTCTTGGCTGACCTATTTGACCAAAAAAGAACTTGGCAACCAATTGGATGCATCTGTGTTGGAAACAGAAAGCCACCAGGAAACTGAACTGGATATGTGTGTGGTTCAGAAAGACCTTGAGACCAGTGATTGAGGCCAGCTTTTCTGTTAGAGATTATTCTTCAAGTTCATAATATCTGTACATATCCTGAGTTTAACAGTGAAACAACACTGGAATGATTTATCATAATTATTTGAATTTTATTCAATTAACACTTCATAAATTTTGTGTGTACATTTACTTTTTGATACTATATTGTATGAAATGTTTGTGTTTATTGTTTTTTTTTTTCCCCTTTTGAATTGTTTTTATTTTTTGGCAAGATTACTAGTGTGGTAGATCAGAGAAATTTTGAAGATAGTTAACCTAATTTTTGCAAAATATTAACACCACCTTTTGTTTTATTCTTTTGTATAGCATTTATAAAAATGTGGGTTAATCTGTACTCTAATTAGATGATTTTGGAAATCATTAAGTAGTTGGACCTGAACAGTAGTCATTAATGGTTTTATATCAGTGTTAGAGGTTGTCTCCATTGGAATGTCTCAAGAATCTAGTGGATCCTCTTTTTTCTGGAGATCTTCAAGAATAGGCTTGCTGGGTTTTTATCAATAACTTGGTTAAAGACATAAATTGCAAATTTGTCAGATTTGAAGATGGCACAAAGTTAGAAACAGTAGCTAATATGGATGGCAGAAACAGCATTCAAAAATACTTTTACAGACTAGAATTATTATTTGAAATGATTAAGATAAAATTATTGGGATAAATCTCATACTTGCCTTCAAAAATTTAATTTTTCCAAGAGATTTGTGGAGTTAGGCATCAATTCATTGAGAAAAAACTAGGTGTTTTAGTGGATTACATACCTAATGTAAGTTAATGTAGAAATTATGTCCAGGACTAAGTTGATAATAGTTTACTTTGTCCTGGTCAGGTCACAATTATAGAATATTCATTCTACCTGCTTCATATTATAAAGGACGTTGATAAATTGGTAGTATGCAATTCCTACGAATGTAATCAGAATGTAAGAATACTCAAGACCCTGCCAAATGAATTATAATTGAAGAAGATGTAGATATTTAGTCTGGAGAAGAGTAAATTAAGTAGAAACATTGAAATTTTTTTCCTCAGATATTTTAAAAGTTGTCATTTGGAAGATGGATTATATTTATTATGCTTTTCCCCAGAAAATAGAATTAGAAGTAATAAATAGATGGAAGCTGCAAAGAGATAAATTTATGTTTCACTTGAGCAAAAACATCCTAATAGTAAATACTGTGCAAAAGTGAAACCTTACTGTCTTCTTGTACCTGATGGATGCCTTGGGAATTTAGTGGATTCTCTTTTCTTAAAAAGTTTTCAAGAAAAGTCTTGGGTAACCTTTTTGAGTGTGCATGTTATATAGTGAGATTTCTTACTTAACTGCTAGTTATATGAATTGGCTTTTTTAGGTTCCTTTGAATTTCTGTAGCCTGTGATATCTTTTTAAAAAGATATTTTAAATGTAATTACCATATACCATGGTACTTGGTGAATTAAATGGAAAGGTGGCCTTGAGGGAAACACATGTTTGGGATTAAAAAATCAGGCCATTTGTTTATAAATTACTTAGATGCTTTATAGCTTTATTTCTTGAATATTTTTCTTTTTTAAAATTTTTACTTTTATTAAAGCTTTTTTTATTTTCAAAACATATGCATGGATAATTTTTCGATGCTGACCCTTGCAAAACCTTGTGTTCCATATTTTCCCCCTCTCCTTTATCCTCTCCTCTAGATAGCAAGTAATCCAATATATATTAAATATATGCAATTGAATATTTTCTCTGAGAAGAGTCAAAAAACCTTACATGATAAACACCAAATATCACAACAGGAAATTGATTGCATCGTAATAACAGGAAAATTTGATTGTTAACATAGAAATTAATCTTAAATCAAATGTCTGTTCACAGATCATGCTAAGTAGAGCAAAAGTCAAAAATCAATATCATATCATATTGGAATTAATTATAAATATGAGCTATTCATTCAGGAAAATGGGATTTAGATTAAAAAGAAAGTTGTTGACTTTTTAACAGTATTCTTTAGATCATCATAATAATGAAAGCCAAAATAGCCAGAAAATTCCTTAGCTATCAAACTATCTGTCTGTCTGTCTGTCTAATGAAACTATATCCTTGCCAAATAGAGAGGTAAGAACTAAGAACAGCACTTATTGTAGTACAAATTTTTTCTGGTAACTTTTCCAAAATTTCTTTGTAATTTTCATATAATGCTGGCATTTAGCACATTTGAAGTCATACTCTCCTATCAGTGCACATGATCCTTGTAGATGAAAGTTGTAATATATTTATGAAATCCTAACTGTAGGGCACGAGTGGGGAAATCATATGTTCAGGATAGCTCACACCTGTGGACTTCATTAATAATCCATACCATGCGAAGGTACTTCTCTGCTTGGTACTTTTTCTGTCTTGGTACTTATTACTGTCTTACTGGCCAAAGTTATTGATAAAACACCGACAGGTTCTTTTAGCTCAGAGCTATCTTTTAACAGGACCCTTAGAAAATTATTCTCTGCATTTTTTCAGTGATAAGCAGTTTCTCTAAACCAGAAAATTTCAAAGCTCTTGTTGACTTTCTGGTTAATTCAGACAGATTCCACCAGTTTTTGACTGATCAGAATTCTGTTTTTTTAAAGCTTTTAGCAAAGCCAGATCTATTTTCCTTTTTTTTCCCCTTTATATCTTTTTATTTTCAAAATATATGCATGGATAATTTTTCAATATTAACCCTTGCAAAAACTTGTGTTCCAAATTTTCCTCTCCTTCTCTCCATTCCACCTAGTTGGCAAATGATCCAATATATGTTAAATATAGTAGGAATATATGTTAAATCCAATATATGCATGCATCTTTATACATAGAATTATCTTGCTGCACAATTAAAAATCAGGTCAAAAAGGAAAGAAAATGAATAAGAAATCAAAATACAAGCAAACAACAAAAAGTGAAAATGCTAAGTAATGATCCACATTCAGTTGTCACAGTCCTCTCTCTGGGTGCAGATGGCTCTCTTCATAAAAAGATCATTGGAACTGGCCTGAATCATCTCATTGTTGAAAAGAGCCATGTCCATCCAAACAATTCTTTGTTTTATGATTTTGTCAGTTATTAACCTTTCAAATTCCGGAAATAGAGGTGGAACAAATAAATTACAATTCCCCTGCAACTTTCACTATCTCATTCATTGTCCTTCATTCGAATATGTCATCTGAGGGGACAGATCAGTTTGTGGTGATAAAAGAATATTCTTTTATTTCTTCTCAGCATTTCATCCAAGAGACTGTGTTTCTTTTCAGGCTGATTTTTACCAGTTCTTCTCTGAGAAGAGCTAAGTCTGTCACACTGGAACGTCACATAATTTTGCTGTTACTGTGTACATAGTCTCCAGGTTGTTCACTTCACTCAGCATTAGTTCATGGAAGTCTCCACAGGCTTTTCTGAAATCAGCCTGCTCATCATTTCTTATACAACAGTAATATTCCATTATATTTATGTGTCATAATTTATTCAGCCATTCCCAGTTGATGGACATCCACTTAGTTTCCAGTTCCTTACCACCACAAAAGAGTTCCTATGAACATTTTTGTACATGTGGGTCTTTTTCATCTTTTATGATCACTTTAGGATACAGACCCAGTGGATCAAAGGGTATGTATATTTTGATAGCCCTTTGGGCATAATTCCAAATTGCTCTCCAGAATGGCTAGATCAATTCACAATTCTACCAACACTGCATTGGTGCCCCGATTTTCCCACATCCCCTCCAACATTAATCATTATGTTTTTTCTGTTGTCTTAGCTAATTAGATAGGTGTGAGGTAGGACTTCAGAGTTGTTTTAATTTGGATTTTTCTAATCACTAATGATTTAGAAATCATTTTTTCATGACTATGGATGATTTTAATTTCTTTCTTTGAAAATTATCTGCTCATATTCTTTGACTATTTATTAAATGAGAAATTACTTGTATTCTCATAAATATGAGTTAATTCTGTATGTTTTA
This sequence comes from Myrmecobius fasciatus, assembly GCA_023553655.1. Taxonomy (NCBI): domain Eukaryota; kingdom Metazoa; phylum Chordata; class Mammalia; order Dasyuromorphia; family Myrmecobiidae; genus Myrmecobius; species Myrmecobius fasciatus. Next base: position 299,754 of record JAJPUD010001453.1, read on the forward strand.
GAAATGAGGCCTTTATCAGAAGCACTGGCTATAAAAATTGTTTCCCAGCTCTCTGCTTCCCATCTAATCTTGTCCACATTAATTTTGTTTGAGCAAAAACTTTTAATTTAATGTAATAAAAATTATCCATTTTGCATTTCATAATACTCTCTATTTCTTGTTTGGTCATAAATTCTTCCCTTCCCCAAAGGTCTGACTGGTAAACAATCCTTTGTTCTCCTAATTTGCTTATAGTATCATCCTTAATGTTTAAAACATGAACCCATTTCTACCTTATTTTTCTTTTCATTAGTTTTCTTAATATTCTTGACTTTTTGTTCTTCCAGTTGAATTTTATTTTTTCTAGCTCATTGATATGGCATTGAAAATGTAGATTAATTTAGGAAAGAATATTTTTATGGTATTACGTCGGCCTACCTATGAGCATTTGACATTTTCCATTTGTTTAGACTTGACTTTATTTTCGTGAAAAGTGTTTTGTAATTGATTTGTATTGTTCCTGGATTTGTCTTGACAAGTAGACTCCCAAATATTTTAAACTGTTTACAGTTATTTTAAATGGAATTTCTTTATCTCTTGCTTCTGAACTTTGTGGGTAATACATTGAAATATTGATGATTTATGTGGGTTTATTTATATCTTGCAGACTTTACTAAAGTTGTTAATTCTTTCAGGTAGTTTTTTAGTTGATACTCTGGGATTTTTCTAAATAGACCATCATGCTATCTAGCAGATGATTTTTCTGTAGTGGAACACATTCATAGTCTTGTATGAACCCAAGTACAAAGAAAAAAAGAATCAATCTCTCTCTCTCTCTTTCTCTCTATTTTCTTAAACTTTTTATTTGCAAAACATATGTATGGGTAATTCTTCAACATTAACCCTTACAAAGCTTTCTGTTACAAATTTTTCCCCCCTACTCCCTAGCCCTCCCCTAGATGGCAGGATATCCACTACATGTTAATTATGTTATAATACTTGACAAATCGAATATATGTATACATATTTCCACACATCATTTTTGTGCAAGAAAAATCGTATCTACAAGAAAGAAGAATCAGAAAAAGGAAACACACTGCAAGCAAACATTAATAGAGAGCATGAAAATGTTATGTTGTGGTCCACATTTCACATCCCTCTCTCTGGGTGTATATGGCTTTCTTCACTGAACAACTGGAACTGGTTTGAAACATTTCATTGTTGAAGAGAGCCATGTCCATCAGAATTGATCATCATATAGTATTGTTGTTGCTGTGTATAATGATCTCCTGGTTCTGCTCACTTCACTCAGCATCAGTTCATGCAAGTCTCTCCAGGCCTCTCTGAAATCATCCTTCTGGTTGTTTCTCACAGAACAATAATATTCCATCATATTTATATACCATAATTTATTCAGCCATTCTCCAATTGATGGGCATCCATTCAGTTTCTAACCACTACAAAAAGGGCTGCCACAAACATTCTTGCACATGTGGGGCCCTTTCCTTCTTTTATGATTTCTTTGGGATATAAGCCCAATAGAAACGCTACTGGGTCAAAGGTTGTGCACAGTTTGATAACTTTTTGAGCATAGTTCCAAATTGTTCTCCAGAATGGCTGGATCTGTTCACAGTTCCACCAACAATGCATCAGTGTCCCAGCCTTCCCATATCCCCTCCAACACCTGTCATTTTAGCCAATCTGACAGGTGTGTAGTGGTACGTCAGAGTTGTCTTAATTTGCATTTCTCTGATCAGTAGTGATTTGGAGCAACTTTTCATATGACTACAAATAGTTTTAATTTCATCATCTGAAAATTGTCTGTTCATATCCTTCGAGCATTTATCATTTGGAGAATGGCTTGAATTCTTATAAATATGAGACAATTCCCTATATATTTTAGAAATGAGGCCTTTATCAGAACCCTTAAATGTAAAGATGATTTCCCAATTTGATGCTTCCCTCCTAATCTTGTCTGCATTAGTTTTGTTTGTACAGAAACTTTTTAACTTAATATAGTCAAAATTATATATCTGGTGTTCAATTAAGAGTTCCAGATCTTCTTGGGATATAAATTTATTCCATCTCCACAGATCTGAGAGAGATAAACTATCCAATGTTCCCCTAATTTGCTTACAGTATCACTCTTTATATGTAGATCATGAACCCATTTCAATCTTATCTTGGTATGTGTTGTTATGTGTGGGTCAAGTCCTAATTTCTTCCACACTAGTTTCCAATTTCCCAGCAGTTTTTGCTGAATAGTGAGTACTTATCCCAAAAGCTGGGGTCTTTGGGTTTATCAAGCACTAAATTGCTAAAGTTATGACCTAGATTGTCCTGATATCCTGTCCTATGCCACTGATCAACTGATCTATTTCTCAGCCAGTACCACATGGTTTTGATGACCGCTGCTTTATAATATAGTTTTAGATCTGGTACAGCAAGGCCACTTTTATCTACTGTTTTTTTTTTTTTTTCATTAATTCCCTTGAGATTGTTGACCTTTTGTTCTTCCAAATGAACTTTGCTACTATTATTTCTAGATCTGTAAAATAATTTCTTGGGAGTTTGATTGGTATGGCACTAAATAAGTAAATTAGTTTGGGTAGTATTGTCATTTTTATTATATTAGCTCAGTCTACCCATGAGCACTTAATGTTTTTCTAATTGACTAGTTGTGATCTTATTTGTGTGGAAAGTGTTTTGTAGTTTAGTTCGTATAGTTTCTGACTTTTTCTTGGCAGATAGATTCCCAAATATTTTATGCTGTCATCCATTATTTTGAATGGGATTTTTTTTTGTATCTCTTGCTGCTGACCTTTGTTGGTAATATATAAAAATGCTGCTGATTTCTGTTGATTTATTTTGAATCCTGCAACTTTGCTAAAGTTGTGAATTGTTTCTAGTAGTTTTTTAGTTGAGTCTCTAGGGTTCTCTAAGTATACCATCATGTCATCTGCAAAGAGTGATAATTTGGTTTCTTCATTACCTACTCTAATTCCTTTTATCTCTTTTTCTTCTCTTATTGACAAAGCTAACATTTCTAATACAATATTAAATAGTAATGGTGACAGTGGACAGCCTTGTTTCACTCCTGATCTTATTGGGAATGGTTCTAGTTTGTCTCCATTACATACGATGCTTGCTGATGGTTTTAAGTAGATGCTACTAATCATTTTAAGGAAAAGCCCATTTATTCCTATACTCTAGTGTTTTTAATAGGAATGGGTGCTGGATTTTATCAAATGCTTTTTCTGCATCTATTGAAATAATCATATGGTTTTTGTTAGTTTGGTTATTAATATAATTGATTATGCTGATAGTTTTCCTGATATTGAACCAGCCCTGTATTCCTGGTATAAATCCTACTTGGTCATAGTGTACTATCCTGGGGATGACTTTCTGTAATCTCATTGTTAATATCTTATTAAAAATTTTTGCATCAATATTCATTAGGGCAATTGGTCTATAGTTTTCTTTCTCTGTTTTCACCCTACCTGGTTTAGCTATCAGCGCCATATTGGTATCATAGAAGGAGTTTCGTAGTATACCTTCTGTCCCTATTTTTTCAAATAGTTTTTATAATATTGGAATTAGTTGTTCTTTGAATGTTTGGTAGAATTCACATGTAAAACTGTCTGGCTCTGGAGATTTTTTCTTAGGGAGTTGATTAATAGCTTGTTCTATTTCTTTTTCTAAAATGGGGCTATTTAAATAATTTATTTCCTCTTCTGTTAACCTGGGCAATCTATATTTTTGTAGATATTCCCCCGTTTCATTTAGATTATCAAATTTATTGGTATAAAGTTGGGCAACATAACTCCTAATTATTACTCTAATTTCCTCTTCATTGGAGGAAAGTTCTCCCTTATTTTTGAGACTAACAGTTTGATTTTCCTCTTTCCTTTTTCTGATCAAATTAACTTAAGGCTTATCTATTTTGTTTTTTTTTTTCATAAAACCAACTCTTAGTTTTATTGATTAATTCAATAGTTTTCTTATTTTCAATTTTATTAATCTCTCCTTTTATTTTCAGAATTTCCAATTTGGTATTTCATTGAGGGTTTTTAATTTGTTCTTTTTCTAGTTTTTTTTAAATAATAAGCCCAATTTGTTGATCTTCTCTTTCTCTATTTTATGCAAGTAAACATCTAGAGATATAAAGTTACCCCTAATAACCGCTTTGGCCGTATCCCACAAATTTTGGTATGTTGCCTCATTATTGTCATTCTCCTGGATGAAATTATCCATTGGGTGTATAATTTACTTTTTCACCTATTCATTCTTCAGCATTAGATTATTTAATTTCCAATTAACTTGTGGTCTCTTTTGAGATTCTTTATGTAATCTTCCAGGTAAGCCTTCTGAAAAGCGTACCAGCTAATGTGCGCCTTTGTGGCTTCATCTGGTACTGCATTCCCTTTAGGAACCTCAGAATCTGGGGTTTGCCCTACTTTCTCTCAGTAAAAGCTGTCTATGGTGAGAGCTCTCTTCTGCTTCTTGCTCATGTTTTTGAGCTGAGGAACAAGCACTGGACAGGTAGCCTTTTCATTTTGCCCTGGGGCAGTTCCCCAGTTGACTTCCTGGTCAGGCTAGATTTGCACTAGGACCACACTTTCAGCTGCTCTCAATCCACCCTTTACCAAAGGCAGATGTGCCAAAGCACTTGCCTGTGAGCAGAGCAAAGTGGTCCAAGTGTCTCCCAGGGACTTCCTGGGTGCCTAACATTCAGTGCTCCATTCCAGCCCCGGACTTGCGCCCCGGCTGTGCGCTGGCATCTGAGCACTGCAAGCTGCTCGATCCCCTGCCTGTCTGAAACTGACCTGCCCTGGAGTTCTTTCAAAATAGATTTTTAATAGAAGTGCGTTGTACTCCAAGTGTTTGATGGAGCCCTCACTCCAGAACCAGTTCGGAGGCTTAATTTGTTCTGGTTCTAAGGGAAGATTAGAGGAGCTCACAGAGAATGATGTCTGCAGTTCACCATCTTGGCTCCGCCCCCGATATATTATGTTTTGATTACACAAAAATATTTGATTTCTGGAGCAACCATAGTCTTAAGTGCTTTTTAAATAAATTATCTTCTATGCATTTATTAAGATCATACAAGATTTTTAGATGCAACAATCACTTTGCTTAATATTTTTATTATCAGTACTAGGCAAGGCAAAAAAGAGGAAGGTTTACATTCACCTTTGGTTTTTGTCACTTTCATGAAGGATGTCTCACACAGAATCTGTATCCTAAAGAGATTTCTGATAGATAGTAAAACTCTTTATATGCTTCTGTTTGTGGATGAAATGATGCCGATTTTTTTTCAAGTCTCCAGATAGTGAGGGGCTTTTTTCTCCTATTTTCAATTGCATTTTATTTTCTCCTGTTACACACACACACACACACACACACACACACACACACACACACACACAC
>JAJPUD010001453.1:305172-402703 GCA_023553655.1 Myrmecobius fasciatus
CACACACACACACACACACACACACACACACACACACACACACACACTTTTTTTTTTGGTTATACATTTACATTCTTTTTTTTCCTCCCAACATATTTCCTTACTAATCATGTTGGCAGAGAAAAATCAAAACGAGAGAAAAAGCACAAGAGGAAAAAAAAAGAAAAAGGAAGAGAAAAAAAAATAGTGAACATAGCATGTATTGATTTAGATTTGATCTCCATAGTTCTCTCTTCTGGATGTGGATGCAATTTTCCATCCAAAATTTATTGGAATTGCATTGAATCACTGAACCATGGAGAAGATCCAAATATGTCATGGGTGATCATCATATAGTCTTGTTATTTACTGTGTACATTGTATTCCTGGTTCTGTTTCTTTGCTCAGTATCAGTTCATATACATCTCTTCAAGGCTTTGTAAATTCACCTTGTTCATCATTTTTATAGAACAATAATATTCCATTACTTTCATATGCCATAACTTATTCAGCCATTCCCCAATTAATGGGCATCTACTCATTTTCTAATTCTTTGCCACCACAAAGAGAGTTGTTGCAAACATTTTTGTACATGTGAATCCTTTTTACTCTTTTATGATTTCTTTGGGATACAGATCCAGTAGAAACTCTGCTCGATCAAAAAGTATGCCCAGTTTGATAGCCCTTTGGGCATAATTCCAAATTGCTCTCTTGGATCACATCACAATTTCATGAACAAAGTATTAGTGTCCCAGTTTTCCCACATTCATCATTATCTTTTCCTGTCATCTTAGCCAACTGAGATGTGTGTAATAGTACCTCAGAGTTGTCTTAATTTGCATTTTTCTGATCAATAGTGACTTAGAGCATTTTTTCATATGACTATAAATGGTTTAATTTCTTCATCTGAAAATTGTCTGTTAATAATATCCTTTGGGGCAGCTAGGTGGCGCAGTGGATAGAGCACCAACCCTGAAGTAAAGAGGACCTGAGTTCAAATTTGATCTCAGACATTTAACATTTCCTAGCTGTGTGACCCTGGGCAAGTCACTTAACCTCAATTGCCTCAGCAAAAAGCAAATAATAATAATAATAATAATAATAATAATAATATCTTTTGAACATTTATCAATTGGGGAAAGACTTTTAGTCTTACAAATTTGAAACAGTTCTTTATATATTTTAGAAAAAGACCTTTATAAGAAACACTGGTTGTAAAAAAAAAAAAATTATTCCAGCTTTCTGCTTCCCTTCTATTTTTTTCTGTGTTGTGTTTTTACAAAATCTTGTTTATATAATGTAGTCACAATTATCCATTTTGCATTATATAATGTTCTCTTTTTTTTTTTTTTTTTTGTCATAAATCCCTTTCTTCTCCAAAGATCCGAGAAGTAAACAATCCCTTGCTTTCCAAATTTGCTTATGGTATCACCCTTTTTCTATAAGTAAATTCTAAGGGGACTTTTTAATGAGATTGATTAAATGCTCAGAAGTTTATTGGCCTAACAATTTACACCGGTATAAGTTGGTTTAAAAAAAATATATATATTCCTTGAATTATGAGATGTGTGAACAAGCAATAAATTGATTTAATCAACTTGTACATATATTTTCTTTCTTTTTTTTTTAAATTAAAGCTTTTTATTTGCAAAACATATGCATGGGTGATTTTTCAACATTGACCCTTGCAAAGCTTTCTGTTATAAATTTTTCCCTCCTTTCCCCAACCCCCTCCCCTAGATGGCAGGTAGTTCAATACATGTTAACTATGTTGAAATATATGACAAATCCAATGTATGTATACTTATTTGTAGTTATCTTGCTGTACAAGAAAAATCGGATCTACAAGGGGGGGGGGAAATAACCTGAGATGCATAATACAAGCAAACATCAATAGAGAATGTGAAAATGCTATGCTGTGGTCTACACTCAGATCCCACAGGCCTCTCCCTGGGTGTATATGGCTTTCTTCATCACTGAACAACTGGAACTGATTTGAAACATCTCATTGTTGAGGAGAGTCATGTCCTTCAGAACTGATCATCATATAGTCTTGTTGTTGCCGTGTATAATGATCTCCTGATTCTGCTCATTTTACTCAGCATCAGTTCATGTAGGTCTCTCCAGGCCTCTCTGAAATCATCTTCCTGGTTGAACAATAATATTCTATAACATTCATATACCATAGTTTATTCAGCCATTCTCCAATTGATGGGCATCCATTCAGTTTCCCGTTTCTAGCCGCTACAAAAAGGGCTGCCACAAATATTTTTGCACATGTGGATCCCTTTTCTTACGTTAATATCTCTTTGGGATATAGGCCTAGTGGAAACACTGCTGCGTCAAAGGGTCTACACAGTTTGATAACTTTTTGAGCATAGTTCCAAATTGCTCTTCAGAATGGTTGGATCTATTCACAGTTTCATCAGCAATGTATCAGTGTCCCAGTTTATCCACATTCCCTCCAACATTCATCATTTTCTTTTCCTGTCATCTTAGCCAATCTGACAGGTGTGTAGTGGTATCTCAGAGTTGTCTTAATTTGAATTTCTTTGATCAATAGTGATTTGGAGCACCTTTTCATATGACTAGAAATAGTTTTAATTTCATCATCTGAAAATTGTCTTTTCATATCCTTTGTCCATTTATCAGTTGGAGAGTGGCTTGAATTCTTATAAATAAGTCAATTCTCTATATATTTTAGAAGTGAGGCCTTTATCAGAACTCTTAAATGTAAAAGTGATTTCCCAATTTATTGCTTCCCTCCTTGTCTGCATTAGTTTTGTTTGTACAAAACCTTTTCATCTTAATATACTCAAAATTATGTGGCATTCAGTTAATAGTTCCAGTTCTTCTTAGGACACAAATTCCTTCTCCACAGGTCTGAGAGGTAAAGTATCCTATGCTCCTCTAATTTGCACTTTTTATGTCTAATTCATGAATCGATTTAGATCTTATCTTGGTATGTTCTGTTAGGTGTGGATCAAGTCCTGATTTCTTCCACACTAGTTTCCAATTTTCCCAGCAGTTTTTGTCAAATGCTGAGTTCTTATCCCCAAAGCTGGGGTCTTTGGCTTTATCAAACACTAGATTGCTATAGTTATTGCCTAGTTTGTCCTGTTATCTTATCCTATTCCACTGATCGACTACTCTATTTCTTAGCCATTGTACATATATTTTCAAAAAGGAACAATATGTGGAAAATGTGGTGAGCCTGGACTACGTTAGGCTAGATTACAAAGCACTAGTTGAACAGGACTTTCAGTTATTTTCATCTGTTTACTTATATAAAAGCCTACATTTTAAATATGAGTAGACTCTAATTATTAGTACAAATCATGGTACAGAATATCCAAAGATCCAAATTGTAGGTGACCTAAAGGAAAATGGAGAGATATATGGTCAACATAAGAGGGTAGCAACATTTCAGCAATAATGATTTAATATATAAATAAAAATATTACCTAACAAATACATTTTCAAAAAGATATGTGCTGTCTGTAAAGTCGGAGCAATTTATTGCTGTATCTTAAAAGGCAAAAATATTGTCAAGGCCTGTAGATAATAGATCTGCCTTGACATATTTATAGGAAAGCATGGATCAGATTCATACATGTTGAGAAAATGTGGATAACTTGGAATCAGAATTCTCAAATCTGCTTTATTTTAGATCCATAAAAATAGATCTCTTTGAAAGAGAAAGCTTTTGACTATGGTGATCACATTTAAACTCAGTATACATAAGAAACTAGTGAGAAAGAGTTCTCTTAAAGTGTATTCCAATTGCTAGGCCTTACACAGTACAAGTCTGGGTAATGAATGAATTTGTAGATGTACTTTCTAAGTCACTCTCACTCATCTTTGAAAATTCAAAGAGTTTCTTTATGAATATTTATAAAGGAAAATGGTGATCATGACAAGCCAGCCTGAGTCCTTTAGTAATATCATGCTAAATTGGTGAGTTGTTGGGTCATTGAGAAGGGAAAGGATAATGATAAAAATAATAGTATACTTGAATTTCAACAAGGAATTTGAGAAATTTTATTATGATATCTATATGCACAAGATGGAGTCAATATGATGATGATGATGTTATTAAGGTGAGCGACTACAGAAAAAAGTGACTAATTTCTGTCAGTGTTGAGTTGTCTCTATTTGGAGACATCTTTCATATGGATGTTAATTATTAATAATTCCTTTTTTGTAGAGTATTCATATTTTTAAAATTATTTATTCATTGAGTAAAGAATCTTGATTTTTAAATATTTGTTATTGCTTTTACATCTTAGATATCAAATTGTTATTAGAGATTTTGGTGACAAAGTTTTTTTCCCCCAATCTATGGTCTTTGTTGCATTATTTTTGTTTATGTAAGAGTTCAGTTTAAAGTAATTAAAATTAATCTCTTTTTATGATATTCTCTATCCTTGTTTTGATTAAAGATTGATTTTGTACTCTCCTAACCATAAATGTGAATGATCCCTGTGAAATTTTGTGTGTGTGTGTGTGTGTGTGTGTGTGTGTGTGTGTTTTGTGATCCTTTATATTCAACTCTGCTTTATGTTTTGAACTTATTAATGTCTTGTAGTATAAGATATTGGTTTAAATCCAGTTTCTCTCAAGTTATTATAAACTGTTTTCAGGACTTTTTGTCATGTTATTCCTCATGAATTTATGTTTTCTTGTTTACTGAACATGTAGTTAGTTATTCAGTTTACTTGTTTCTTATGTTATCTATTACTTCCCACTGTTTATTAATTAGTACTAGATTTGTTTAATATTTACTACTTTATACAATTTGAGCTTTAGATGGTCCCCCCCCCCCCCGAGGCAATTGGGGTTAAGTGACTTGCTCAAGGTCAAACAGCTAGGAAGTATTGTATCTGAGGCCAGATTTCAACTCAGGTACTCCTGACTTCAGGGCTGGTGCTCTATCTACTGTACCAACTAGCTGCCCCACCCCATTGTGTTTTAATGTTTTTGAAGTTCTGTCATTTGAGTTCAAGAAAATCTGAAGTTTGTGGTAATACAATTTTTTGTCAATTTCATTATACCAGTCTCGAATTTCTAAGAATGATCATCCTGTGAATGGCATTGCCTCATGTGTTGTCTGAGCAGTAAGTCTACTGTCGAAAAATGAGAATAGATTTATAAGAATAGAATAATATTACTATGTAGATTTCGTTGATCTTGTTTCAACCATTTCAAGTTTTTGAAGGAAATCAGTAGTTGGGTTTATATTTCTCAGATCTGTTTATTTGCTTTGTGTTGTAATCATAAAACTGAAAATTGATCACTATTTATAAATGAAGAGACTATGACTTGAAACGTTTTATCACTCCATTTTATTTCTCTTTAAGGATGCAGAGGGCTCTACATGCTTGCACCTAGCTGCCAAGAAAGGACACTATGATGTGGTTCAGTATTTGCTCTCAAATGGACAGATGGATGTCAATTGCCAGGTAAGGTTTACAGCTATGGATTGGACATGTAATGGCACATGTCATGCTGTCCCTTATTCCTCTGAGTTGTTGCTAAGTGGTGGCAGAAGAGCTTTCATCCTTTTCAAAATCATATAGTAGGTACATGCCTATTTTTTATTCTTGGGATAAAATAGTGGACTAACTCTTTCCTTGTTACAGACTGAGTTATGCAGAAAATATAAATGGTTCAACCAGCAAATACTTTTTTGAGCTTGTCTATTCTTTACAAGGCCTTTTGTTAGTTACAAACCCTGCAAAGGTCTCCAGATCAGATGTCAACTTCCCCTATTCTCCATCTTCTCATCCCATATTAAGATGTTGCTTCTTGGTTTTCCTAGAGCCTTCTCTTAGCACTTAGGTAGTGTTTATACCTTTTGCTTAATAATCTTACAAATCAGCTTGATGACCAAGAAGTGGGGGGGCACTATTTATGTGATAGAATAACAATATTGATTATCATCCATTTAAGCAATAATGTTAATGTCTAATAGGTTCAGTCTTCCCAGGATAATTTTCATCTTAAAAAAATAAAAGGTCAACCTCAAACGATCTCTTATTACTTAGGATGCATTACATAGTAGTAAGTCAGGCATAATCTTTGTCCCAGAAAATATATAGCAGTTCTGTATCCCACTTCTGAAAAGTTAAGCATTTCTCACTTTAAATGAAATGCCATAGTTTCCTGAATTGATAAGAGAAGCAAAGATGCTTCTTTGAATTTTGCTTTTCTTTTTGATTCCTATAAGCCATTTTTCTCTTACCATTAACACAGTTGTAATTTATTACCCAAGAAAAAATATTCATCAAAAGTCTGGTTATCATTTATTATTAGATCCACCAGAGTTGAGTAGTCCCCACCCTCAGCACTTATAATTTACTACATCCTTCCTATTGTAGAACAGAGCTGTTTATATTAGGATATATGAAAGAGGAAAAGAAACATTAATTTTATTCTTTGCATATTCAAGTGGTTGGTATTTTAATGGTCTGAGAATCCTGATGTTCCATTGCCTGGGCAGAGAGCAGAAATTTTTAGGAAATCTTGATTAATACCTTACAAGTTATCTCTTATACTGATCTTAATATGTCATGTTCTCTCCTTCTTTTCTGCTGTTAGCATTCTAATGCTTTAGTATAGTGGCCAGAGTTTATACTGGATTTAAAATTTTAGAAAACATATTTGAATCCAGATTTACTACATAACATCTATGCAGATTTGACTGGGTGCACTATAAATTTGTTTCATAACCTTTTCTTGTTCCTTACTGTAGTAAAGTAAAACTTTTACACTCCCCCAATTCCTAGAGAAATGGTTGCAAATCTTTTCTGCTCACCTTTTCTCAAACCTTCCATAGTTCTCTGCCTCTTCAACTTATTTGAGGACTTCAGACCTTATTTACTTTGGAAATTAGTCTGTTCTCCATAAATACCTTCTTCCCTTCTCTTTATCTCATCCTGTGCTTTCCCCCTTCACTTCATTTTCTTAGGACATTTACATGTGTCTTTGATTTCCTATGCTTCTGTCTTCATCAGGTTGTCTCTTTAATCATTCCACCTCTAATTTTCAGATATTTCTAATCATTGCAATGAGTTCCTTCACTACTATTACAAATAGAGTCTCTGAAGTATCTCTTTAGCAGATAAGACTGTCCACTGATAAAAAACAGGCACTGGGAACCCTCTTCAAGCTCAAGATTCTTCCATCCTTCAAACAAACCTCATCTCTATACCTTACCATTCCCTAAAATTTTTGTTCCCTATACTTTTCCTCCCTTTATCCACCAAACTCCTAGAAAAATTTGTCTGCATGTATGTGCCTAAGTCCTTTTCTCTTTTTTCACATGTCAGTGTCCTGTAGTCTGGCTTTTCACTTAACTGAAATTATTTTCTCTAAAGTTATCAATTATTTCTTAGTCAATTCTGTTGTCTTTTCTTAATCCTTATCCTTCTTGATTTCTCTGCACCATTTGCTACTGCTAATCATCTGGGATTCTCTTTCCTATCTAGTTCTTTATGACTGTTCTTTCCTGTTTCTGTTTGACTTCTCCTTCACAACCTCCTTTACTAGATAATCATTCATATCATACTCCCAAAGCTTTGTTCTATGACTTACTCTCTTTTTTCTTTTCATGCTCTCATCATCTCCCGTATTTCTTTACATAAACAGACATACATAATTATTTATATCCAGATTACTCAAAGATCTGTTATATCTGGTATTTTTCTCTTCTGAAGTCTTTGTCCACCTATTGAACATTGACATGCTTCAAACTAAAATGTCTAATATATATTAAGACTATTCCACTTTTTTTTTTTTTTTTTTTTTTTGAGGGCACTATCCCTTCTCCTAAATTTTTTCTTTTGTGTACTAAATTTTAGCTGTTACATTTCTGGACTTTTCTGTTTTGGAGTCCCTTTCATAAGATGATTTTACATTCTTTCTATCTTCATTTTACTTTTATGATTCCATGAGATCTAGACATTTTTTATTTATGGTTTCTTAAAATATATGGTCCAAACATTTTTGAGGGGGTCAGTTTTTAGAGAGACAGATGATTCTTACATTATCCTTAATTTTTTTCCAAGTCAATTATTTCTAATTTCAGATTTTATTTTTTTCCCTCTTTTATCCTCAACTTATATATATTTTTGTTTTGTTTTAATATTTTTTACTGTGTCATGAAATTATCAGTCTCTTGGGTCTATTCTAAATTTCTGGTAATCTATTTCTTTAGTAAAGTTTATCATCTGTTCTAAGACATTTATATTTCCATTTATTTCCTTCAGAGCTTTTATTTCAATACATATTTCCATCTTCGTGTCTTCTAAATATTCTGAAATTGCTGAAGGTCTATTTTTTTTCCTTTGCATATCTGATTGTGGTTGTTAAAGAGTTAATTCCTGCTATATGGAGATCTCTCAGTTTGTAGGTTTTTTTCCTATTGATTAATTGATTGATATTGCTTTGATTTACTCATCTCTCTAGCTTTGGTTCCTGGATTGAGATGTTGTGTGTTGGCTAAACTTGGAGGGTAGGAGTAGAAAGAAAAAGCACCACCAATTGCAGATTTGGGTGATAGGATGAAACGCTCAGCTTTGCTTCAGTCCTAGATCCTTTCAGGCCCCAGGAATCCCTGGCTGAGGGAGTAAGCACTAGCTTGTTGGTGCCCTTTCCTGTTTTTGCTTTTTATTTTTTTTATTTTTTTATTAAAGCTTTTTATTTGTATAACATATGTATGGGTAGTTCCCCAGCATTGATCTTTACAAAGCTTTCCATTACAAATTTTACCACCAGTCCCCTCCCCTCCCCTAGATGGCAGGAAGCCCACTGCATGTTAATAATGTTGAAATACTTGACAAGTTGTGCAAGAAAAATCCTATCTACAAGAAAAAAAAAGAAAATCAGAGAAAGGCAACACAATGCAAGCAAACCTCAATAAAGAGCATGAAAATGTTATGTTGTGGTCCATGTTTCATATCCCTCTCTCTGGGTGTATATGATTTTCTTCAGTGAACAATTGGAACTGGTTTGAGACAATTCTTTGTTGCAGAGAGCCATGTCCATCAGAATTGATCATCATGTAATAAATATTGTTGTTGCTGTGTATAATGATCCCCTGGTTCTGCTCATTTCACTCAGCATCAGTTCATGCAAGTCTCTCCAGGCCTCTCTGAAATCATCTTGCTGGTCGTTTCTTACAGAGCAATAATATTCCATAACATTCATATACCATAATTTATTCAGCCACTCTCCAATTGATGGGCATCCCTTCAGTTTCCAGTTTCTAGCCACTACACAAAGGGTGCCACAAACATTCTTGCACATGTCGGACCCTTTCCCTCCTCTAAGATCTCTTTGGGATATAGGTCCAATAGAAACACTGCTGGGTCAAAGGGTATGCACAGTTTGATAACTTTTTGAGCATAGCTCCAAATTACTCTCCAGAATGGTTGGATCCGTTCACAGTTCCAACAACAATGTATCAGTGTCCAGGTTTTCCCACATCCCCTCCAACATTCATTGTTATCTTTTCCTGTCATTTTAGCCAATCTGACAGGTGTGTAGTGGTACCTCAGGGTTGTCTTAATTTGCATTTCTCTGCTCAATAGTGATTTGGTGTAACTTTTCATATGACTAGAGATGGTTTTAATTTCATCATCTGAAAATTGTCTGTTCATCTCCCTTGACCACTTATCTATTGAAGAGTGGCTTGAATTCTTATATATATGAGACAATTCTGTATATATTTTAGAAATGAGACCTTCTGTTTTTGCTTTTTAGCTTCTTGCTGACCTCTTTTTCAATTCTGGTATAGACGTCACCTGTTCCTAATTTTTTTATTGAAATTCTTGATCATTACAATGTCTGATTTGAGCTTCAGGGTTTAGCTGCAGTACAGATATGAGAGCAGTATTATTTGCATCCTGTTTAGGTAGTCATCTCTATAGAATTTTTCCTCTTGGGCCTTTCTAATACTTACCTGTTTCATTCCCTGAGAATAAATCACTTAGAATTATAGAATTATAATTTTATTTTCCATCATCCCGCAGTGTAGATGACATTCTTATTTATTCATCCCTTTAAAATGAGATGACGAGTGGGTTGTTGTTGTTTGTTTGTTTTTTGGATTTTTTTTTTTTTTTGTAGAAGTGGAACTATAACATAAACTAAATAGCATCTTGACCTCTTGTGTATTTTTCTTATTTGTTTGTTTGTTTGTTTGTTTTCCTGTTTATTCTAAAAACTAGGATGATGGTGGCTGGACACCAATGATTTGGGCCACAGAATATAAACATATTGATCTTGTGAAGCTCTTGCTAGCTAAAGGATCAGACATCAACATACGAGACAATGTAAGTTTGTTTATAACATTTTGGCCCTACATATGCAATCATGTGCAGAAAAAAATTTTAAACTAAACACATAATTGACAATATTTTAAACTTTATTGATATAATTTACTTTCTCTTCCTTCCCTCTCTCTCTCCCTCATTTTTTCTCTCCCATCTCTCCCTCCCTCCCTTTTTTCCTTCCATAAAGAAAAAAAAAAATTTCCTAGTTTTTAAAGGTTTTGAGATACCAGATAATACATATTTATTATTTATTTATTACTAACTTAACATTCCACAAAATTTTATTAAATATATAAAATAAGAAACCAAATCTTACTTAGATTCCTTAGCATTTATCAAAGAAAATTAAAATAAGCCAGCCTACTGCAAACCAAAATAACAGGTAAAAGACTAGAAGTTTTTAAAACTCAAGTTGTATATATAAGTTTTTTTAGCAAATCATTTAATACCTTATTACATTATATTCTGGCCTTAGTAATTCTTTTTTTTATTATTTAGAAATATTTACAACATTATAATTGTTCCATACATTTTTATGGGTGATTCTTTTGGTAAATGACTTAAGTATTCAGCACTTTTTTTTTTTTTTTTGCATCAAGTAATGAGTACTGCTTGTGAAATAAATGTCTACTGAAATTGAACTGACACACTGAAATTTTTTGACATCAGTTTGATGAACAACAGCTTAGAAAAACTATACATAATTTTACAATTCAGGTCTTTGTGTGTGTGTTTATTTTTTAGGCAATAACTTTTTATTTTCAAAATATGTTTCAAAATATTTTCAACAGTTATCCTTGTAAAACCTTGTTTCAATTTTTTTTCCTCCTTTCCCCTTATCATCCTCCCCAGACAGCAAATAAATCCAATATATGTTAAACGTGTGCAATTCTTCTATACATATTTCCATATTTATCACGCTGTACAAGAAAAATCAGATCAAAAAAAAAAATGAGAAAAGAGAAAAAAGCAAGCAAACAAGAACAAAAAATCTGAAAATGCTATGTTGTGATCCATCTTCAGTCCCCATAGTTCTCTTTCTGCATGCAGATGGCTCTCTTCATCACAGGTCTCTTGGAATTGGCCTGAATTACCTCATTGTTGAAAAGAATCACATTCAAGTGTTTTTTTGTTTTTTTTTTAATTAAAGCTTTTTATTTGCAAAACATATGCATAGGTAATTTTTCAACATTCACCCTTACAAAGTTTTCTTTTTTTTTTTGCTTTTTGCTAAGGCAGTTGGGGTTAAGTGACTTGCCCAGGGTCACACAGCTAGGAAGTGTCTGAGACCAGATTTGAACTCAGGTCCTCCTGACTTCAGGGCTGGTGCTCTATCCACTGCGCCACCTAGCTGCCCCACAAAGCTTTCTTTTAAAAAATTTTTCCCTCCTATCCCCCATCCCCTCCCTAGATCCAGGAAATCTAATACATGTTAATTATGTTAAAATATTTGAGAGATCGAGAGAGAGAGAGTGTGTGTGTGTGTGTGTGTGTGTATCTGTGTGTGTCTGTGTGTGTCTGTGTGTGTCTGTGTGTGTCTGTGTCTGTGTGTATTTATACAGTTATCTTGCTGTACAGGGGGAAAAAAACCTGAGAAGGAAAACATAATGTAAGCAAACATCAATAGAGAATGTGAAAATGCTATGTTGTGGTTCAAACCCAGATCCCACGTCAAGTGTTTCTTATCCACATCAAGTGTTTCTTAATAAGAGTCTTCCCACTGCCATAATCATGTAGGGAATGTTTACATACCTATTGACTTTTGATGTGTAAATAGAATAACCATATTACCGATCTTTTAATTCATGAATAAAAATAAATAAAGTGATTAGCATGTATAAAGCTTTGTGGTATAAATACAAAAGGCAAGATGGTCTCTATCCACAATGAGTTTGTACTTTGATGGAGGGGTTAACCACAGATAAATGAGTAGGGTCCTTGATGGGGCATTTTTTTTTCCAGTAGCAGTGGCAATATTGATTTTATTCTGGCTTCAGAACTCGGAGTTGGGGGGTGAGGGAGGAAGGGAGGTTGTCATAGGAGCAGGACATATTATAAAAAGGTAGCCAGGGTTAAAGTGAAACATGATTGGAATCAGACTTGATACTGTGAGACAAGACTCTAGCCATGCCATTGAAATTCTCACTGCAGAAGTTCCTGAGCCAAATGAAACTGTAAATTTGAAAGATAGGATTAATAGCAAGGGATCCTATTTTTCTTCTTGTGCAAAAGCTCAAAATATGATGAAATTTTAGTTGATTAGGCTGTTTATTTTACATTTTTCTTTCTAGGAAGAAAATATTTGTTTGCATTGGGCAGCTTTTTCTGGTTGTGTTGAAATAGCAGAGATACTATTGGCTGCTAAGTGTGATTTACATGCAGTAAACATTCATGGAGACTCACCTTTGCATATTGCAGCCAGGGAAAACCGTTATGATTGTGTGGTGTAAGTATGACTTAGACTATCACTAGACAATTATTTTGGAGTTGATATTCATTGTTTTTTTGATTGGGAAAATTATACATAAAAAAGCAATAGAAAATCTTAATACTTCAAAAATGATGCCTTTTCTGTGGTACTATACTGATTTTGATTTCTAGCCATTTATCAGACCTATACATTAAATCTTAGAAGAAGAAGGGTTTTATTTTCTTTCAGTTTATGTAGTATTAAAATGGATCATAATATCAACCAAGGCACTTAGTGCTTTTTCTCCTTTAAGGTAGACTCAGTTTTTCTATACTTTTTTCAGATGAGTATTGGCAAATCCTTATATTATTCATACTAGAAATTGAAAAAATTCTCTTCTGGTTTTATATATAAACATATATAAAATTTATTGAGAAGTGACACACACAAACACATATACTATAAGCTGTACATATATCTATATATGATATAGGAGTAGATTTTTCTTTATGATCATGTTTGATTCAAGCTTGTACTACTATAGTTTTAACACCACTTGCTATGACCTTTAGGACTAGAAATTGCTGTATTTGTGTACATTTTCAATATATGTTCACCAGAAGTAAAAATCTGAATCAAGGACTTAAAAAATAACATGCTAACTTTAGTCCATTATATGTCCTTTTTAGTTAGAATATGGTTTTTAGTGACTTTTGTAAAAGAATATGGGAGAGGGGCAGCTAGGTGGCATAGTGGATAGAGTCCCAGCCCTTAAGTCAGGAGGACCTGAGTTCAAATGTGGTCTCAGACACTTAACATTCCCTAGCTGTGTGACCCTGGGCAAGTCATTTAACCTCAATTGCCTCAGCAAAAAAAAGAAGAAGAAGAATATGGGAGAAAAGTGATGAGTTATTTCCCTTAGGAAAGTTGAGCCCATTTTTTCAGAATCTCTATTTAATCCTTAGGCTTTTGGATAATTTATAAATGAAAGAAAATAACTTTCATTTTAATAGTGTTATAAGAATTGTGAAATACTTCTCCTTCCTTGAAACATTTGTTGTTCACTATAATCTTCAGTAGTAGAGTCGGATTTTTGTTTTGTAGCCTCTTTCTCTCTCGTGGTTCTGATGTCACCCTAAAGAACAAGGAAGGAGAAACACCACTCCAGTGTTCCAGCCTCAACTCTCAGGTCTGGGGAGCTCTTCAAATGAATAAGAATCTCCGGGAATCTTCCAATGAAAAACCCGTCCAACTAGAAAAGACGATGAGTAGGTAAGATTGACTTAGATGTCAAGTGAGGTAGTTTCTTCATCTCATGGTTGACAAATTTCTGGATCACTTAAATCAAGTTAGTGACAAATAATTTGTATATATAACTGAAAATTAATTTAAAATAACATTTCTTTTAAATTGAAATATTTACATGTAATAATTAGGATAATTTTACTCAAAGTGTCACCCCATTACTTTATCTTGTTCTTTTTGTTAATAAGTTTTATTTTGGGGGGGAATTTCATTTTCAAATTAAAAAATTTTAATTCTTTCATTCTCATTTCCAATAATAGAGACATTGCTCGAGGTTATGAACGAATTCCCATTCCTTGTGTCAATGCTGTGGACAATGAGCCATGCCCTAGTAACTACAAGTATGTTTCACAGAATTGTGTGACATCTCCTATGAACATTGATAGAAATATTACTCATTTGCAGGTGAGTTAAATGTTAGGTTTTTTATGTTTAGTCTTATTGTACATTATCAGAGGCTGAAGAAGATTAAAACATACTTTGAAATATATGTCATTGGTGATTCTTGTACTGTCTTTCCTATCTATAGTTGCTTTCATTCCTCTTCTTCACCTTCAGAAGATTATGAATGCTCTTTTTCACATTATTTAGAAAGAACCCAGAAAAAGAACTTTATGAAATTTAGTAACAGTGTTTGGGACAGTTTTAAGAGCTGAAATGGGAGGAAAAATACTAGTATAAACAATAGTGTGAACATAGGGAAAATAGAAATCCATTATGGAAGTGAGTCAACAAAAAACAAAATTTATCTTGTGTTAAGTCATAAAGTTGTGTGTGTATTTATTGATTGCTTGCTGAGGCAATTGGGGTTAAGTGACTAAAATACTGTTGTTGAATCTTTTCTTTTTTCAGTACTGTGTGTGCATAGATGATTGCTCTTCCAGCAACTGTATGTGTGGCCAGCTCAGCATGCGGTGCTGGTATGACAAGGTGAGCATAATAATTGCTTTCTGAAACATGTTTCTCATTTAATTAATGTTCTCACAGGAAGGTTTTTCATTGAAATTAATGTAAATAGTGAAGCATGTCTGTGATATTAAGTGCTTAAAAAAATTCTAAATAGATTTCTGTCAAGGTTTTTTTTAAAAAAAGTATTTTCTTAGAGAGCTCCCAAATCAACCTGTAACAAAAATTTACACTTATATATGACTAGATCATGGTTTAGATGCTTAGCTAAATAACTTTACTGATAAATGTTTGAATTTCTAGCATGTAAGACTTAATATGTCTTAACATTACTTCTAACTTTTAACAACCTGGCTTCAACCTACTTTTTCCAGGCTTATATTATTCTCCTTTATACTCTTATCTTTCTATCAAAGTACCTCTTTTGCTTGTCTCCCTTGTGTCCATGCCTTTGCCCAGGCTATTTACTTCTGTCTAACTGCTAAGTTAAGTTCACTTGACTTCCAAATGATAGTTGAACACTTATCAAAACAAACAGTTAATCTCTGTTTTAAAGTATTCTTATTGATTATTAAGACTTAATTATTTAAGTAGTTACAAGGATTGTGTTGTTACTCCCAAAATAGAAATGTATCAAAACATTTGTTTAAAACAAAAATCACTGATTAAATATCAGTGTTTTTTTATTAATTTATCATATTGCTTCAATTCAGGTTTGGGGGTCCTTTAATTTTTTTTAAATAACAAAATTGGGGGTGGGCTGGAGAGAAACTCTGGTACATTATTGATAGTGATTCTTATCTAACTAACCTTTAGAAATTGTTAATGGATTCTCATTAAACTCACTACAGGTTCTTTATGAACAGTATTTTGGAATCTTTTAATTGCTTAAATTATCTAACTGAATGTGGTAAATAAGAGTTCAATTAACGTTTTGACTGAAGTATACTATGTGTAAAGTGCTTACTGAAGACTTAGATGATAGGGAGCAAAAAGGGAATGTTGGTTCAGAAAAAAGACAGACTCCTTAAGGGGGAGGAGGTAAAGGTAGAGAGACAAAAATATGCACAATATACATGATGGTAGAACAATGATAAAGTAGATTTTCAAGAAACTGAATAAGAGGACCACAGAAAATAAAGTTGACATGCCATAGTGAAAGTAGAATTCATGAAGAAAACCTTTCTAGTGATAGGGTAATATGATTGAAGTGACACAGAATGGCATTAGCTAAAGCATAGAGATGGAAACAAGTTAGCTATATATATGTTTTTCTTTATTTCTTATCTGAAATTAATACCTGCCATACATACTTTACAGTATTTTTAAGAGGCTGAAATTTTATATGTTTTTATATGTATATTTATTACTTTGTACATCTAAAAGTCCCACATATGAATGTTTGCTATGTTGCTTCCAATTCAGTGTCTTACATATAGTTGAGGGTTAAATTACTATAGTAGAAAAAACTTTCACGTGGTGCCAAATGATGTCTGGGCTTGAAGTCTACTTTACTTATGATAATGAGTGAGTCAAATTAATATGTCTGAATCTGTTCACTCATCTGTAAAATAGAGATCTTAAGTTTTATGAAATCTACCTTACAATATTGTGAAAATTATGAGATTGATGTTTGTGAAGTGCATAGTAAATATTAAGAAAGATATTGTAGTGTAGTGGATAGAGTGCTGGGCTTGTCTTCAAGAAAATTTTATTTTGAATCCTGTATCTGACACTTACTAATAATATTACCATCATTAAGTCACTTAACTTCTGATCTTCACTTTTCTTTACTATAAATGGGGGATAGTAAGACACATATAGTATGTATATTACAAGTTTTTTAATGAAGCACAGAACTAATATTTGTAAAGACCCTTGTAAATTGTAAAGACTCTAGAAATGTGAAATATAGAAATGTTAGCTAGTAGCAGGAGACAGAAAAGATATGAGATCATCATTTGGTGCTAATTCTTGAGCATTAAGGGCCTGAACAATTGAGGTTTGATGTAGTAGGCAGTCAGGAGCCACATTAAGTTGTTGTGAGTATAGTAGTAATAATAATAATAATAATGTGCTGAAGTTATTGACGTATGTGGATAACAAAAAATGGAGATTCTGCTTAGGTAAATACTGGAATATTTTTCTGAACTAAGATGATAAAAAGTACTTGAATTATTTTTAAGTGAGTATAATGTCAGATTCAACTTAAAATATTCTGTAGTAAATTAAGTGTATGTGTTTCTGTTGGATTTCTTATCCAATTCTCAAATTCACTGATATTAAAGTAAAATGGCATTTTAAAGATGTTTTTAGAGCCTAATTCTTCCTGAAATTGATTTTCCTGGCACATATACATAAATCCTTTTCACTGAGGTGATTCAGTTTAAACTTCAGTTTAATTCATCTGAATTTATGCTATTTGTAAATAAACTTATTAAGAATGTATAGTGAAATGTGATTCTAATATTGCATGGCTATCACAAAAAGTATAGGCGAACAAGGACAGACTCCTTAAGGAGGTAGAATATGATTAAAATAAGACCCTGAAATCTTTCCCTTGGGAAAGAATACCTGATTAGTCACTTTTACTATCAAGGTTCACAGATGCAAAATTGATTTTAAATTATGTGATATGTAGTAAGAAAGGATTTTTCCAGTCTTGGATCTGGTTTGAGCTCCAGCACTTGCTAAGTATGAAATATTGGATTAGTCACTGACTCTCTTTGAGTCTATAAATGGGAGTTGTCACATTTGAGATATATCACTGGGTTGTTGTGAATAAAATATTTGATAAAACTATATATTAACTATGTATATTGAAACTATAAATATTAAAATTTGAGATTTTTTTTTAACTTTCAACCTTTACTTGTTCTGTGCATAGTGTGATTTGTATTTTCTCTCTACTCAGAGGTAAGAAAAAAAAATACATTTTATAGATTATTGAGCTCCCATTATATAATCAGTAAATTAATTTTTCATTTTAAAAAATAGAAACAGTAATGCAGTTGATGAATCTCAAATGCATGTCTCTTTTTACAGGATGGTCGACTTCTGCCTGAGTTCAACATGGCGGAACCTCCTTTGATCTTTGAGTGCAACCATGCCTGTTCTTGTTGGAGGAATTGCCGAAATAGGGTTGTACAAAATGGGCTCAGGTAAGTTGCATATATTAGACACTTAAGAAATGCTTATTGAATTGAATTGAATTGTTGGATTCTTACATAGGTCATGTTTGACAGGATAAATAATCAGCCAGTAATCAAGAAAACATTAAGTATAATTAAAGAAAAAGTATGAAAAATCTCTAAGACATTTTTTAAGGGTTACAGTTCTTCAGCATGGAGTGACTAGTTGCATTGTGTACTTAGATGATAGGATTTTTATCTCTGAAAGTGTTTGAGCATAATATGAAGAGCCATCTTTTAGGAATATTGTAGTGGGATGTCTGCACTGTTTGGAAGTTAGTCTGTGCTTTCTATAAGGTCTCTTCCAATTCTGAGATTTCCTTGGTTCTAAATTGCCTTTAGATACAATATTTTGCAAAATTTGAATTATTTGGGCTCATGAATTATTTCCTTTCTCCTTGTTATTCTTGTTTTAAAAACTCAAATGTATTTTCACATTGTTCTTAAACAACTTTTTTTAGAGGAGAGTTTTTAGAGGAGAAATTTTAGAAATAAAATTTCCTTATTCTTTCCTTATTTCTCTGTATTCAGATGTGTCTAGATTTGAAAATCATTGTTTATGTGTCATCCATCATTTAGCTGTTTATTTCTCTTAAGTTTAGCTAAACCACAGACAACAAAAGCAAATTCTTCCCATATTGCTCTGCAGTGATTGTAGTGTTCAAGGTCATGAACCCGGTAGAACTAATAGAA
Source organism: Myrmecobius fasciatus (assembly GCA_023553655.1). NCBI lineage: Eukaryota > Metazoa > Chordata > Mammalia > Dasyuromorphia > Myrmecobiidae > Myrmecobius > Myrmecobius fasciatus. Next base: position 323,994 of record JAJPUD010001453.1, read on the forward strand.
TTTGATTTGTTTGGATTTAAGTTCAAATAAACTTATTTAGCATATACTTCATTTAAAAATGTGTATTTTCAAGTCTATAATTGAACTCTGCTTAGCTATCTAATACTATGCTGTAGTTTTTATATCACGTAAAAGAATGGTTTCCAGACCTTTCCTGGTTCCCACTTTATTTTTGTGAAATCAGCTTTTGATTTATTTTCAATTTTTCTACTTTTTCATTTTATCTATAAAACTAGCATCTGACTAAGCTTCCCTGAACTCTGGTCACTTTACATACTTTAAAGTTCTTCTGTGTAGTAAACATGAATAAAATATTCTTAGTCAAAATACTGTTTCCCAACGTTTTGTACTCCAAAGAAGAGTCATTAGAGTTCTCATCGATAATTATTGCGTTCAAAAGTTATTTGACTTTGTTTGCTGAAGCTTCAGAGATAGATTCAATATAATTTCAATATAACTCAGTTTTGATTATTTTTTAATTGTTGATAAATTGGTAATCCTTTGTGTGTGTATTTATATGTATGTAAATATGTAATAATTCTGTTAACTATTTGATAAACTTGGTTACACAGCTATGTAGATAACAGATAATTGACTTTATATAGCTCTTAACATAAATTTGCATTCTTGTTCATTTTCATACTTTCTTGTATATGTTTTAATTTTCTCATCTCATAACACCTATTATTGGGCTTTGCATGCTAACATAATATCATATGCTTATTAGTGTTTGTGGCTTGACAGATCTCTTGTACAGTGAATAGTGTTTGTCAGATAGAACATTTATTAAGTACTTGCATTTTAATGGGGAAAGCTAACATATAAAAGGGTATTACAAAGCAAGGGGAGAGAATTTTGGCTAGAATCTACCAGGAAGTATATGTTGGTCTGATTTCTAGCAAGTTAAGGCAAAAAGTTCACCTGTCAGTCTTAAGTTGCCAGTGGGAAAGAGGTCAGAGAATGGGTTTGTGATGAAAAGACCACAAAAAGTTATAGGGCAGGTAGAGCTGTAATTCCTATGATAGTATAATAAGAATATACATAATATAGGTTCGCTAATGGTTGTTGTTTACCAGATTCATTGTCTACTTTCTTCAGACCCAATTTTCTGGGATAACAGTTTCACTTGACTCCATTTTACATTTTCTTTGCCCTACAGATCAAATAAAAGTAATGTTGTTATTACCATGCTTGAGAATAACCTCTTAATCTGCAAGGACATCAACAGTGTCCTTCATTTGATTTAGAGAATATTAAGTATACTTCCTTAAAATATATACCTATGTCTTTGTTTAAAATTGTAAAAGTATTGTGCTTTATTTAAAGTGAATGAGCTGAGGATAGACTAATTTCCTCCAGATCATACTCTTTAACCTCAGGGTGATGTTTTTTAAGTCACTGATTTTAGTGCTATAGGAATGTAGACTTAGAACTGCAAGGGACTTTAGTCCAACCCTCTCAAATTATAGATGAAGAAACCGAGGCTCAGGCACTCTAAATGACTTGCTGGTCACCCAGTCTCTTGTAAAGTGGTAAAGCCAGGGTTTGAAATCATCTTCTTTCAGTGCCAAATATGTTGCTCATTCCACATGATAATACACAAAAAAAGACCTACTTTTAGCCCAAACTATATACTGAATACTGTTTCTTTGACTATGACCTTAGTGAGCTTATTAGCTAGCTGAGGAGTTACCATTTACGTTGGTATAATAATACCACATTTCCTTTTTTCAGGGCTCGTTTACAACTTTATCGGACACAAAATATGGGTTGGGGTGTACGGTCCATGCAAGACATTCCACTGGGGACTTTTGTCTGCGAGTAAGTAAGGTCATTGGGTGACTGTCACATTTTAAATTTCATAATTCTTTGGCATGGAATTTGTTGCTTTACAACTTCTAGGTCAGTCTCAGACGGTTCAACTCAAAATTTACGTGAGTATAATATATCTAGAATGTTCCAAATAGAGACAGAACTTAAAACAAAGAGCTGAAATAGAAATTGATAGGGATTCCAGTAAATGAACTGCTCTTCTCCCCATAGAGATCTTTTGATCTTGTGGAGAAGGGAGGATTAGTGCATTTAGTGAGTTCATTGTTAACATGCAAATGAGATAAAGGGAAGGGTCAGAGAAGTCACAACATCCTCACTCTGCTGGGAAAGTGGAGAGCAAAGTTCAGAGGTTATCTATTGACTTCTGTGTTCCACAGAGGAAGAGTCAATTCCAGTGCCTATATCCCTTATTGTCTGAACAACAGGATCATATTTGGAAGCATCACTATCCTTCTATTCAATCATTCTTAACTTCTGAATCTCCTTCAGCTTCCATATTCAGTCAGTTGTCAAGTCTTGTTGATTCTTCTTTCATAACATTTCTGACTTATGTTCCCTTCCTTCTGGGTTTTATTCAGATATTTATTGCTTTTTACTTGAACTATTGGTCATAGCTTTATTTGTTTTTGTACTTCAAATCTCTTCTTCCCAATCTATCCATCCTCTCCACAGTAACTAAAATTATTTTCTTAAAACAGAAACCTGACCTTGTCACTGTGTATTTCACTTAATTCAAATGGCTCTCTTAATTCTAGGGCCAAATGAGAATTTTTTTTTTATTGGTACATTAAAGTTCTTCATAAACTGGTTCCAACTCCTCCTTCCAGCTTTATTATATATAATTCTCCTTCATGCCCTCTGTAATCTATGGGGTTCTTGTTGTTCTTATGCATAATACACCATCTCTTTTTTCTTTTTCTTCATACATGCATAGAATTCACTTCCTTTAAAGATTAGCTATAGTGCTGCTACCTACAGGAAGTCTTTCCTCATCTCCCGTAGTTATATGTCTTCTGCTATATGTATTCTCCCTCTCCCTGTACTCCCCAAGAACTATTTCATTGATGTATTTGTAGCCTCAGCACCTAGAGTAGCATCTGGTAAATAGTAGGTACATAATAATTGATTGCTGGTTGGTTGATCTAATCTACTCACTCATTACTGAATTTAGTGCTGTTTGTGATTTCACTGTACTCTTTGAGATGTTGAAAGAACAAGGATTTCACTTATTATTTTTTTATTAAAGCTTTTTATTTGCATAACATACATATGGGTAGTTCCTCAACATTGATCCTTACAAAGCTTTCCATTACAAATTTTCCCCCCTAGTCCCCTTCCCTCCCCTAGATGGCAGGAAGTCCACTACATGTTAATTATATTAAAATACTTGACAAGTCGAATATATGTATACATGTTTCCATACTTATCTTGCTATGCAAGAGCAATCATATCTACATGAATAAAAAATATCTGAGAAAAGAAACCCAATGCAAGCAAACATCAATAGAGACCATGGAAATGATATGTCGTGGTGCACATTTCATATCCCTCTCCCTGGGTGTATATGGCTTTCTTCACTGAACAATTGGAACTGGTTTGAGACATTTCATTGTTGAAGAGAGCCATGTCCATCAGAATTGATCATATAATATTGTTGTTGCTGTGTATAATGATCTCCTGGTTCTGCTCGTTTCACTCAGCATCAGTTCATGCAAGTCTCTCCAGGACTCTCTGAAATCATCCTGCTGGTCATTTCTTTTTTTTTTTTTTTTCTTTTTTCTTTTTTCTTTTCTTTTTTAATTTTATTTTATTTGCAAAACATATGTATGGATGATTCTTCAACATTAACCCTTACATAGCTTTCTGTTACAAATTTTTCCCCCTTACTCCCCACCCCTCCCCTAGATGGCAGGCTATTCACTACATGTTAATTATGTTAAAATACTTGACAAATCGAATATATGAATACATATTTCCGCACTTAACATTGTTGTGCAAGAAAAAACATATCTACACGAAAGACATATCAGATAAAGGAAACACTATGTAAGCAAACATCAATAATATGAGAATGTTATGTTGTGGTCCACATTTCACATCCCTCTCTCTGGGTGTATATGGCTTTCTTCAGTGGCCAATTGGAAGTGGTTTGAAACATTTTATTGTTGAAGAGAGCCATGTCCATCAGAATTGATCATCATATAGTATTGTTGTTGTATAATGATCTCCTGGTTCTGCTCATTTCACTCAGCATCAGTTCATGTAAGTCTCTCCAGGCCTCTCTGAAATCGTCCTGCTGGTCATTTCTTACAGAACAATAATATTCCATAATATTCATGTACCATAATTTATTCAGCCATTCTCCAATTGAAGGGCATCCATTCAGTTTCCAGTTTCTAACCACTACAAAAAGGGCTGCCACAAACATTCTTGCACATGTGGGGCCCTTTTCCTTCCTTTATGATTTCTTTGGGATATAAGCCCAATAGAAATGCTGCTGGGTCAAAGGGTATGCACACTTTGATAACTTTTTGAGCATAGCTCCAAATTGCTCTCCAGAATGGCTGGATCCATTACAATGCATCAGTGTCCCCTGCTGGTCGTTTCTTACAGAACAATAATATTCCATAACATTCATATACCATAATTTATTCAGCCACTCTCCAATTGATGGGCATCCATTCAGTTTCCAGTTTCTAGCCACTACAAAAAGCGCTACCACAAACATTCTTGCACATGTGGGTCCCTTTTCCAAGGATATCACTTATAATCAAAGTTTTCTGTTGAAGGACTTTTGAGATTGGCGATCAAGCAAAACAGTACTTAAAAATGAAGGAAAGCATGAAAATAGCCTCTGAACATAAGAATGTTTTTGTTTTGTCATCTGGTAAAATATTGAAAAGTACCTTTAATGAGCCTGCAATCCAATGGGATTAATAGCTTTATTAAATTAAAATTAATTGAATTAAATATCTTATAAATGGGGGAAAAAATCTTATTTTATAATTGAGGAAACTGAAGGATGCAGAGGTTAAGTGACTTGCCCAAAATCACACAGCTGGTAAGTATCTGAGACCAAATGTTAACTTTAGTCTTCCTGATTCCAGGCATAGCACTTTCACTAGTGTACCATTAGTTGCCTCTGTGTGTGGAGTGTCATCTTTGAGGAACAAATAAGTTGTCCTATGTAGTTACACTAGAGAGTGCATAGAGGAGTATAATGAACAGAACAAAACTGGGAAGATAGGAAGAAATGAGATGATGACTGTACCAGAGTTCAGTTTTAAATGTCAAACAGCAGACTTTGTATGTAATCCCAGAGATAATAAAAAAATATGATCCTGAACAAGGAAATGATAGTACCCCAAGTAATATTCTAAAAGAGGTCACAGAGCAGTTTCTGATCTGCTTGCTTAGAAGGCATCTTATAAAGAAATTTAGTAAGTTATGGGAGTAACATGGTCAGACCCTTTTAGGAAAATCTTTCTGGCAGCTTATTATCATAGGGAAAATTTAGAAACCAACTAGAAGGCTATTGTAATAATTCAGGCAAGAGATATTGAGGAATTGAATTAGAATGGTGGTGGCTGTTTGAGTGGAAAATTAGAACTCTTTATTCTTTGGTTGCCAGTATACAGAACCAATTTTTCCAGGTTCAAAAACTCATTCCATTGTACTATCACAAGATAAATCTATTAATCTTTACATGAAATAAGATTTAAGTATCAAATTTGCCAGTGGCAAATGGGTTCCTTATCCATTCTTATTTCACTATATCCAGGTCTAAAATAAGATGAGAGATGGGCAAGATAGTGTGATGGATAGAACCATGGATAGTCGAGGAGACCTGGTTAAGTTCCAATTATGACTGTGAGCAAGGAAATAACATGCCCCATTCTAAGACAAGTTAGAGAGCATTGTTAAAAGGTGTTTTCTTATACTGAGTATTATATGTTCAGAGAAAATATAAATCTCATCCAATAAATGAAGCAGCAAAATAAAAAGTGAAATAATCATTGCTTTTGTTGATCAGCCACGATCTTATTGATTGTTTTATTTGCAGGACAAGTATTTTTTAAATTAGGAAACCTATGAAAATGTTATATAAATTTATTTATATTTTAATTTTTCATAAATTTATTTGTCTATCTGAATTATAAAAAAAGAATTTGAAAACCTTACATTGATATTCAGAGTATTCTTTCCTTTTTAACATGCACCAAATATAGTTTTTCAAAAGGACTTTTTGTTTATAAAATAAATGTGTTTTAAACTTCTTAATATCACGAAGAAAATGACAATTATTTCTTTACCTCAAAAATCCTTTGAAGTACTTTAGGAAGAGAAAGTCTTCATATTTTGTAACAATAAATAAATCCCTTTTGCCCTTTACTCATACTGTCACAATTTTATAAAGAATCTGCTTTTTAATGGTCAATTTGTTTAATAATCAACTTTATTATTGATTAATATTCTAATAACTTAAAAAATTTTGTGTAACTACTTACTCATCTTTTGTTACAAATGATTTTCTGTGCAGTATGTACAATGTATCCATGTCTTGCTCCATGGGCTACATTTTAAACTGTTTATAGACCGGCACTTTGTCATGACACAATGAAAATTCTGATAGCTGTTGTCTGTAGACCTATAGGTAATTCCCCTTCTTTTCTCAATGAGTTTGGTACATAATTCATAATTTTTCTTTACTCCTGTACTCATACTGAGGGAAAGTTAAGAGACTCTCCTCCAAATACCCTAAACACTCAGGTCCTATTTACTTCCATGATCAGCTCTTCCATTGTATTCCCGATACATGCAAAAATAGTTATACCCTCAATTTTGCCAACATCCACAGATATGCCACCTCCATTTTCAAGAATTCCATAATTTCATCTGATTATATTCTGTTTTTATATCTTCCTTTATACTATATTCTTTACCCATAGCATTACTTCTAATCACCCCTTCACTTCTCTTCCAGGTCACCTTCCTTGCACTAGTTACCCTCTCTTTTTTCCATCTTGACCTTTTTTGGAACTGTTTCAGCTCTGTACTTTCCTTTTCTCAGTTGTTCTCCACCATAACTCAGTCTTGAATCATTTCTACCCTTCACCACCTTTGTTTTTACCACATGTGCTCCTGAATGAAGGTGGAGAAAACCACCATTCTGATTATATCCTTTACAAGTTTCTATTATATGACCTCAACTGGACCCTTACTGATACTAGACAGTCCTCTTACATCTCCCATATCTATTCATTGTCCCATGTTCTACAGCAGATCTTCTAAATCTGTTCATCCTTTCTCATATCTCCCATGGCTTCTTATCCAATTTCACTCTCTCAGCTTAGAACTTTGCCTCTTATTTATAAAAAATAGTTGAAGCTGTTGATTTATTTATTACTTGGTATTACCAAGCTCCTTCTTCTTTCTGTCATTATTTTCTCTTTTCTTTATTTTTTATGAATAGATGGCCTTACTCCTTACCAAAGCCAACCATTCTCTCCTTACCCCTAACTCCAGATAATCCTGTTTCATATCATCTCTTTCAACAGATTGTCTCTGCTGTCATTTCCACTCATCATTTATTTTAAATCTGTCTACTGACTTCTTCCCTACTATCTACAGACTTGATGATGTGTCCCACATACTGGGGGGGAAAAAAAACCCTCATTTAATCCATCTATTCCAACTATCATGTTATATTTTTTCTCTTCTTTGTGACTAAATTCCTTGAAAAGGCCATATATAGTTTGTGTGTCCACTTTCTCTACTTTCCTTAATCTCTTAAAATCTGGCTTATTACTTAGGATTCCACTGAAACTGCTCTCTCCAGAGTTATCTCTTGGAAGCCAGATAGAATAGCCTTTTCTCAGTCCACATTCTCCTTAACCTCTCTGTAGACTTTGACATTGCTGATCACACTTCATTCCTTGATAGCTTTTTTTTCTCTTGGTTCATCTCCAGCCTATCAAATCACTTTTTCTTAGTCATCTTTGGATCCTTGTCCAGGTCATGCTCAATCATCATGGGTATCCTACAGGGTTTTTGTCTTCTCCTTATCAACTCCCTTAGATCTCCATGCTAATGATTTTCAGATTTACTCTTCCTATCCTAACCTCTCTGTTGCCCTCTAGTCTTGTAACTCTAACTGCTTTTCAGACATCTTGAACTTTTTACATCTTAAGCTCAATATGTCCAAAACCGAATTTGTTGTTCCCCTAAATCTTTCTCTTCTAAATTTCCCATTTACTTTTGAGGGCACCACCATCTTCCTAATCTATTGGACTTGCAACCTAAGTATTATCCTTGACTTCTCATTAGCTTTTACTCATCATTCCACCTTCCTTACCCTTTATATCCAGTCTGTTGCCAAGGCCTATTAATTTTTGCATCTGTTAAATATGCTTCACTGATACTGCCAGTACCCTGGTTTATACCCTTATCACCTTACACTTGGATTATTGCAATAGCCTAGTGGCCCATCCTCTGAACTCTAATCCATCCTTCATTCAGCTGCTAAGGTGATTTTCCTGACATGCAAATCGAACCATGTCACTCTTTCCACACCTTCACTAAATAATTTTAAATGGCACCCTATCACTTCCAGGATCAAGTGCAAAATACTCTGGCATACAAAACCCTTCAAAGTCCTGTTCCCAGTATTCCAGTCTTCTTGTGTCTTACTCCCCATCATTTATGCTCAGTTGCAGTGACACCACCTGCTTTGCTATTCCTTTTTTTTTTTTTCTGGTTAGTTCCCCAGCATTGATCTTTACAAAGCTTTCCATTACAAATTTTACCCCCAGTTCCCTCCCCTCCCCTAAATGGCAGGAAGTCCATGACATGTTAATAATGTTGAATTACTTGACAAGTTATGCAAGAAAAATCCTATCTACAAGAAAAAAAAGAAAATCAGAGAAAGGCAACACAGTGCAAGCAAATATCAATAGAGATCATGAATATGTTATGTTGTGGTCCATATATCATATCCCTCTCTCTGGGTGTATATGGTTTTCTTCAGTGAACAACTGGAAGTGGTTTGAGACAATTCTTTGTTGCAGAGAGCCATGTCCATCAGAATTGATCATCATGTAATACTGTTGTTGCTGTGTATGATGATCTCCTGATTCTGCTCGTTTCACTCAGCATCAGTTCATGCAAGTCTCTCCAGGCCTCTCTGAAATCGTCCTGCTGGTCATTTCTTACAGAACAATAATATTCCATAACATTCATATACCATAATTTATTCAGCCACTCTCCAATTGATGGGCATCCCTTCAGTTTCCAATTTCTAGCCATTACAAAAAGGGCTGCCACAAACATTCTTGCACATGTGGGGCCCTTTCCCTCTTCTAAGATCTCTTTGGGATATAGGCCCAGTACAAACACTGCTGGGTTAAAGGGTATGCACAGTTTGATAACTTTTTGAGCATAGCTCCAAATTGCTCTCCAGAATGATTGGATCCGTTCATAGTTCCACCAACAATGTATTAGTGTCCCAGTTTTCCCACATCCCCTCCAACATTCATCGTTATCTTGTCCTGTCATTTTAGCCAATCTGACAGGTGTGTAGTGGTACCTCAGGGTTGTCTTAATTTGCATTTCTCTGATCAATAGTGATTTGGAGCAACTTTTCATATGACTACAGATGGTTTTAATTTCATCATCTGAAAATTGTCTGTTCATATCCCTTGACCACTTATTTATTGAAGAGTGGCTCTGCTTTGCTATTCCTGAACAAGATTCTTCATACCATAATTCTGGGTGTTTTCTCTGGCTCTCCCCTGTCTCTCATGCCTGGAATGATTTCCTTCCTTAATTGTACTTCTTGATTTCTCTAGCTTTAAGTTCCAACTAAAATCCCTACAAGAAGCCTTTATTTTCCCCTTACAGGAAGCCTTCCCCCCCTTTTAATTCTAATACTTTCTTCTTAATTTCTCTTAATTAATAAAAGTATAATTTTTATAATATATGTGGCTTGTTTGTACATATTTGTTAACTCCATTACCCTTCTACCTCCTCCTCCCCAATTTGATTGTGAAGTGCTTGAGGACAGGTACTCTTTTGCTTTTTTTTTTTTTTTTTTTTTTTAGTCCCTCCTGCTTAGCACAGTGCCTGGTACATAGAAGGTGCTTAATAAATGTTTAATGCCTTACATGCCAACTAAACTCCATCAGTGTAGCATCTAGTATTATATCTGCCACATTGTCATTAACATCAAAACATTTGTCAATTATGTTGACATTTTTTTCTTGATGTGACCATTGTCGTTGATTTGCAAAATAATAGAAGAAACAAATGTTTCAACAGCTTATCATCCATATATAATTTATGAGTATGCCATTCATTTAATACATGAATATGTAATTAACAAACATCTTTAATTATATTTATTGCATTATCCACTTGTAATGCAAACTGGGAAGTTTAGTTTTTTTACTTGATCGATCACAGAGGTCTTTAGGCTTAAGGGTATTATTTGCAGATTGGAACCATTTTAAGTTGTTTTAGATATTATTCGCCAACTGCAAATTGCACTAATATTATTCCTATGGAATGGGAGTTTTTTTTGCTTGGCAATCCTATGTGTAAATTATAACAAGCTGGTCTTTTAAAAAAAAGTATAAAAATACTTTTTGAGAAAGTTAATTTTTTGCATAATAAAAGCATTTTTTCTTATGGCAGAATTTTCTTATTTTGCCAACATATTCTTCTCGTATATAGGTTGTTTCAAAACATTTAGTGCAGTTTTAAGTTTTAGTAGATCCACTACAACTTTTGAGATACTCTGGACTTTCATGATGTCATCAAAATTTATTAGATTTCATACTTGGAGCTAATGCGTTCATTCAATGCAAGTGTGGTTTGTTTTTCATCAGTTAATTTATTTAAGAATCTAATAATAAAAACTGGATTATTTTTTGCATGGAGTATTTTTGTGCTTCTTTTACTTAACCTGTCTTTTGTCTCCTTGTACTTGTTTCAACTACACAGTCTGTTTTCTTTTCAAATTAATTACATTTATGTCAGTCATGAAAATTTATTAATTTACTTCCTTAGGAATTAAACAACATAAAATAAAAAAAATGTTTTAATGTTTAGAATTTTAAGTGATTATGATCATTGTTCAATATTCTATTTTGTTAAAAGTTGTAGATTTGTTTAGAAATCAATTATTGTTTCACTCAGCATCAGTTCATGCAAGTCCCTCCAGGCCTTTCTGAAATCGTCCTGCTGGTCGTTTCTTACAGACCAATAATATTCTATAACATTCATATACCATACTTTATTCAGCCAATCTCCAATTGATGGGAATCCCTTCAGTTTCCAGTTTCTAGCCACTACAAAAAGGGCTGCCACAAACATTCTTGCACAGGTGGGTCCCTTTCCCTCCTCTAAGATCTCTTTGGGATATTGGCCCAGTAGAAACACTGCTGGGTCAAAGGGTATGCACAATTTGAGAACTTTTTGAGCATAGCTCCAAATTGCTCTCCAGAATGGTTGGATCCATTCACAGTTCCACCAACAATGTATTAGTGTCCCAGTTTTCCCACATCCCCTCCAACAGTCATTGTTATCTTTTCCTATCATTTTAGCCAATCTGAGAGGTCTTTAGTGATACCTTAGAGTTGTCTTAATTTGCATTTCTCTGATCAATAGTGATTTGGAGCAACTTTTCATATGACTAGAGATGGTTTTAATTTCATTATCTGAAAATTGTGTGTTCATATCCCTTGACCACTTATCTATTGAAGAGTGGCTTGAATTCTTATAAATATGAGACAATTATCTGTATATTTTAGAAATGAGGCCTTTATCAGAACCATTAAATGTAAAGATGGTTTCCCAATTTGATGCTTCCCTCCTAATCTTGTCTGCATTTGTTTTATTTGTACAGAAACTTTTTAACTTAATGTAATCAAAATTATCCATCTGGTGTTCAATTAGGAGTTCCAGGTCTTCTTTGGACATAAATTTATTCCATCTCCACAGGTCTGAGAGATAAACTATATTACGTTCCTCTAACTTGCTTACAAAGTCCCTCTTTATATCCAGGTCATGAACCCATTTAGATCTTATCTTGGTATGTGGTGTTAGGTATGGGTCAAGCCCTAATTTCTTCCACACTAGTTTCCAATTTTCCCAGCAGTTTTTGCCGAATAGTGAGTATTTATCCCAAAAGCTGGGGTCTTTGCTTTTATCGAACACTAGATTGTTAAGGTTATTGCCTAGTTTGTCCTGATAACCTATCCTGTGCCACTGATCGACTGCTCTATTTCTTAGCCAGTACCAAATGGTTTTGATGACCGCTGCTTTATAATATAGTACAGTATAGATCTAGTACAGCGAGGCCACCTTCATCTGCCTTTTTTTTCATTAATCCCCTTGAAATCCTTGACCTTTTGTTCTTCCATATGAACTTTGCTACTATTTTTTCTAGATCTGTAAAATAATTTCTTGGGAGTTTCATTGGTATGGCACTAAATAAGTAGATTAGTTTGGGTAGTATTGTCATTTATATTATGTTTGCTCTGCCTACCCATGAGCACTTAATATTTTTACAATTGATTAGGTCTGATTTTATTTGTGTGGAAAGTGTTTTGTAGTTTAGTTCATATAGTTTCTGACTTTTCCTTGGCAGATAGATTCCCAAATATTTTATCCTATCATCTGCTATTTGGAATGGAATTTCTTTTTGTATCTCTTGCTGCTGAACTTTGTTGGTAATATATAAAAATGCTGATAATTTATGTGGATTTATTTTGTATCCTGCAACTTTGCTTAAGTTGTGAATTGGAGAAACTTACATGAGCTGATGCTGAGTGAAATGAGCATAACCAGGAGATCAATTGTTCACTGAAGAAAACCATATACACCCTGAGAGAGGGATATGAAATATGGACCACAACGTAACATTTTCATGATCTCTATTTGTTTGCATTGTGTTGCCTTTCTCTGATTTTCTTTTTTTCTTGTAGATAGGATTTTTCTTGCATAACTTGTTAAGCATTTCAACATTATTAACATGTAGTGGACTTCCTGCCATCTAGGGTAGGGGAGGGGACTGGGGGTAAAATTTGTAATGGAAAGCTTTGTAAAGATCAATGCTGGGGAACTACCCATACATATGTTATACAAATAAAAAGCTTTAATTAAAAAAAAAGAAAAAGAAAAACTTGGGGCTTAGCCCTGAGTTTTTTGAAAAATATGTTCTTAATGAAATATTCCTTGTATAGAATATCATACCTATACATATGTTATACAAATAAAAAGCTTTAAAAAATAAAAAAATAAATAAAAAATAAAAAAAAAAGAAACGACCAGCAGGACGATTTCAGAGAGACATGGAGAAACTTGCATGAACTGATGCTGAGTGAGATGAGCAGCACCAGGAGATCGTTGTACACAGCAACAACAATACTATATCAGTTCTAAGGGACATGACTCTCTTCAACAATGAAATGCTTCAAACCAATTCCAATTGTTCAGTGAAGAAGGCCATATACACCCAGAGAGAGGGATGTGAAATGTGGACCACAACATAACATTTTCATGTTCTCTATTGATGTTTGCTTGCATTCTATTTCCTTTATCGGATTATTCTTTCTTATAGATACGATTTCTCCTGAACAAAAAAATGATGTGTGGCAATAATTATACATATATTCGATTTAAGTATTCTAACATAATTATCATGTAGTGGATATCCTGCTATCTAAGGGAGGGGAGGGGAGTAGGATGGAAAAATTTGTAACAGAAAGCTTTGTAAGGGTTAATGTTTAGGAATTACCCATACATATGTTTTGCAAATAAAAATATTAATAATAAACAAAAAAGAAAAAAATAAATCAATTAATTGTATACCACTTCCTTAAATATGAAGTCCATGCTGATTTTTATGGTATATTCCACATGATTGAATTTTTTGCTTTACATTCAAATGCACCATGTACTGTGATGCCACAACTCATCTGAGCCCCTGCTGACTGGTACTATTGGACTTAAATCTGACCCTTGCCAAATAGAACACAAAACCCAACTCATATTTGACCTAATTTGACCTAATTACATATTAAATATAGTGTTGCATTCACTGTTGAATACATTTGGCTTGTTCACTTCTTTATTTTAAAAACACTGATTTACACTTTTTTTTCATGGAAAGTAGAAGATGCTTTTGTGAGGAAGTTATATGTAAAAATATCCAGAGACTTTGACTATTTTTTCATGCTCTTCCTGAAAGTGTCTTGCAGTCATTTGTTTTTTAAATAAGATGTTGGCAGACATGGTTCTGAGGATAGCAAATGATATGCTCATCTAGTTTTCGTAATATAACCCAGGGCTTGCTTTGATGTTTGTCATTAAATGTGCATAGATCTCTCATTGTCATATTTTACTTCTATTCTATAGATATGTTGGCGAGCTGATTTCTGATTCAGAAGCTGATGTCCGGGAAGAAGATTCCTATCTCTTTGATCTGGACAACAAGGTAGTGTGATTCAGGGCAGTTCAGGGACTCTTGTCTAGGTAAAGGTCTGTCGAGAATATATACATTTTACCCCCAAGATAAAAACTTTCCACCTCATATGGTAAATTTTTTTTCACCCAATACAGCCTTCAGTTATTTTTGTTTTAGTTTAATTGATGTAAAAGAAGATAGATATATTTCCTTATTTCTTCTCTGGGGAATCAAATTGATTGTTGCTTAACATTTGAGTTTAATTTTATTATTCTTTTCTTTTACGTTACAATAGTCATTCTACATGTTCCTCGTTCTACTTCACTATAACAGTTCATACAAGTCTCATCATTTCCCTATATTTTTCGATTTTTTGGTATCTTACTGCACAATAATAACATTTAATTGCATTCATACTACATTTATAAGCCATTCCCTAGTCATTTGGCATACATTTTGCTTCTACTACTTTGATACCATAAAAAGCTCCTGATTGGTAACAAGTAATGCGTATATTGTCCTTTTTGGTTTTAATTTTTTTTTATTTGTTTGTTTGTTTTGTTCATTGCTTTATTAAATCTTTCCATATGTCTTTGTATATATCATATCTGTCCTTTCTTGAAGCATAACAATATTTCATTTTATTAATATAATATAAATAGTGCATTTTCTCCAATGATTGTTTACAGGTGTGTGTGTGTGTGTGTGTGTGTGTGTGTGTGTGTGTGTGTGTGTTGGGATTTTGTTTCTTCTAATACAAACTGTGCAGCTATGAATATTTTAGCATGGATGCAGCATTAGTTCTGAAGTTAGAGAACTTGAGTTCATATTCTGCTGCAGACCTTCTACTTTTATGATCTTGGGCAAATTATGAAACTCCTCTGAGCCTTGATTTCCTCATCTGCAAAATGAGGGGTTTAGATTACAGGATGTATGAACCTATAGTCTTTTTTTCTTGTTTCTAATTTTTTAAAAAAATATAACCCCAAGAGTAGGTTTGTAGAGCCAAAGAGTATTTGTTTGACCTACTTAGTAGTTTTCTATCTTTGGTTCCTATATTTCAATATCTTGTTATTGAGACTTAAAAAAGGTACAGTGAAGAAAATTAAGAAATAGACTTTTTTTTTTCATTAAAAGCTATACTTAATTAAGCAAAAGGTAGCTACAGTTTTGAGAGAGTTGTTTAAAGATTAAATTCATTTGATTGTTTAGTTATGAACAAAGAACATGCTCCATAATTGAAGAAAATGTTTTAAAATATGCTTCATTTGTATAATATGGACAATTAAAAGAAGGGGAAATAGAGTGAAGAAAAGAAAGTATTTAATTACTGGGAACATAGGAAGGGAAATTGATCTAATAGGGGAAAAAAGGGTATTTGGTAGCTGAAGTGACTTGAAATTATTTGAGGTGTATTGCTGTTCACTTCAGCCATAGGCTTGGTATTAGAAATTATTTCCAAAGTTTCAATCCAGACATTGTTCTTTGAAATGCAAATCAGCTGATTAACCACTGCTGTGATAATTCTTAGATTCATTGGATCATAAATTAAAAGCTGAAAGACACTACATAGATGCCTTTAATTTAACTCTTTTAATTTAACAGATTGGTATTATTGCTTTTTTCCTTTTTAATGTTTAGCAAATCTGACTATGCTAGGCACTTCACTAAATAACAATTATTATTTGAGTTGCAGTTGTTATGCCCACATGTGCCAGATGAATAAGACACATGGCTTGAGATCTTAGTACTGAACTCATCATTAGTTTGATTTCCCTCAGTCTTAGCAGAAAAATACGAAAAATAGAATGTCCTTCTTTTCCCGCAATAGTGAAATCAGGGAGTTGTTACATAAAGCTGTGGAATTTTTCTATAATGTTATAGTATGTGACTACAAAAGGCTCATGGTTAGCTCATGATTGACTCAGTTGGTCATCTCTTTCAAAGGAAGTTTCAACTTAAGTTCTAGCAGTAAGTCTTTAGGATAAGTGAGAGTTGATGAACATCTTGAGATGAAACCCATGTGGTAGCTGATTATTTTTCTTAATTGTCTTGCATCTTTTCAGTGATATTCAGATAGAAAGTCAGTACCTAGTTTAGTATTTTACATTTGATCATCTGTAGACTGTTATATAGACAAAGTAATCCCTTATAATTGATTAAAAGTATGAGATTATGCTTATCTTCTGTAGGTTCACCCAAAGCATCATCTGAATAACTCCGTCAGTAGACAGGAAGATTAGGAAAGGATATATATACCTTATATTCTTTCTACATGGTTTTGATTTCTTCTTTTAGGTTTCCATATTTGACATCATCATTAGCAGCTATGATGTTTTGTTATAATGGTTTAAAAGTTTTGCAGAGCACATTATAGCTTTGCTGAAAGTTATTTTTAACAATTGCCTCTTTTTGCGAGCCTGAGCTTCCAGCTTCAATTAAATATGCTTCCTTCATGTTAATAATTTTATGTTTTTGTTTTTGTTTTTTCCCCCAAGATAATCTGACCTCACTGTCATCTGGGGACACTTGGGAATTCTTTATTATTATTATTATTATTATTATTATTATTATTATTATTATTAAAGCTTTTTATTTTCATAACATATGTATGGGTAGTTCCTCAACATTGATCTTTACAAAGTTTTCCCTTACAAATTTTCCCCACAGTCCCCTCCCTTCCCCTAGATGGCAGGAAGTCCACTACATGTTAATTATATTAAAATACTTGACAAGTCGAATATATGTATACATATTTCCATACTTATCTTGCTATGCAAGAACAATCGTATCTACATGAACAAAAAATATTTGAGAAAGGAAACCCAATGCAAGCAAACATCGATAGCGATCATGGAAATGATATCTTGTGGTCCACATTTCATATCCCTCTCTCTGGGTGTATATGGCTTTCTTCACTGAACAGTTGGAACTGGTTTGAGACATTTCATTGTTGCAGAGAGCCATGTCCATCAGAATAGATCATCATATAGTCTTGTTGTTGCCGTGTATAATGATCTCCTGGTTCTGCTCATTTCACTCAGCATCAGCTCATGCAAGTCTCTCCAGGCCTCTCTGAAATCATCCTGCTGGTCGTTTCTCACAGAACAGTAATATTCCATAACATTCATATACCATAATTTATTCAGCCACTCTCCAATTGATGGGCATCCATTCAGTTTCTAGTTTCTAGCCACTACAAAAAGGGCTGCCACAAACATTCTTGCACGTGTGGGTCCCTTTCCCTCCTCTAAGATCTCTTTGGGATATAAGCCCAATAGAAACACTGCTGGGTCAAAGGGTTTGCACAGTTTGATAACTTTTTGAGCATAGCTCCAAATTGCTCTCCAGAATTGTTGGATCCGTTCACAGTTCCATCAACAATGCATTAGTGTCCCAGCTTTCCCACATCCCCTCCAACATTCATCATTATCTTTTCCTGTCATTTTAGCCAATCTGACAGGTGTGTAGTCTTACCTCGAGAGTTGTCTTAATTTGCATTTCTCTAATCAATAGTGATTTGGAGCAACTTTTCATATGACTAGAAATGGTTTTAATTTCATCTTCTGAAAATTGTCTGTTCATATTCTTTGACCATTTATTATTGAAGAGTGGCTTGAATTCTTATAAATATGGGACAATTTTCTATATATTTTAGAAATGAGGCCTTTATTAGAACCAACCCTTAAATGTAAAGATGATTTCCCAATTTGATGCTTCCCTCCTAATCTTGTCTGCATTAGTGTTGTTTGTACAGAAACTTTTTCACTTAATATAATCAAAATTATCTATCTGGTGGTGTTCAATTAAAGTTCCAGATCTTCTTTGGACATGAATTTATTCCATCTCCCCAGATCTGAGAGGTAAACTATCCTATGTTCCTCTAATTTGCTTACAATATCACTCTTTATATCTAGATCATGAACTCATTTCAATCTTATCTTGGTATGTGTTGTTAGGTGTGGGTCAAGCCCTAATTTCTTCCACACTAGTTTCCAATTTTCCCAGTAGTTTTTCCCGAATATTGAGTACTTATCCCAAAAGCTGGGGTCTTTGGGTTTATCAAACACTAAATTGCTAAACTTATTGCCTAGATTGTCCTGATATCCTATCCTATGCCACTGATCGACTGCTCTGTTTCTCAGCCAGTACCAAATGGTTTTGATGACCACTGCTTTATAATATAGTTTTAGATCTGGTACAGCAAGGCCATCTTCATCTGCCTTTTTTTTTTTCATTAATTCCCTTGAAATTCTTGACCTTTTGTTCTTCCAAATGAACTTTGCTACTATTTTTTCTAGTTCTGTAAATAATTTCTTGGGAGTTTCATTGGTATGGCACTAAATAGACACTTGGGAATTCTTATAGCAACAAGTTTTCTTTGTTTTCAGGGAAAACCTGAGAGACATTGTGGTACAATGGATAGATCTGGACTTGATATTAGGACACCTGATTCCATATTCTGTCTCAGGCACATATTAGCTACATGATTATGGGGAGGTCACTGAGATTCTTAAAGCCTGAATTTTCATGTTTATAAAATAGGAATAATAATAGTTGCACCATTATCAGAGTTGTTGTGAGGAAATCTTATTTACAAACGTGAAATACTCTGTACAGAATTAGTTATTAGCAAAACTATGTGATGTTTAAGACCAAACTTGTGAGTTGGCTATTGACCGTACTGAGGGTAACATGTTCTTGGTTATAACAACATTAGAAGTTTTGGGTAGGGTATACTGAAACAAGTTTTACTTTTTGCTTGTTTCAAAGAAAGGTAAATATCTTTTTTTTTTTTTCCTTTCCCCAAAGCTACTTGAACTGTCTTGATTTTCTTACTTATTTAGCACATTTACTACCAAGGACAACTAATGGTATAGGTATAATGGGTTACTTTTAACTAAGTGTTTTATAGGGCAGCTAAATTTATAACTTAATTCAAAGAAGAAAGCTTGTCAGTATAGAAAAGCTGAATTTTTAAACTTCTGAACTTAAAGACAAAGGAATGTGATTTTAGGTATTTATATAAATACCTGTTGGTTGTTTTGTTGATTGTGATATGGAATACAGTTAATTACAAAAGGGAACCAGAATCAGTTTGATTTTTCCCGATTGGTTTGTATAAAGGAAAGCAGAGGGAGAAGTAAAAGGCCAATAGATTATGTGATAAGGGGCTTTCAGAATTCTTGAACATGGAGGTGGTACATTTATGAATGATGGGCAAGTTTAGGGATGTGACCATCTTAGTTAAAGTAGGGTAGAAGAGTAGCTTATGGGAGGAGAGTAGGTTTACAGGAAAAGGGGTGAAGGACACAAACGAAAGGTCCAAAGAAAGTACTCTGTGAATAATACTCAAAGAATTACCTACCATTAATGTTTTGTTGTCTTAGATGAAACTATCCATTGGAGTGGTCCAAAGTATTGTTGGCCATTTGGTGTTTACTTGAATACAAGCCTAGATTATATGCCTAATAGATTTGCAGATTTGAATCTAATAACACAAACTTGATATGGTTTGTTTAACTCTTCATATACACCTAGTTCCTATGCTATGACATAATTTTACCTCCACATTGCTCATATCCTTTCCTTTTCCACCTGAATTCAGTATTTTATCATCTCTCACTTAAACTATTGTAAGTGTCTCCCAGTTGGTTTCTTCATTCAACTTCTCACTTCTTCAGTCCCATATCTACATATTTTGCAAATTAATTCTCCTAAAGAATAAGCATTGGGCAACTAGGTGGAGCAGTGGCTAGAGCACTGGCCCTGGAGTCAGGAGAACCTGAGTTCAAACCCAGTTTTCAGACTCATGGGTAGATCATTTAACTCTTGTTGCCTCAAAAAAAAAAAAAAATGGGGAATAGCATAAATGGGGACATAAGCATCGTTGTGTCATTGCCTTGCACAGGAAATTTTATTAACTCCCTAATGTCTCTGGTATAGCATTGAAACTGTTGACATTTAAAAGCCTTCATGCTGTGGGTCCAGCTTTTATCTCCTAGTTATCATTTCCTCTAATGTAATCTCTGTTCTAGTAAAAATTGCCTGCTTACTATTCCTCATATGTAACATCTTGTCTCTTGCCTCTATGAGCTTGCAGATAACTTTCTCCTGTCCTTGGAATTAATTTGTTTCTGTACCTCTATCTTCTTAAAAAACCTTTACTTGAACTCATGATGAAAAATGCTTTCCACATCCAGAGAAAGAATTATGAAGTGTCATTAAGTCCTGGCCGCTCACCTCGGTGGGGACGTTAACTACCCACCGTTCATCTCGTTGGGGGTTAACTGGTTTCTTACTTATTTCCCAGGTCTTCGGACGTCTCCGGCCCTGCTTCTCTTAAGCATGTAATTTTCCCCACAGAACACCCGAAATATGAAAGGCTGGCTAACAGGTCTTTATTTAGTTCCCTATTACATGGCAGTGCTTGATGTTACTTGGCAGGGTGCTGGCAGTCTGCCTAAGGCAGAGTGCCTGGAGTCTCTGTTTACCCCCTTTTATAATCCTCTGCTCTATGTAATCCAGGATGGTAGTTCCCCTCCTCACCTGGTCCAGGAGGGAGGAGCCCTCCCCTCTAGTCCGTGTCTACCTACTGAGGCGTACTCAATACCGTCCCTGCCCTCATGAGGGGCAGACTTAGGTAGAATTCACCTCCAGAGTGTCCTCAGAATTCTGCCTCTGTTATCTGGTGTCTGTGGGCCCCAATGGAGTGTGAATGAAGATCAAAGCATTTGTTCTGTTTTTCACATCATAATTTATGCAGAAATATATTTAACATGATTGTACATGTACAACCTCTGTCAGATTGCTTGCTATCTTAGGAAGGGGGGGGTGAACAAGGGGAAGGAGAGAGGAAATTTGGAACTCAAAATCTTATTAAAAAAATAAACATTAATGGGTGGCAGCTAGGTCATGCAGTGAATAGAGCACCAGCCCTGAAATCAGGAGGACCTCGGTTCAAATGTGAACTCAGACACTTCCTAGCTGTGTGGCTGTGGGCAAGTCACTTTGCCCCAATTGCCTCAGGGAAAAAAAAAGGAAAACCATTGAAAACTTCTCTTTACATGTACTTCAGGGGAAAAAAAATAATATCAACAAAACAAAAGAAAAACCCACCCTTACTTGATTTGTCCATTCCTTGTAACTATGGTCTCATATTATCGCTTATTCTTTGTGGTTAAACTCCTTGAGAAAACTGTTTTTTTGGTGATACTACTTTTTCTCCTCTCACTTTCTTCTAAGTTCCAGTTCAGATATCGCCTTCTACTATAGGTGTTTCTCCATTCTCCTAACTACTAGGATCTTCCCCTTTGAGAATACCTTGGCAATACCTCCTTTGTATCTCTCTCTTAGCTACTTAATTATTCAGAGATTTCTCCTCTATTAGGTTGCAAGCTCTTTGAGGACGGGGTCTTTTTGGTCCTTTTTTTGTATTCCTAGTGTTGAGCGAAGTTCCCAGAATTGTGACTGCTTAGTAAAATGATTGTTGATTGATTGACTGTTGGAACCCTTAATTTACTCCTAATCACCTCTTATGTGAGTCCTTTTTGAGATCCCAAGACTTTAGATCAGTTTTCTTCTTGATAACTACTTTTGTATACTTTTCCTTATTAGAATATTTAATTTTTGAATCCATTCCTCTCTAACAATCAATCATGAAACCTTTATTAAACACATGGTACAATGTTGGACACCATGCTAAGTGTTAGGAATACAAGAAAAAGTAAAAATTCAGTCGTTTCCTGTACTAATACCTTATACACATTAGATTCTCAATAACTGCTTAAGTTGATTTGGGGATTTTAGTGGATTGAATTAATAGAATAATACAACAACCAAAATTAACACAATACTGGAATGCACTAAGGGAGACATTTTTTTCATAGAACTTTATTCTGATATGATAAAACTGAATCTCTGGAATATTTTATTCCTTCTTTTGGCACCTCAGTTTAGTTTCAGCTGATGTGTCCAGAGAAGGGTCATCCAGGACAGGGAAGAGCCTTGTATCTGAGATGTTAAGTTTGAAGCAGAGTTGATTCAGAGGGATCACAATTGTTATCAGATATTTGAAGGATTGTCATGTGGAAGAGTAATTAGTCCTGTTCAACTCCAGAGGGAAGAATCAGGATCAATGGATGAAAATGGTAAGGAAGCAAATTTAATTTGTTATTAGAGTTGCCCCACAGTGGAATGGGCTGCCTTGGGAATTAGTAGATCAAGGAGGGTTTAGATGATTTATTTTATAAAGGTATATTGTAGAGGAGATTCTTTTGGGATTAGGGTTTTTGGACTAATTGGTTTTTTAGTTCCCTTCTAGCTCTAAAATGTTACAGTTTGTGGAACAACAAGAACAAAAAGCTGGAATGATCAGAGAAGACTACATAATATGAATGATGATCCAACAAAGGAGATTCTGAAGGAATGGTCAAATAGGTAGGGAGGAAAAGTCAGAAAAGTGAATATCCAGGAAGGTAAGTTGCAAAAATGCTGCAAAAAGGTCAAGAAATATGAGGATCAAGGATCATCTAGCTTGGCAATTACAAAGATAATTGGTAATTTTGGAGAGCGTTTTCATTTCATCTAGGAAGGTAGTTATCAAAGGGCTGAAAAAATGATGAGGAGAGAGGAAATGCAGGCCATAAGATTAGAACTGGATATAAAGATTTGGTAATTCTGCATAGAGGTAATTGAATTCACGAAATTTTTTTTTTTATTAAAGCTTTTTATTTGTATAACATATGTATGGGTAGTTCCCCAACATTGATCTTTACAAAGCTTTCCATTACAAATTTTACCCCCAGCCCCCTCCCTTCCCCTAGATGGCAGGAAGTCCACTACTTGTTAATAATGTTGAAATGCTTGAGAAGTTATGCAAGAAAAATCCTATCTTCAAGAAAAAAAAAGAATCAGAGAAAGGCAACACAATGCAAGCAAATGTCAATAGAGATCATGAAAATGTTACATTGTGGTCCATATTTCATATCCCTCTCTCTGGGTGTATATGGTTTTCTTCAGTGAACAATTGGAACTGGTTTGAGACAATTCTTTGTTGCAGAGAGCCATGTCCATCAGATTTGATCATCATGTAATACTGTTGTTGCTGTGTATGATGATCTCCTGGTTCTGCTCGTTTCACTCAGCATTAGTTCATGCAAGTCCCTCCAGGCCTC
Organism: Myrmecobius fasciatus; assembly: GCA_023553655.1. NCBI lineage: Eukaryota > Metazoa > Chordata > Mammalia > Dasyuromorphia > Myrmecobiidae > Myrmecobius > Myrmecobius fasciatus. The sequence continues at coordinate 347,469 of JAJPUD010001453.1, forward strand.
ACTGAAATCGTCCTGCTGCTCATTTCTTATAGAGCAATAATATTCCATAACATTCATATACCATAATTTATTCAGCCACTCTCCAATTGATGGGCATCCCTTCAGTTTCCAGTTTCTAGCTGCTACAAAAAGGGCTGCCACAAACATTCTTGCACATGTGGGTCCCTTTCCCTCCTCTAAGATCTCTTTGGGGTATAGGCCCAGTAGAAACACTGCTGGGTCAAAGGGTATGCACAGTTTGACAACTTTTTGAGCATAGCTCCAAATTGCTCTCCGGAATGGTTGGATCCGTTCACAGTTCCACCAACAATGTATTAGTGTCCCAGTTTTCCCACATCCCCTCCAACATTCGTTATATTTTCCTGTCATTTTAGCCAATCTGACAGGTGTGTAGTGGTACCTCAGAGTTGTCTTAATTTTCATTTCTCTGATCAATAGTGATTTGGAGCAACTTTTCATAAGACTAGAGATGGTTTTAATTTCATCATCTGAAAATTGTCTGTTCATATCCCTTGACCACTTATCTATTGAAGAGTGGCTTGGAATTCACGAGATTTGTTGAAATAAACAAGAGGTAGAATGTAGAATAAAAGACTCCAGAACAAATTATTGAAAGTCTCCCACACTTAGAGATTTAATGATGATATGCCATTCACTGTAAGAGGATACTATGAAGTAGCTGGAAACAAATAGAAAAATCAGGAGGAGTAATGTGAGAGAGACCAAGAGAAGAGGCAGTATTCAAGTATAGCTAGTTATCCCTGGTATAGAAACCTGCAGAGATAAAGTTCAGGGAGGATAAAGACTGAGAATAAGCCATCAAATACAAAAAAATCATTGGTGAGCTTTATGAGAACAATTTATTGATGTCATCAGAAGTTAGATTACAAGTGCTTGAGGAGTAGGCAACAACTATAGACCTTTCTTATAGAAATTTAGCTGGAATGTAGGAGAGAGAGAGATTAATGGGTGAAGGGAATAGCAAAGTTAAATGAAAGGTTTATTTCTTAAAGAATATGTTTCTAGGGGCAGCTAGGTGGCACAGTGGTTTGAGCACCAGCCCTGAAGTCAGGAGGACCTGAGTTCAAATCTGGTCTCAGACACTTCCTAGCTGTGTGACCCTGGGCAAGTCACTTAACCCCAACTGCCTCAGCAAAAAGCAAAAAAAAAAAAAAAGAAGAATATGTTTCTAGGTGGCCAAGAAGAAGACATTACAAAGAGAAAGACTTAAGATGAAAAAGAATAGTTTGTGGGCCAGCTCCCAGACAGGAAAAGATGATGGGGATCAATGGCATAATGGAGGTAGTTAGCCTTAGGAAGGAAAAAAGAATACATTTATTCATATAGATATTATTATTATCTCTGTTTTACCCTTGAGGAAGCAGAAGCATATAGAGGTCAAGTGAGTTGGCCAGCTGGTAGGTGTGAGAAAACAGATTGGAATTCTGGTCATCCTGACCCCTAACCCTGGGTTCTGTCTTCTGCACCACTCTCTTCCTCTAGCCTAAAAGTCTCCTCACCTTCTGAGTACAGAGTGAAGAAGAAGAGGATGAGGGAAGGTACAAAAAAATTTTAAGGAATAAAGCACAAGAAATGGAAGCTCATATCTAATGGTCTCTATCTTCTCAATAAAGCAAGAAGATTAGTCATCAGTTAAGAAAGTACCTTGTACAGTGGTCATCAAAACCTTTTGGTACTGGCTAAGAAAGAGAGTAGTTGATCAGTGGAATAGGTGAGGTTCATAGCACAAAATAGTCAATAACTATAAAAACCTAGTGTTTGACAAACTCAAAGACCCCAGCTTTTGGGATAAGAATTCACTACTTCATAAAAACTGCCAGGAAAATTGGAAACTAGTATGGCAGAAAATAGGTGTTGACACATACCTAACACCATATACCAAGATAAGCTCAAAATAGGTTCATGATTTAGACATAAAGAGTGATATTATAAGCAAATTAGAATAACATAGGATAGTTTACCTCTCAGATCTGTGGAGATGGAAGGAATTTGTGACGAAAGAAGAACTGAAATTGAACACCAAATAGATAATTTTGATTATATTAAGTTAAAAAGGTTTTGTACAAACAAAACAAGATTAGAAGGGAAGCAATAAATTGGGAAAACATTTTTACATTTAAGGGTTCTGATAAAGGCCTCATTTCTAAAATATATAGAGAACTGACTCAAATTCATAAGAATTCAAGCCATTCTCCAATTGATAAATGGTCAAAGGATATGAACGGACAATTTTCAGATGAAAAAATTAAAACTATTTGTAGTCATATGAAAAGGTGCTCCAAATCACTATTGATCAGAGAAATGCAAATTAGGACAACTTTGAGATACCACTACATACCGTCAGATTGGCTAAGATGACAGAAAAAGATAATGATGAATGTTGGAGGGAATGTGGGAAAAGTGGGACACTCATACATTGTTGGTGAAATTGTGAATGGATACTAGTGCAATTACAGATCCAGTCCCTGCCCCATAAAGAGAATTAGAAATCAACAGAAAGATTGCTTATAGCAAAAAGGTCTCAGTCGAGGGTAGATATTATGAAGTTATTTGTTTGTTTTTTTATTTATTAAAGCTTTATTTTCAAAATATGCATGGATGATTTTTCGCATTGATCCTTGCATAGCTTGTTTCAAATTTTCCCTCTTTCCCCCATCCCCTCCCCTATATGGTAAGCCAATATATATTATACATGGATAACATTAATTTGTAGTTGACCTCTTAGACATAGGTCAGGGGCTCAGCTCTCTTAGTCCCTCCTCTTCTCTATATATATTCTCTCTCCATGATTTCATCACCTCCCATGTGTTTCATTATTATCTCTGTACAGAATGTTCAGATCTATAAAGCAAGTTTCAGTTTCTCCTGAATGTCAGTCCTATGCCACTGATTCTTAGTTCAGTATTCCATCCATTATGCCACCCATCTTCACAAGAGTAGAAAATGGACCAAAATAAGAATGAAGAATCAGGAGAACAAAGTTAGATGGAGGAATGAATTTGTAGTAACATATCTCTTTCTACCAAAGAAGTGCTGGATTCTTTAGAGATAGATGTTTTGCAGTTGGGATGAAGAACAAATTTTCGTCTTCTGTATCCACTCTACCTACCTTTTTCATCTTTATTCCCTGAAGGTTTTGACATCCTCAGGAAAACCTAAGAAGAGGAAGTTGGAGATTATGCATTGCTAAAAGTAGAATGATTATTCCCATGATAAGTTAAAAGTTGGCTCTCTGACAGAATTTCCTTGTGTACAGAGACGTATTAAGGATACATGTCTAAAAAATAAAATTTTGCTGATTGTTCCTGGCTTTTGCATTATTTTTCCCATTATACCCATTGGCCACTTTTTCCCAGAGAGCCATTAATGAAAAATTTTTAAATGGAAGAAAAAAATTATGTAAACAACCTAGTATATCACAGAAACTTTTGACTATATGCAGTATTCCATAATCTTTGCAAAGAAGCTGCAAGAAGGATGTCTGATTATATCTCTTTTGGAGGGATTAATAAGCTTGATCATTATAATTTCACAGCATTCGATTTTAGTTGTGTTGTTATAATTCTTGACATTTATATCATATCATTTTGCTGTTGACCTGGTTGTATTTATTTCATTTTGTCTCAACTCATAATGCCTTTCCATGTTTCTAAATATTTATATTTTCATCATTTCTTACCGTACAATAATATTCCATTACCAGTTGCTATAGTTTATTTGGCCATCCCCTCAGTTGAACATTACATCTTTTTAAAAAGCCTGTGGACTTTGGGGGCATAGTTGATGGAGGAACTTAGATATTGTTATTGCATCTGTAATGTTGCTGAAATTTTGTGTTTCAACTAGAGCCATTGAGACTACAAGGTACTCCGGAACCTGAAATGTGTTTTTAAGTAGCCATACATTTCTGGTACTACAAAGTACTTAGCTCCTTTAATTTGTTGATATTGCGAAATCAAATGTATGCAATATGAGGTTATGACATGTCATTGACTCACAAATTATTTAAGTCAAAATATCTGTGTAAAGCTAAGGTCATAGAAGCATAGTGGTAAACATTAAATATACTAATCAGTTTTACTATTTTCCATTAAGTAGTAATGTTTCACTTATCTGAAAAGTCTAGATTTGTCTGTCTTTTCTATCCTGAAAGATTTCTGAGAACTAGAAAACATTTAATAAAGCCAAACATTTCAGAATTTCATTTCACCAAAGTTTATCCACCTGTATTTATAGTAGGGGAACCCCATCATCAGGCAAATCAAAAAGCAGTTATTAAGCACCTAGCATGTATTAGGTGACAGTCAACTAGGTGGAACAGTGGATAGAATACCGAGCCTGGGGTCAGGAAGGCCAGAATTCAAATATGGTTTCAGACACCAGCATTGTAACTCTGAGCAACTCACTTAACCCTGTTTGCCTCAATTTCTTCATCTATTAAATGAGCTGGAGTAAAAGATAGGAAATAGGAACTTTGCCAAGAACACCCCAGATGGGGTCATAAAGACTAGGACACTATTGAAAATGAGTAAACAACAGCAAGTGTGTCAGTGTTATACTAAGTCCTGAAAATACCAAAAAAAAAAAAAAAAAAAGGAAAAACAAAACACACCCATCACCATCACCAAAAAACAGGCCTTGCTCTTAAGGAATTCACAGTCTATTGGGGAGGACAGCATGAATACTCTATACAAATAAGATAATTACAATCTTAGAAGGAGATCTTCTTAAATAGAAGGTGGGCATTTAGATGAGACTTGAAATCAGGAGAGTTAGGAGACATGAGAGCAGAGATTAATCTAGGCATGTGGAAATTTCATGAAAATGAATGGAGCACGGAAATGGAGTGTCATGTTTTTGGTATAGCTCAAAAACTAGTGAAGAAGACTGAAAAGGTAGAAAGAAGCTAGGTTATAAGCCAGTAAGAGAATTTTATATTTGATATGGAGGCAACAGAGAGCCATTGGAATTTATTGACTTAGGGGTTAGGACTGTCATACATGATCAGACTATACTTCATTGTTGTTGTTTTCAGTGCTGACTCTTCATGACCTATTTGGCAAAGATACTGGAGATTTTGCCATTTCTTTTTCCAGGTTATTTTATAGATGAGGAACTCTGTGTCTGAAGCCAGATTTGAATTTAGGAAAATGAATCTTCCTAAATCCAAGCCCAGGATTCTATCACTGTACCATGCAGCTGTCATGATTTGTGCTTTAGGAAGATCAAATTTGATAATAATATTATGCTATCACTTTTTTCCCCTTTTGTTAAATACTTAAATAATGCTTGTTGTAAAAGTTAGCAGTCACCTTTTACTCTGTCTGAAGCAGAGAGTGGGCTGTTTTTTCTCTGTCCATAAGTCATGACTCTGGTTTGAAAGCCAATGTGATGAGCTATTCCCTAGTATATGAGTGCCTATGACCAAGAATAATAGGTTGGTCAGTGTGACCCAAATAAATGCTATGGATTTTTACATTTGTTATTATTACAAAGCAAAAGAATATATGTATATATATTTTTTTAAAAGAGATCTGTGACTAGAATCTTGGCCAAAAAAAAAAATACACACAGATGTTAAGCCATTGGAGGGGATGGATACAGATATGATGCTTTTATGATTTGAAAAGACTCTTTGCAAGATACTCTTGCCTGTTGGTTCACTATAGAGTTTTGCGACTGTGTACCAAAAAAATCTTTGTATTCCACTAATGGAATCATATGTATTTGCCATTGGAATGGGTTCTGTAACTTAAGTTGGCTGTTTATATACAGTTATTCTACTGTGATCAAATCTCAGTGACTTCTCTTATGTATCAGGAGCCTTCCTATACTCATTATTATACTTCTGAGAGTAAGATTTTGGAGGTTTGCTTTGCTAATATTAAGAAGCATCTTTCTTGGATCCCTGCATTGTACTTTATAGTAGTATCTTATTCATTTAGTGTGAAGAGATAATAAATCTTTGAATACAGTGCTTCTCTTTGACCACAGAGTATTTGTAGAAGCCATTTTTTCTACATCTACCTTTAATACCACCCCTCAATCTTCCTTAGTATATTAGAACCACAGTCCCCTCCCTCTCCCTCCCTCCTTCCCTCCCTTCCCCCCTCTCAGAACTTCAACTTTTACTTATGTTTATCCTTCAAACATGCCATAGTTCTCACCTCCCTCCCCCATCATTTAAAAAAAAAATGTCAGATTGTACAAACTCCTGGGGCTATATATCCTCCTGCATGTGCCCCACCCTCTCTCTTCTTCTCCTCCTGCGCCAACCCCCCCTCCCCCCTTTTCAAAGGCTATTTGGTCTGTTTCAAATCTTTTTTTATAATAGCTTTTTAGTTTTTAAAAATACATGCAAAGCTAGTTGTTAATATTCATCCTTGCAAAACCTTGTATTTCATATTTTTCTCCTTCCCTCCCTCCCTCCTTTCCTTCCTTTCCTAGACAACAAATAATCCAATATAGGTTAAACAAGTGCCATTCTTCTAAACATATTTCCACATTTATCATGCTGCACAAGAAAAAATGAGATCAAAAAGGAAAAATAAAGAGAAGAAAGAAGAAAAGCAAACAAACAGCAGCAACAACACAAAGGTGAAAATACTATGCTGTGATCCACATTCAATCCCCATAGTCTCCTGCTGGGTGTGGATGATTCTCTTCATCACAAATCTATTGTAATTGGCCTGAATCACCTCATTGTTGAAAAGCCAAGTCCATCACAGTCAATCATCACATAATCTTTTTGCTGTGTACAATGTTCTTCTTGGTTCTACACTCTAGGCCTCTCTGAAATCATCCTGATTGTTTCTTATAGAACAATAATATTCCCTTACCTTCATATACCATGACTTACTCAGTCATTCCCTTACTGAGTGTCATCTGTTCAGTTTCCAGTTTCTTGTCATTACAAAAGGGGATGCTACAATCATTTTTGTACATGTGGGTCCCTTTCCCTCCTTTAAGATCTCTTTGGGATATAGGCCCAATAGAAACACTGCTGGGTCAAAGGGTATGCACAGTTTGATAACTTTTTGAGCATAGCTCCAAATTGCTTTCAAGAATGGTTGGATCCGTTCATAATTCTACCAACAATGTATCAGTGTCCCAGTTTTCCCACATCCCCTCCAACATTCTCATTATCTTTTCCTGTCATCTTAGCCAATCTAACAAGTGTGAAGTGGTTCCTCAGAGTTGTCTTAATTTGCATTTCTCTAATCAATATTGATTTTGAGCAATTTTTCATGTGACTAGAAATTTTATCCTCTTTTTTTTAGCTCGAAAAAGCATTTGGGTAGTCTCCACTTTGTCTCTCTTTCATTACTTGACCCTTTATTATCTTAATTTCCAATATTTTTCTTATATTGAAAATATTCTCCCCAGGAGGGGAGAATACCCCTATGTTCTCTTACTTGCCAAGTCTTTTTTTCAGTATTCACCTTTCTTTACTTGTCTGTTACATTTGCTTAACCTTAAACCTCAGCTGCGGCTTCTTTTTTTTTTTGGCTTTGGCTTTGGCAATTGAGGTTAAGTGACTTGCCCAGGGTCACACAGCTAGGGAATGTTAAGTATCTGAGACCAGATTTGAACTGAGATCCTCCTGACTTCAGGGCTGGTGCTCTTTCTATACCACCTAGCTGCCCCAAACCTCAGCTTCTTAAAGTATGGTTTGTGAATGTATATGGAGTCTCATAACTGAATGTGGGGGTCTTAAAATTATGATTAGTATAAGTAAATGTTTTATTTGTACATCTGTCATATATATATATAAGGTCACATAATAATTTCTTTTTTTTTATTATTAAAGCTTTTTATTTGTATAACATAGATATGGGTAGTTCCCCAACGTTGATCTTTACAAAGCTTTCCATTTCAAATTTTACCCCTAGTCCCCTCCCCTCCCCTAGATGGCAGGAAGTCCACTACATGTTAATAATGTTGAAATGCTTGAGAAGTTATGAAAGAAAAATCCTATCTACAAGAAAAAAAAAAGAATCAGAGAAAGGCAACACAATGCAAGCAAATGTCAATAGAGATTATGAAAATGTTATGTTGTGGTCCATATTTCATTTCCCTCTGGGTGTATATGGTTTTCTTCAGTGAACAATTGGAACTGGTTTGAGACAATTCTTTGTTGCAGAGAGCCATGTCCATCAGAATTGATCATCATGTAATACTGTTGTTGCTGTGTATGATGATCTTCTGGTTCTGCTCGTTTCACTCAGCATCAATTCATGCAAGTCCCTCCAGACCTCTCTGAAATCGTCCTGCTGGTCGTTTCTTACAGAGCAATAATCCATAACATTCATGTACCATAATTTATTCAGCCACTCTCCAATTGATGGGCATCCCTTCAGTTTCCAGTTTCTAGCCACTACAAAAAGGGCTGCCACAAACATTCTTGCACAGGTGGGTCCCTTTCCCTCCTCTAAGATCTCTTTGGGATATAGGCCCAGTAGAAACACTGCTGGGTCAAAGGGTATGCACAGTTTGACAACTTTTTGAGCATAGCTCCAAATTGCTCTCCGGAATGGTTGGATCCGTTCACAGTTCCACCAACAATGTATTAGTGTCCCAGTTTTCCCACATCCCCTCCAACATTCGTTATCTTTTCCTGTCATTTTAGCCAATCTGACAGGTGTGTAGTGGTACCTCAGAGTTGTCTTAATTTTCATTTCTTTGATCAATAGTGATTTGGAGCAACTTTTCATATGACTAAAGATGGTTTTAATTTCATCATCTGAAAATTGTCTGTTCATATCCCTTGACCACTTATCAATTGAAGAGTGGCTTGAATTCTTATAAATATGAGACAATTATCTATATATTTTAGAAATGAGGCCTTTATCAGAACCATTAAGTGTAAAGATGATTTCCCAATTTGATGCTTCCCTCCTAATCTTGTCTGCATTTGTTTTGCTTGTACAGAAACTTTTTAACTTAATGTAATCAAAATTATCCATCTGGTGTTCAATTAGGAGTTCCAGGTCTTCTTTGGACATAAATTTATTCCATCTCCACAGGTCTGAGAGATAAACTATATTACGTTCCTCTAACTTGCTTACAAAGTCCCTCTTTATATCTAGATCATGAACCCATTTAGATCTTATCTTGGTATATGGTGTTAGGTATGGGTCAAGCCCTAATTTCTTCCACACTAGTTTCCAATTTTACCAGCAGTTTTTGCCGAATAGTGAGTACTTATCCCAAAAGCTGGGGTCTTTGGGTTTATCGAATACTAGATTGTTAAGGTTAATGCCTAGGTTGTCCTGATAACCTATCCTGTGCCACTGATCGACTGCTCTATTTCTTAGCCAGTACCAAACGGTTTTGATGACCGCTGCTTTATAATACAGTTTTAGATCTGGTACAGCAAGGCCACCTTCATCTGCCTTTTTTTTCATTAATCCCCTTGAAATCCTTGACCTTTTGTTCTTCCATATGAACTTTGCTACTATTTTTTCTAGATCTGTAAAATAATTTCTTGGGAGTTTGATTGGTATGGCACTAAATAAGTAGATTAGTTTGGGTAGTATTGTCATTTTTATTATGTTTGCTCTGCCTACCCATGAGAACTTAATATTTTTCCAATTGATTAGGTCTGATTTTATTTGTGTGGAAAGTGTTTTGTAATTTAGTTCGTATAGTTTCTGATTTTTCCTTGGCAGATAGATTCCCAAATATTTTATCCTATCATCTGCTATTTGGAATAGAATTTCTTTTTGTATCTCCTGCTGCTGAACTTTGTTGGTAATATATAAAAATGCTGATGATTTATGTGGATTAATTTTGAATCCTGCAACTTTGCTAAAGTTGTGCACATAATAATTTTTTGGATTGAAAGGAGTCACAGGTGGAAAAAGTTTTAAGAACCCCTAAAAAGAACTCCTTCAAAGTCTCTTTGATTCATCATTTAGATCCCAGCTTAAACTGTGGGTTGTGACCCCCATATAGAATCTCATAACTGAATGTGGGGGTCATAGAATTATGATTTATTAGCAGTAAATGTTTGATTTATATAGCTGTTTCATATATATTTGTAAACCCAGGATCATGTAAAAATTTCTCGGGCAGAAAAAGGTTGCAATGAAAAAAGTTTTAAGTAGCCCTGAAGCCCAGAAAAGGAGAGCTCCCTTGAGAATGCCATAGAATCGTTTTACTCCACAGTGAGAATCTTGGAAACAATGGGCAATACCAGTAATCAGTGTACATAAAAAACCATTCGCGTGAGAATTATAATGCACTTAACAGATATCAGTAACTCCAAGAGAGGCAATCAGATATGTTGGAACAAAATTTGAAAGCTGAAAAAATAGGAGAAAATGTGAGATTTCTTTTATATCAGAAACAACTAGAAAACAAAAAGGAAAAATAATTAATTTATGAATCATTGGACTTCCTGAAATCCATGTTGTTGTTGTTTTTTCTCTTCAAGCTGGATATTTAAAAAAAAAATTCATAAGTGAAAATTGCTCAGATCTGTTAGAACTGGGAGGTAAAGTCAAAATAGAATCTGCTATTCACCACCTGAAAGAAACTCCCAAAAGAGGAGTACCAGAAATCATAGCTAAAATTCAGGGCTCCTTCTTCAAAGGAAAAATACGGCAGGAAACCTGAAAGAAGCAGTTCAAGATCACACATAAGACAAGCCAACTTCAACTTTACAAGGAAGGAGAGTTTGGTGTACACTGTTCCAAAAAGAAAAAAGAATATGGGCTTATAACCAAGAATAATCCCCTCAGGGGGAATAGAGAGGATGAACCTTTAGTAAAATAGTACCCTTTCAAATGTTTTCTGATTGATAAGAACTTTGAAATGCAAACATAAAATTCAAGAGAAACTAGAAAGATAGAATTTATTTTAGAAATTGGAAGGGAGAGTATTGTGATATGCTAGCATTTTAATATGGGGAGGAAGGGAGAGAAACAAACATCCCTTTAGAATTCTGATGTCTTCAAAGGTATTGAGGGAGTTAAATAAGAAAAACCGGAGTCTTGGAGGCAAGTCTTGTTTTGACAGACTAAAAGGAATATACCATAAAAAAAGAGGAAGAGGAGTTGGGAACTTAACATTTTTTTGTGATTGGGATATGTGAGAAAATATAAACCTGAAGAAAAAGGAGAAGGGTTGTGGTATCCAATGACCCTTACTCATATCTGATTTGGATAAATGAATGTTGAAAAAAAAATACACACAGAAATATATTTTACTCAACAGGGAAACAACTGGGGATAAAAAGGAGGGACAGTTATGAGTGCAGTGGTATCAGAGAGGGAATTATAACAAATGTCCTGATCTTTAAGAGATGATTAAAAAAGTAGGGGAAACAAAGGAAAGAAAAAAAACTAGGGGTTTCTTTTGAGGAATAGATGATCAAATTGTGCTGTGTGCTCTTGCATGGTAAGAAATCATAAAATATTTCAGAGTCTTGGAAAGTATAGAATGATACAGAGTGAAATAAAGCAAATATATATATATATATATGTATCATATAATGGTAACGTGGTAAAGAAACAACCTGAAAACCTTGAGAATTCTGATCATTTTCCAGTCTTGTCTTCAGGTAACTTATGATATAGTATGTTTCTCACTTCATAAAGTAATAAGGCCTAAAGACCAGAAAGAGATATGATGTTTTTGATATGACTACTATGTGCATTAATTATGCTTGAAAGATTTCTTCTCTCACCCTCTAGTTTTAATTATGGGCCAGGAGTTGGTAGATTCCAAAGAAAGCGGGCCCATTAAAATTTTTTTTTTAAAGGCATAGAAGGAAATTTCAAGTCAATCACAGACAAGCAGAACAATTTTGAAAGTAACAAGTGGAATTTAGAAAACAGGCAGGACAAAATGGAAACTTAATATTCCATGTTATTGTATGCATGTTTCTTTTTTTGTGTTTTGCAAAATATAAAAAGGTTCTTATTGGGAGAAAGGGCTTTAAAGTCAGAAAAAAATTTAAAAAGTAAAACAAAATCTTGTGGATGGTGTTGGATAATGAAATGTTACTGAATAAAGTCCCCTGCCCTGAAAACAAAAAAAGGACAAACAAATAGGCAATATTAGGGGATAAAACCAGTCTAGAGAAAGTTTGGTGAGTTATTTAGTCTGAGGAAAGGTATTATTATTTAGCTGAGGAGAGGCATTCAAATGTGAAAAAGAGAGATAGGACTACAAACAGAAGAAAAATTTTAAAGATTTTCAAATTTTATTGCAACAAAATTTTCTGTCTAGAGTAGTTGAATCACCATACTGAACTCTAAACAAATTAGTCCCTGAGATACTTAGTATCTATCTAAGTATCTACTTAGTAAGTAGAAAAGGGATTAAATAAAATAAGGACAAGAAAAACAGACAAATTCCATCAGGTATATGTATAAGGGCTCCATGGTGGAGGCAATAAAATTATGAGAATATTAAGGGACCATTTATAAGGTGTCTGAAGGTAGAGAAGATTCCAAAGACATGGAAATACTTTTAAACCTTAATGATTATAAAAAACAGTGACCAAGCTTCAATAAATACCCATCTGTAATCCCATCTATGCAAAATTTTCATGAGAGTCATTTGTATAACAATTGAGGAAACAAGCAGACTTTCACAAATGATATTCAATGAGAGACTAAATCTTAAGTTGATTGAAAGATGTAGAGAATATAAGATCTTGGTGCCTGTTGTTTATTGATTATTAGAAACCATTAATTGGTAAGAACAAGCTCTTTTTACAACAAGATGTCTTCTATCCATTTAGCAAGGTCATTCAAGTGACCCTCTGATGATAAGTATCTGGCGAGGCATCAAACGGGAAGATGTGTGCTCAACAGAAGTATTTGAGGATGTGATGGAGGAGGTCCAGCACAGGTTAAGGAAGGATTCCCTCCAGCTATTTCTGGTTTTGGATGACATTGTTTTGGTCATGTCAAGCCTTAAGACATTGCTGAGTCTTCTGGAAAAGATCTGTAATTACTTGAAGGATCTGGCCTGTCCATTTATATGAGGAAAACTAAATGGATGAAGAATGTTTATTATCCAGATTTCAACTTTAATTTGAATGGACAACATATAAAGTTTGTGCATATGTGGATTAGATAGTGAGATTCAAATTTAAAAAGGAGGAGAAAAATAGGTTGTATTGCTTTTGAGAAAATTGCAAAAGAGCTTCTCTTCCTACAATGCCTCAGGACCATCTTTCAATGCAAACTTTTTATCAGTAATGCTTATATGGAAGCAAGACATGTTACACTACTGTTTCCCGAGAAAACTAAAGTTTAATATCACAAAGAAGATACTGGAAAACCACTTTATGTTTGTGAATGTATTCCATTGTGTAACCAACAGGGCATTCTGAAGAAGGATCATCCAAGAATTATATGACAGAAAGAGAAAGCCTAGGGTGGCAAGGGTGAAAAATAACAATTGACCAGAGTAGTGTTCTTTTATAGCTTCAGGATGTCCTAAAAATCAGACTAGACCAAGTGGAAATGACTTAAAAATGAGAATTATTAATTCATTTTTAATTTATGGAATAAAACAAGAATTTCTATAACATAGTATACTTTTAAAAAAAGCTTATTGCACATGAAACTGCGGATCTGTTATGTACAACTTGCTATTCCTTATAAATATATAATAAAGTTATCGTGTAAATTTCTTTATTTTCTTTCCTCTCCCTTCCACCCATTCTGGAGATGGTTACCATTAAACACAAATATGTATAGCAAGAATTCTTAAAATAAGAAGTATGAAAAAATGGAGGAAAATAAAAAATATCTTACTGGAAATAATTGAGCTGGAAAACATCAATGAGAAATAAGTCAAGAATAAAAGGATTACTTTACATCCGTTAACCCAAAAAACAAAAAAAAAAAAAATCCAAAACTTGGTTATCATATTTCAGAACACCCTGAAGGAAAATTTCCTAGATATATTAGAACAAGAGGGCAATATGAAAATAAAAATAATCCAAGAATCACCTGAAAGAAATCCCAAAATGAAAAAGAATATCAGTGCCAAAGTCTAGAACTTTCAAATAAAAGAAACAAATAGAAAAAGCTAGGAAAAAAGAATTCTGATATCAAGGAATCATAAACAGGATTATACAGAAATTGATAGTTAACCACATTAGAGGAACAGAGAACATGGATTAAGACACTCTAAAAAACAAAGAGGTCTGCAACTAAAAATAACATAATGTAGCATCAGCCATCATTCTTGAAGGGAAAAAAATGGATTTTCACTAAAATAGAGAATTTTCAGGTATTTTTTATGGGAAAAAGCCAAAAAAAGAGTTTTGGCCAGCTGTTATTGTTAGTAAATTCTAACATCATGCTTAAATTCAAGCATTCATCCATTGTTCTTGGTCCATTCATTGTTCTTGGTATTACCCTCTGGAGCCAGAAAGAACATAACTGATTTTTCTGCTACATGACAGAGAATCCTTTTGATCTTGAAGATAGCTATCATATTCCATCTATGACTTTTTATCTTCAGGCTAAATATACTTAGTTCTTTGAACCTGTTCACATATAATGTAGCCTTAGGACTTTCCACAATTCTGAGAGTCCTTTGAACAGTCTTCTGCTTATCAGCAACGTTATTAAACCTTGGCACCCAAAACTGAACATAATACTATACATGTAGTATATGACAATGCTTTCTCCTATCTGCCTAACCACTCAAGTCTTCTTACTGGATCTTTATCCAGTTTACACTTCTTCACTATAGGTTTCCCCCAAGTTCTGTCCTGGGCTTTTTCCCTCCTCCCTCAAATGAAATATTTGTAAAAAGTGCTTAGCATAGTGCCTGGCTATGTATATGTTTATCCCATTTTGTTCTTCCCTTTCCTCTGTTTCTCTTGGTGATCTCATCAACTCTAAGTTCAGTTATCATCTCTGTGCAGATGATTTTTAGATTTGTCCAGTCCTAATATCTCTTCTTACCTCAAGCTTACATATTCAACTGCATATTGAATGTCTTATAGACATGTTCAAAACTGAACTAGCCATATTTCTCCCTCCAAACTCTTTTCCCTTCCAGACTTCCCTGTTATTGAGAATACCACCACCTGCCTAGTCACCCAGCCTCACAACCTAGGAGGATTCTCAACTCTTCATTCCCTCTCACTCTCATACCCAATTAGTTGTGAAATTCTGCCATTTTACCCCCATAATATCTTTTATATATCTCTTTTTTTTTTGCCTCTAATACTGCCATAATCCTGGGGTAGGTCTTCATCACATTATGCCTGGACTATTGCAGTAGTGTATTTGTTGCTCTTTCTGCCTAAAGCCTCTTTCCTCTCCAGTCTATCCTCTACTCGGCTATCTTATTGATATCTTTTAAGTATAGGTTTGACTATATCATTTTCTTATTGAATCAACTTCAGTGGCTTGGCTCTCTGTCAAATATAAAATCCTCTCAGACTTTTGAAGCCTTTCACAATCTGACTGCTACTTACCTTTTTGACTTTTTTATACCTTACTTTTGCTGCATATTCTTTGATCCAAGGACACTCGTTTCCTTGTTGTTTCTTCACACAGCACTCCATCTCACATTTCCATCCCTTTTTCCTGACTGTATATAGTCTCATTGCCTAGAATATTCTTGCCCATCTCCACTTCTTGCCTTTCCATTCTTAAAGTCCTAGTAAATGTCTCACCTTCTACTAGAAGCCTTTCCCAGTCCTCCATAATCTTAGGGCCTGCCTTCTGAAATTATCTCCAATTTATTCTATATGTATCTTGTTTGCACATAATTATGTGCATGTTGCTTCTCATGTTAGAAGGTGAATTCTATGAGAGCAGGGACTGCCTTTTGTTGTTTGCTTCTCTGTTTTTAAACTTTCTTTGTATCTTTAGTGCTTAGCCTGGCACATAGTGTACTAAATAAATGCTTGTTGATTCATAAACTGACATGAGGTCAGATGAAGATGTAATATAATGGGACTATCTGATCCTTTTTCCTGGAAATTATGCCCCTCCTAATGCAGCCCAAAGTTGCATTGATTTATTTGGCTACCACATTGTATTTTCAAAAAAAATTAATCTAGTATGACTGTCTTTGATAAATCTACTCTGGTGCTTTGTAATCACTGCTTCCCTTCCTGATTGGCAAATAATTGTCTCTTTAATGATCCATTCTAGAATTTCCCAGGAATTTTAGTCAAGCTCATTGGTTGGTTATATGCAGACTCTGTTCTCTTCAAAATTAGGACATTTGCCAGTCTTAGGCTACTTTTCCTTTTTCTCTGCTTGTTGAGATATCATTGGCAGTGGCTCAACAATTGCCTCTGCCAGTTCTTTCTGGACCAGAAGATGTAATGCCTCTAGTTCACATAACTTGAATTCATAAGGCAGTTAAGCGTTATTTTAGTTTCCCCTTTTTTATCTGGAAAATTTGTTATTACCAATGTAAAAGTCATTCTCCTTTGCAAAGAGAATAAGCAGAATAAGAATTGAGCATATCTACTGCCTCTCTGTTGTTAGTGATCATTTTTCTCTCACTCCATGCAAAACTCCTGACTTTTGATCCTGTCTTTTTTCCCACTGTATTCATCAATCTCAGCCTGTTCTGAGATTTAGTATTTTGGGTACTGTTTTTATAAGACTCTACAACATTTATAGTCATCTTTTGTTACCTAGCTTCACTTCCATTAAGTAATCTTTGTTGTGTAAGTAGCCACAGGAATATTTGCATTTATAAACAGGATGGCTATATAAAAAGTTCAGACAGGTTATAAAGAAACATGTTACCTTAAAGTGAGCAAAATCTTCCCTACCATAACTTGTCATTTTTTTGTTTTTGAAAGGTCCCGATAAGGTTCATCTTATATCCAAAAGATTCCTTAATACAGTAGATAGCAGATTGAGGATGTGATCAGTCCTAAATTCTCAATTATTAACATCATTGGTATTTAAATTGTTGGTATCACAGTCTATATTGCCCTTATTAATGTGTCTGACATAGTACCTAATAAATGGTTATTCTCTTCCCTTCTTTTTTCTCTCCCCTATTCATCTTTCCTGGTGAATCAGTAAACCTACTTTTTAGGTTAAGGCCCAAAGCAGTAGTATCAATAGATCTTTGGCATAATGTGTTCCTTTTTTAGTGTGAACCACAATTGAAGAGATGTGATATAAAATTACTCTTACATGATATTTAAAATCTGAGACTTTCATATCATACTAAATGTCACAAGAGACAATCTCCTTAACCAGCTGTCATAATCAAAAGGCACTAAAGTCTAAAACGAGGTAAAATGTCCCCACATATAACATTTTGTTTTATAATTCTTTGATGTATATATTACACAATATTCTCCCTTCCTGTCCCTCTTTTTTTTTTTTAATTACTAAAACTTTTTATTTGCAAAACATATGTATGGGTAATTTCTGAACATTAATCCTTAGAAAGCTTTCTGTTACAAATTTTCCCCCCCTACTTCCCACCCCTCCCCTAGATGGCAGGAAATCCACTACATATTAATTATGTTAAAATACTTGACAAATTGAATATACATATTTCCACACTTATCATTGTTGTGCAAGAAAAATCGTATCTACAAGAAAAAAAAATCAGAGAAAGGAAACACAATGCAAGCAAATATAAATAGAGAGCATGAAAATGTTATGTTGTGGTCCACATTTCATATCCCTCTCTCTGGGTATATATGGCTTTCTTCACCAAACAATTGGAACTGGTTTGAAACATTTCATTGTTGAAGAGAGCTATGTCCATCAGAATTGATCATCATGTAATATTGTTGTTGCTGTGTTTAATGATCTCCTGGTTCTGTTCATTTCATCAGCATCAGTTCATGCAAGTCTCTCCAGGCCTCTCTGAAATCATACTGCTGGTCATTTCTTATAGAACAATAATATTCCATAACATTCATATACCATAATTTGTTCAGCCATTCTCCAATTGATGGGCATCCATTCAGTTTCCAGTTTCTAGCCACTACAAAAAGGGCTGCCACAAACATTCTTGCACATGTAGGGCCCTTTCCTTCCTTTAAGATTTCTTTGGGATATAAGCCCAATAGAAACACTGCTGGGTCAAAGGGTATCCACAGTTTGATAACTTTTTTGAGCATAGTTCCAAATTGCTCTCCAGAATGGCTGGATCCATTCACAGTTCCACCAACAATGTATCAGTGTCCCAGTTTTCCCACATCCTCTCCAACATTCTTTATCTTTTCCTGGCATTTTAGCCAATCTGACAGGTGTGTAGTGGTACCTCAGAGTTGTCTTAATTTGCATTTCTCTGATCAATAGTGATTTGGAGCACCTTTTCATATGACTAGAAATGGTTTTAATTTCATCATCTGAAAATTGTCTGTTCATATCTTTTGACCATTTATCGATTGGAGAATGGCTTGAATTCTTATAACTATGAGACAGTTATCTATATATTTTAGAAATGAGGCCTTTATCAGAACCCTTAAATGTAAAGATGATTTCCCAATTTATTGCTTCCCTCCTGATCTTGTCTGCATTAGTTTTGTTCGTGTAAAAACTTTTTAACTTAATATAGTCAAAATTATCTATCTGGTGTTCAATTAAGAGTTCCAGTTCTTCTTTGGACATAAATTTATTCCATCTCCACAGTTCTGAGAGGTAATCTATACTACGTTCCTCTAATTTACTTATAATATCACTCTTTATATCCAAATCATGAACCCATTTAGATCTTATCTTGGTGTGGTGTTAGGTGTGGCTCAAGCCCTAATTTCTTCCACATTAGTTTCCAATTTTCCCAGCAGTTTTTGTCAAATAGTGAGTACTTATCCCAGAAGCTGGGGTCTTTGGGTTTATCAAACACTAAATGGCTATAGTTATTGCCTCGTTTGTCCTGTGTTTCTGTCCTATGCCACTGATCATCTACTCTATTTTTTAGCCAGTACCAAATGGTTTTCATGACCGCTGCTTTATAATATAGTTTTAGATCTGGTACAGCAAGGCTACCTTCATCAGCCTTTTTTTTTTTTCATTAATTCCCTTGAAATTCTTGACCTTTTGTTCTTCCAAATCAATTTTGCTACTATTTTTTCTAGATCTGTAAAATAATTTCTTGGGAGTTTGATTGGTATGGCACTAAATAAATAAATTAGCTTGGGTAGTATTGTCATTTTTATTATATTCGCTCGTCCTACCCATGAGCACTTGATGTTTTTCCAGTTGATTAGGTCTGACTTTATTTGTGTGGAAAGTGTTTTGTAGTTTACTTCGTATACTTCCTGACTTTTCCTTGGCAGATAGATTCCCAAGTATTTTATAGTATCAAGTTATTTTGAATGGAATTTCTTTTTGTATCTCTTGCTGCTGAACTTTGTTGGCCATATATATAAATGCTGCTGATTTATGTGGATTCATTTTGTATCCTGCAACTTTGCTAAAGTTGTGAATTGTTTCTAGTAGTTTTTTTAGTCGAGTCTCTAGGGTTCTTTAAGTATATCATCATGTCATCTGCAAAGAGTGATAATTTGGTTTCCTCATTACCTACTCTACTTCCTTTTATCTCTTTTTCTTCTCTTACTGCCTAAGCTAACATTTCTAATACAATATTAAATAATAATGGTGACAGTGGGCAGCCTTGTTTCACTCCCTTCCTGTCCCTCTTGATTGGGGACCTTGCTTCATATTTTATTGAGAAAGTAGAATTGTCAGCTCCTTCTCCCCTTTACTTTATCTCAGAACCTTTTGACAGGATTCCTCCATCTTTAATCTAGACTCGGATAGTGAGGTGACCTTGCTAACAGCAGCATACGTTTCTATTGTGTCCTTGATCCTATCCCCTTTCATCTTCTTCCCTGGCAGGTTGCTCTGTCAATCATCACCTGTTTTCAGTCTTCTTCCCATCTACTGGCTCCTTTCCTGCTGATTACAAACCATACCTAAATTATCATCATCTTCATCCTTAAAAGAACTTCATTAAACCCTGCCATTTCCTATAATTATCTTGTATCTTTTCTTTCATTCTCAGTTCAGTACTGAAAAATGTGCATCTTCTTTTTCCTTTCTCACTCATTTTTCAACACTGTTGAAATCTGGATTCTAACAATCTCTCACTTGAAATTGCTTTCTTAAAAATTATCCCTAATCTCTCAGTTGCCACATCCAGCACCCTCTTCTTATTTCTCATTCTTCTTGAATATCATTTGACAGTGTTGACCACTTTCTCTATCTGTATATTTCTTCTTCTCTGGTTT
Organism: Myrmecobius fasciatus; assembly: GCA_023553655.1. NCBI lineage: Eukaryota > Metazoa > Chordata > Mammalia > Dasyuromorphia > Myrmecobiidae > Myrmecobius > Myrmecobius fasciatus. The sequence goes on from JAJPUD010001453.1 coordinate 367,702, forward strand.
TATCTAATCGATTATTTATTTTACCTAGTTAGTCCCTCTGTCTTAGTGTCCTTTTTTGCATATCATCACTGCTATTGTTAATAACTACGTGATACTTCTCACATATATATATAGTTTCTTCCTTTAGAATGTAAGCTCTTTGAGTGCAAGAACAATTTATTCCTCTAACTTAATATTATGCCAGGCACATGATCAGTAAAATATTTATTAATCTCCTACTAGGCATCAGGCACTGTGCTAATGCTAGGAATTCAAAAAGAAGCAAAAGACAATCCCCACCCTCAAGGTACTAACAGTCAAAAAGGGAGAGAACTACAAATAAATATATACGAATTATACATACACACACACACACACACACACACACACACATACACGACAATACAGTAAATAATTAACAAAGAAAAGGCACTGAAATTAAGGATTGGGAAAAACTTCTTGTAAAAGATGGAATTTTAGTTATGATTTAACAGAAGTTAGTGGTGGTGTTGATATTACATATATGTGGGAACAGCCAGAGTTAATGTCAGAGCCAAAAGATCTAGTCTCTTGTTCTGGGAACAGCAAGGAGGCCAGTGTCTTTGGGACAAAGATTATGTTGTAGGGAGTACATGTATAAAGCCTAGAATGGTAGCAGGGTGTCTAGAGTATAAAGGTCTTTGCCAAATTGAAATGATAAGGAGCTCCTGGAGTTTATTGAGTGGGAGGTAGGGGGTAGGATGTGATACAGGATAGGATTAGACCTTCACTGAAGAGAGAGGAAAGATTGGAGGATGGAGTGACTTGTCAGGCAGACTTACCAGCAGACCAGTGCAGTACTCTAGGTGTGAGGTGATGAGAACCTGTGTCAGAGGAGTGAAGGGGACATAGTCAAGAAATGTTGCAAATGTAAAACCTACAGGCTTTGGAATGGGAAATCAAATAAAGAAGACTTATGGGTTGTTAGCCTGAGGGACTGGAAAAATAGTGTTGTCTTTAATAGGGAAGGTAGATGTAGGAAAAGGTTTAGGGGAAAAGATGATTTCTGTTTTGGACATGTTAAATTTAAGATGTATACTTTACATTCAGTTTAAGATAAGTATGCATTTGAAAAGCAGAGAGGATTCTAGTAAAATGCTCTTTAGATTCTCCCCACCAAGAGAAAATTGCTCCTCAGACACACACAGAGTGTGAAAAACAAGTAAGAGTTGGGGAAGAACAATGGTTCTCTTGGGACAATAGGAGAAGATTGGAAGAAAGATACTAGGATGTGGGTTTGGTCCCTCTGAAGTGTAAACACTTCCAGGCTAGTTCCCCTAAACAGCAAAGGGGGAGTCCTGGAATTACCTGGGATGAGAGGTAGTTTCAGTCACAGGAATTTTCACTTCTCAGACAGTGTGGCAGTTTGGGCATCTGAATTAGGGAAGATTGAGGGAACTTCTTTTAATGACACCAGGCCCAGCTGTGCTGCTGAGATTTGGGCCTGGGTGAGAAGTAATCAGTATACCACTGAGTGGGGCAGGGATGCTGCTGGCTGCAGGCATTTACAGGAGAGTAGAGTTTTGGGTTTTAGGTTATAAGAAGGACCTGATTCCAGAGACAACATCCCTCATATCCCAGGCCTAGAGATGTTTACACCAATCATCTGCTACAAAATGAGCAGGCTAAGGAGAAAGAACCCAACCATAAACAGTTATTGTGGGAATATGGAAGACTGGGGTTTATCATCAGAGGAGGAGACTGAAATAAAAAAAGCCACTCCTACCTCCAAAAGTAACATTAAATGATTACCTGTGCGCCCCCCTCCCCATTCATAGAATAACTCAAAAAAGACTTTTGAAAATCAAATGAGAAATTGAGGAAAAACTAGAAATAAGAAGAATCCAAGAAAAACAAGTTTATGAAAAGAAAGTCTGTCAGGTAGAAAAGGAGATTCAGAATTTTAAGGAAGAAAATGACTATTTGAAAACTAGAATTGGGCAAGAGGAAGCCAGCAAAGTTAAAGGGGCCCAAGAAACAATAAAATATAAAAAATGAAAAAAACAGAAGAGAATGTGAGATACTGCATAAAAAAAACAATAGATCTGGAGAACAGATCAAAAAGAGAAAACATAAGTATAATTGGACTACCTGAAAGCTCTGACCAAAAAAAGAATCTTGATAAAATAATACAAAAATAGTTAAATTATCTTAATGATAAAGATGATAAAGCAAGAGGGGAATGTAGAAATAGAAAAAAAAATCCATCAATCTCCACTTGAAAAAGATCCTATAAGGAAAACTGCAGTAATACTATAGCTAAATTTTGAAACTCCTAGATCAAGGAGAACTTTTTACAAGTAACAAGAAAAAAACAATTCAGATGTGACAGCACCAGTTAGAATTATACAAGATCTACCTGTGGCTACATTATAAGACTGTGGATCTTGGACTTTGTTTATTCAAGAGTAAAAAAAAACTAGAGTTGTGAGGGAAAATGTCATACCCATCATATTAAGCTTAATCCTGAATGGAAAAAAAGGGGCATATTTAATGAATTGCCAAACGTTTAGATTTTAGTTGCAAATATACTTGAACTTAATAGAAAATTTGATATATAAAATGTGACAAATGTAAGATAAACATCAAAGACTAATTTCAAGGACTCGGTAAGGACAAACTTATGTTTTATACATGGAAATGTAAGTCATATCGAAGACTGTCATTAGTAGCTAATATTAGTAGCTCATACCCCAAAGACTGGGGTAGAGCAGAATATGATGATTCTAGAAAGTAAAATCATATAGGAAAAGGTAAAACAAGTAAGTTACATATGTGAGCTGTGAGAGTAAGAGTTGACACAGAGGAATTATATGGAAAAGGGGATAGTTCTGAAATCTACTCACATTGGGAATGGGCTAAAGAGGTAACAATACATATATATCTAGGAAGGTATAAAAATCTTCTAAATTAAGAAATGAGGGAGGGAGGAAGGGTATTTATATTAGCAGGAATGGGATAAATAGGGAGGGAAAGGATGAGGGGAGAGAATAAGGAAGGGATTGTGGCCTGGAAAGGAGTTAATTAATAATAGTAAGGCAAAGGAGCTGGTAGAAATAACATTGAGGAGTCAGTTGAAATAGGAATTGAGGTACACTTAAATACATTAACAATGATAAAGAGTAGAATTTAATAGAGAAAAAAAAAAAAAGCAAGAATAGTAATCAGTGATTTCAGACAAAGTTAACACCAAAATAGATTTAATCAAAAGGGGGGAAAATAGGGAAACCACACTAAGGTCAGCCATATTAATATTGTAATAGACTATTTAAAATAGCTAGGTAGTATGTTTGGAATATTGCTGTGATATAGGAAATGATAAGTTGGCAAATTTAGAAAAACGTGAAAAGACTTAATCTTATGAAGGATATTTTCTACTTTCACAGAAACAGGGCAAAGGTAGTATGACCTTACATAGATGTCTATGAAGGTAGATAGGTTTTTGATTATAGATATCTATGTGTATATATGTGTGTATATGTGTATGTGTTTATCTGTTTAATTGTAGCCTTCTTGTTAGAGGTGAGGGGAGCAAAGGGAAAAAAAGAAATAAAGTAAAAAGTTCACAGCAGAGAACAAAAGAAAACCTATTAGGAATGAAAGGAAAGATGGACAGCTCTGAACACAGTGTGTAGTATTTATTATTTTGGCTTTTTTTCCCCCCCCTGAGGCAGTTGGGATTAAGTGACTTGCCCAGGGTCACAAAGTTAGGAAATGTTAAATATCTGAGGTCGGATTTGAACTTAGATCCTCCTGCAGGACTGGTACTCTATCCACTGCTCCACCTAACTGTCCTATATAGGCTTTCTTGAAATAAAAATTTATTGTTTCATATTTTGAATCTTATGTTCAGCTGTGCACATGGCAATATTTTGTTTTATTTTTCTATTTGGTATCCAAATTTTAAGTAAACTTTCAAAAAAAGATATCTGAAAGGTAATTGGAAATCAGTGGGGAGATTGGAGCAGGATAAGTAGATTTAAATATTGTTAGTCTCATGATGGTATTTAAATCCATGGAAACAGATCACCAAGTGATATAGTGAGAGAGGTAGAAGGAAAGAGGTTCCAGGGCAGAATCTTGGGGACCCTTGTGGTTAGAGGACACGGTCCCAGAAGATGATTCAGAAAAGGAGACCAAGAAGGAGTGATCTGATAAGAAGAGAACAGAACAGAGTGATATCCTGAAAACCTAGAGAGAAGAGTGTGGCAGGGGAGAGTGATCAACAGCATCCAAGCTGAATGATTATGGAGAATGAGAACTGAGAAAAAAACAAAACAAAATATTAGATTTGGCAAGTAAGAGATCATTAGTAACTTTGGACAGAACAGTTTCAGTAGAATTGATAAGGCTGGAAGCTAGATTATCAGGAACTAACAAAAGGATGAAAAGAGAAAATGGAGACTTTTTGTAGACGGCCTTTTGAAGATTTTAGCCACAAAGGACAAAAGAGAAATAAAGCAACAGTTAGCAAGGCTGGAAGGATCAAGTGAGGAGATATGGTCATGTTTGTAGACAGTAGAGGAGAGATTGCCCCCACTTTTTCATTTATTTTCAAACTTTAAAAGGAGATGGAATGAAATGGGATGCTTTGAACAAGCATTGGTTAGCTTTGGGGTACAGTAGAACACTTTATCATTTGAGGCAGAGATGAAGGGGAAGAGAGTGGCAGAAGATACCTGACTGATAGGAGATGAAGAAGAAGGGAATAGAGAGAGCTTAATAATAATAGGTGCTTGGGGGGGGGTGTATGCATGTATGTGCATAAATGTATATTGCTTTCCTTGATAGATGTAAACTCCTTGAGAAATGAGGAGTCTTTCATTTGTGTCTTTGTATACCTTATATCACAGTACCTAGTACATAGTAAAAGCTTAATAAATGCTGATTGGGAAGAAAAATTATTGTTGGTTGATAATATATGTTTCTTTGTGTTTTATCTGCCTCATGATAAATTTTAAGATCCTTTGATCAGAATCTATATTTTATCTAAACCTTGTATCTCAACCCCTAATTTAGTGTTTGTATAAAGTAAGCATAATAATCTAGTAGATAAATGAATGATAATTTCATATATATAAAATCCTTGTTTACTTTCTTCCACCTATATTCAATCTCCATTTTATATCATTCTCTAAATTTCTCCAGTGTAATAGAAATTTTTAAACTTTTTTTTGAATAGATACTGATATAATAGATATTTAAGCCTATCAATCAGACTCTGAAAGGATGTTGTCTTAGTGTTACTTATTCAAAAAAAGTGACTTGTTAAAAGTTCTGCTATATTCTACTTTCCTCCTCATTGCTTTTGTATATTCACTGAAAAGTGACTTCTTTCAGTTGCTTTAGAACAAACCAAATAATCTGCAAAGTGCAATGTGTTGCTTTTCTTCTCTTTCCTCCCCAGGATGGAGAAGTTTACTGCATAGATGCCCGTTTCTATGGCAATATCAGTCGTTTTATAAACCACCTCTGTGAGCCCAACCTCATTCCCGTGCGTGTCTTTATGTCACATCAGGACTTGCGCTTCCCTCGAATTGCCTTCTTCAGTACTCGGCAGATAGAAGCAGGAGAAGAGCTAGGGTACGTATTCTTGCATTATCTTATACTTGCATGTCCTCCCCTTAAATTTGGTTTATATGTATGTATTTACATGTATGTGTGTATATATATATAAATGCTGAAATATATTTCCCACATTCATTCATATGAAATACTATTTGTAAAGTGCTTAGCAAACTGTCTGCCCCAGAATTAATAAATGCTTTCCTTCTCGTGTTGTACATATATATGGCTGTTCTATGTTGGTATATCTTTGCTTTATACTGGAATTACTTTCTTCTATTTTCTGTCTTTATGGGGAAAAGTTTGGCACTCAGTTTAATTTCATGTAGCCAATATGGCAGGAGCTGGTGTAGTTTTCCCCAGTAGTATAAATACAATAAAACTTTTAATAATGTGGAACATCAGTGTTCATAAAATAAGGCCATTTTAATGGAAAATCAGTTCTTAACTATCTACATTGTGCATCTAACTCCAATACTGTGATTTTCTGTAACATTCTTTACTTTCTAGAACTGGGTGTTAAGAGTAAAAAAAGAGTAAAAGGAATTCAAAAAGTCTTGTACTACTGTTGCAATAGAAATCTGTGATAAACTATACATCAGAATTATGAGCAGGATCATTTTATTAGCAAAGCTAGGAATTATCAATCAATGGGAACCAAAGCTCCTCAGAAACCAAGGATATGAATCTAAGGATTTACAGAGGGTTCTTACAGTGATAAAGAGGAACATAGCAGGCTTATATAATATTGAGTAGTCTCCATTTTTTGGAAATTGCCCGAGGAACATTGGTACAGTTTCTGAGGAATCAACAAGCCTTTCCGATTGGCTGAGATATAGGTATTGATTAATGGAATATTTTACATCAGCAGATTATAAAAGCACATTAAAGAAATAGGGAGCTTCCAAAAGGGCAAAATAGGGGAACTCCAAATTGGAGATTACTTTTCACAATGGGAAACTACCTCTCTTACCCACTCTCCTGTTTCCCAATTGCTTTCAGCAAAGCATTTTTCTTAAATCACCTGATTTTTATAGCACAGCAAGAACTAGCTCTCAAAGCAAGAATAATCATGGTATAAATGGAGGTAATTAATCTTAGATTGCACAATTCCCCCTCTTAGTTCTCAAGATGCATGCCTCCCATGAATCATTCTCTATAAACATATGCTGTCTGGTAGAATTACATCCATGTGTCTCTATGTTCAGCATCTTAGAGCATCATTATATTTTCAGGGGCTATGTTTGAGTTTGAGCCAGCTTGAATACTACAATTAATACAATAGTGAATACAAAGTGGAGAGAGAGTTATGCAAACCAAGTTAATAAGAGCCATATAAGTAGGCTTGACAATATGCCTCCACCAGAAAACCAGGAGGTTATCTAAGAGAATCAGGAAGAATGATCCCTCACAAATTACTCTGCTACATACCTAGGTCTCTATTGTAATTTGCTAAGTCTCATTCATAGGCTGTTGAAGGTCATGAACATTGGTGATAATCTTCCTAATTATTGATACAAGAACAAGAAGACTGATTAATAATAGCTCAAGATCTTCTCTGAGAAGCAGTGAAAATATCCAACACCAAATGGTTCTGCAAAAACCATCTCTGCTAAAGAATTAACTGTGATCTGGAGAAAGAGAACACCACTACATGTTTCAGCAATGGCTATAATTGCTCCTGAGTTAACTTTATTTTTAGTAGAAATATCGCTAATTGATTTCATGGCATATCCTATTCCCAAATTTGGGAAGACAGATCAAAAAAATTTTGGTCCATGAGTAGATTCCTTTATAGGATTTGTAGGCTTATATTCTTTCTTCCTATGCTTCTGCTACCATGCCTCCAGATTTCTAGTAGTCCTTCCTGTTAGACCCATAGAATGATTATAAACTCATATTGGTGGGCCCAGATAGTCTATAACTCACATATCACTTCAGGGGAAGAGAAGAAAAGGTTGCTCAAGCACAGATAAACATTTGACCTGGAGTTATTAATCCCCTTGTTTGAATCTACATGTAATGGTGGACCATACCAGGACATAATCTCTTTGGGAAATATTTTAGCTACAAAATTAGCTATAGCTTTAGAAATGCTTCTATCCACTGAGTAAGCTGATCTACAATGAAAAGAATTTTATAATGATCTAACTTGAGACTATATATAAAATCAATCTGTTCAAAGGGAGTATAAAAGTTGACCACCAAAGGCAACTTTACAAAAACTTGTTTTATGTCTGACAAGTGGGACAGGAAGTGGTAAATGAGCTTACAACTACATAATACCTGGGATCATGGCTGTATTATATCAGCAGTTCCCTGAGTTCCAAAATGCTCCTCCCCCCCTCCTTCCCTTTTTGAGCAGAATGACATATCCTGAGGATAGAAGCCTTGGGGAAGGAGTGGTACAGCCTTCAGACTCCATCTCTCTGTTTTTAGCCTCAAATCATGGTTTTCACTTTTCAACTTCAGAGTCATAATAAACAAGATTTAAATTATCATCCTTAGAAAGGGTGTTATGAAAATCACGTTCAAGTCCTTTTAGAGCTCTGAGTTTTGCAGCAGCAGCAGCATAGTTCCATCATGAAACAGGATCAGTTCCATTGGTGTGAAAAAGGCAATGAGCAATCACTGAAGCATTCAGTAGTTTGATAGCAGATTTAAAAAATTCCTTCATAGAATCTGCATTAGCGATGACTCCACTATCAGATGTCAGAAAACCACTATGTAGCCAAAGCATCCCAATGGAATTAGGGCACCGTGAATAGGTGTTGTCATCAGCAGGCTTCTGTGAGTGCCATCAACAAGGCTGCTTGGGCTCTGAAAAGAAATAAAGTTATTCAGATGGTATAGTTTGAGACCATAGCAGCACCTGAGTACTGGATGACATCCCTCAAAAAAGGACCTATTCATACATAAAACATAACCAAGATTCTGCAAAGAAGTGACAGAAAGGTCATCATGGAGTTTTTTTAGCCATGTCCACTAGAGAGGAACAATCATATAGTGGCTCCCCAGAGATCAGTAAATGGGGAAGTAGATGAGGATGGTCCATTGTTTAAGAGTAATATTCTCTTTCCCTAGGAAAGTCCCTTCCTATCTAACAAGTCTCTGATCAGAAAAAGCTGTGATGAAATAAAAGGATTTCAATCTCATAGAAACACAGCATTAAAAAGGTGCGAAGAACCAAATCACAAACCTTTATAAAAGGATGGTGGTAGCCATAACCTGTAAGCAGGGTGGTGTTTGGTGCACAGAATAATATGTTACTGAATAATGAAAGTGTCTAGACATCTAATTAAGGACACTAGAGCCCACCCCCATTACACTCATGAGGAAGAAGGAAAAAGGAGCTTACTGGAGTCTGGAACCGGTAATAGGCTTTTCTTGAGTTCAGCTAGGGCAGTAAGATATTGAGACTCATGTTTTAGAGGTTTTGTAAGTGTCTTTAGTCAAAGAAATTAGGGGTTTTATAATCTCACCAAATCGAATCCATTGTTCATCAAATCCAGCCTCATCTAAAATAGCATGTAGCTTTTTCTTGTTCTTCAGAGTTGATAACTACTAAAGAGTTTGTAAGGACTTTGAGGAAACAGAATGACTGCCAACATATTAAATGAAGTCAAGATACTGTACCAGAGGAAGGCATCATTGAATTTTCGATTTGAAGACGTTATGGCTTCTCAAACCTGAAGAAGATGATGACAGCTATCTTCTTGGCAGGTTTCTATATTGGGTGCTGCTAGTAAGAAATCATATTAATTCATAGTCCTTGAAAGTAATACTGGCTAAGTCCTGTTGCAAGATCTGAGAGAACAGGATAGGACTATACACTTGAGGCAGATGAATTCATTGTGTGTATTGTGAATCTGGGTGAATAGGAATGCTGAAAAAAGCTGAACAAAGGTCTGTCAAAGTAAAACCCAGGTAGCCTTACAAGGAATGGAAGAGGCAGTAGTGCCTGGATGGATACCACTGGATGCCTTGGTATAACAGAAGTATTTACCATATGTAGATCTTGCACAAATCAAAAAAAACAAAGATGTTTATCTTTTCCATCAGGACCTGATTTATGTTTCTTAAAATTCAGTAAAAGGGTGTTACAAGGTTACTTGACTAGAATAATAATAATATCTTGGTCTCTGAGGGATTTGGTAATGGGTGAAATATCTTAAATAGTTTCTCTAGATAAGGGATAGAAAGACACAGATAGTGGTGGCTCTACTTTGGTCTAACTAGTAACAGGGATAGCTGGTTTTAACAAACTTACATCTGAGGATGAAGAGCATCAGGGATATCCAGTAGAAAGCTCGGATTTCCTTGGGCATTGTGACAGGGAACAAGGAAAGCAAATTTTCTCTTCATTTTCTTTGGGACCTCCATTTTTATTGTCATTAAATGCTTTTCTTCAAAGCTCACCTTCTAGCAAGGTGCCTCTTCTTTATTTAAAATGAATAAATAAATAAATTATGTCTCATAGTTGCCAGGTAGAGTATAAAAAGGAGCTGGGAATATTTGGGCAATCAAGATCGAGGTTTTTGCTTAGGTTTACTCTCTCTTTATAAACACTTTTAAGTTCACCAATGGTCTTTTCATGCCACTTGGGGCATCTTTTATGGAAATGGTTGCTTATTTCTGGCATGGTTCATCTAAAAAAAGCTGATTTAATGATGCTAACATCTCTTGGATTGGTTGGATCTAACCCTGTGTATCATTTACTGTTTTTATGTTAAGAAATTTTATTCTCTTCCTGAAATTTTTCTTGGAATTTGCTCCAGTTTTCAGGTTGAACAGAATATGCCTCTGTTACCTGAATTAAGGATTCCCTAGCTTGTAAAAGCCTGGTGTAATCAGCTAGGCTGTTAGGGTTCCCCTGAAAGTCTTGCTAAAAACCAGTTGAAAAGACTGCCCCCTCCTCTCTCTCCCCCCCATCCCCCCCCCAATGGGAAGGAGCTTGTCTATTAGCAACCTCTATGTTAGCCATTCTTTCCCAGCAAAAGAGCAAGGTTTCCAGTAAGTCAGTTACATCTTTCCAACAACTACAATTCTTCATCAGATATTTCCTCCATGTGGTAAAAGTCAGAGGGATTGAAAGGTTGATAGACCCTTAAGCGCATCATATTTCCCTGCTGGGTGATATCATATATATGTCTGTCCTATAGCCAGTCCTTTTTTTTTTTTTTTTTTTTTCCTTAAAGAATCAACATCTCTTACCTTAAGAGGAAAATAGAAGGAGCAGAGAGAAGACAGAATAGTTGCCTCAGACAGAACTGCCCAGTAAAACTAATAGTACATTTGTTTTCGATGAGTTTGTTCAATAGCCAATCTTAATTTCTTTAGTAAATAATCAAAAGTACTATACTGAGGCCATAACTTATCAGCCAAATCTTTTGCAATTTTAGACCAAACTTGATGCAATTTAATAGCACACTTCTTTGTCATACCCATACCACGAACTGGAAGTTTCCCTTGTTAAGGAACTCTTCCATAGGGAGTCTCATTGGTATGCTACTACTAGACTCCATCATTCTCTTGAAGAATTTCTTTCCCCAGCAAAGCTCTTGCAGGAATCTCCCTGGGAACACTCCTTTTGGATTTTCCCTAAGATGTTTTACCAACTGGGAATTTAATAATGCTTTGATAAATTCCCCATGAAAATAAACTACAATAGGGTCTTTCCCTTTCTCTTACAAAACTTCCAAGAAAATAAAGCAAGATTGATCTTAGGCTACAGTAACTTTAGAATTTGACTAATATCTATTTTTTTTTCCTGAGGCAATTGGGGTTAAGTGATTTAACCAGAGTCATACAGCTAGGAAGTGTTGTGTCTTAGGCCAGATTTGAACTCGGGTCCTCTTGACTTCAGGGCTGGTACTCTATCCGCTGCGCCACCTAACTGCTCCTAGGGAGAGAATTTTCTATCTGTAAAAAGATTTTTTTTTTTTTGTAAGTGAAATAATTTATCTTTTCCCTGTTTATAGGGGAAAGTTTCCTCTATAATAGGGATTCTCTTATCTGCAGGAAAGACTGCTCTACTTACCCTGTCTGAAACAAAATCCCTTTGTCCTGCAGGTGATGTTCTCTCATTCAGAGTCTTACTTTGGCTCAGAGAAATTTGGCTGGATATTGAGGGAATTTCCAGCCTCTGGGGCAGATCTCAGAAAAATCCCCCAGTGAAAAGTCTACTGGACAACTCTAGGCTGTTCGTCAGAAAAGGTTGCCTTAGAAAGCTGGGAATCCTAATGCTTGAACTCCTAACTGGCTTGCCAATTGTCATGGGAGCTATTTGCAATAAAGATAAACTAAACAGCAAAGTTCTGAGCATGATCAATTTGTTGGCAAAAAAAAAAGAACCAAGGTTCCTCAGAAATCAAGGGTTCCATCTGGGGGTTTACAATGCATTTTTATAGTTGATAGTGAGGAACATAGCAGGTTTATAAAATATTGAGTAAATCTTAGGTTATTTCCAAAAAATCAGAGAGAATGAGAAATTGGGAAATTGGTATGGTTTCTGAGAAATAAATAAACCTTCTTTCTGAGTGGCTGAGATGTAGGTATTGATTAATGGAATATTTTACATCAGCAAGTTATTTTTTTTTTATATAAAGCTTTTTATTTGCAAAACATATGAGTGACCTTTCAACATTGACCTTTGCAAAAAAAACTTTTTTTTTCCCAAGCTTTTCCTTTCCTTCCCCCCACCCCCCACCCCTAGATGACAGGTAATCTAATACATGCTAGATAGGATAAATTATATGACAAATACAATACATGTATACATATCTATACAGTTATCTTACTGCACAAGAAACATCAGATCTAGAAAGAGAAGAAGAAAAAAAACAACCTAAGAAGGAAAACAGAATGCATGGAAATATTCACAAAAAGCTTTAAAATGCTGTGTTGTGGTTCACTCTCAGTTCCCACAGGCCTCTCTCTGGATGTATATGACTATCTTCATCGCAGCACAACTGGTTTGAATCACATCATTGTTGAAGAGAACCATGTCCATCAAAATTGATCATCGTATAGTCTTGTTGCTGTGTATAATGTTCTCCTGGTTCTGCTGATTTCACTCAGCATCAGTTCATGCAAGTCTCTCCAATCCTCTCTGAAATCCTCCTGTTGGTCATTTCTTACAGAACAATAATATTCCATAACATTCATATACCATAATTTATTCAGCCATTCTCCAATTGATGGGCATCTTTTCAATTTCCAGTTTCTTGCCACTACAAAAAGGGCTGCCACAAACATTTTTGCACATGTGGGTCCCTTTCCCTCCTTTAAAATCTCTTTGGGATATAGGCCCAGTAGAAACATTGCTGGGTCAAAGGGTATGCACTGTTTGATAACTTTTTGAGCATAGCTCCAAATTGCTCTCCAGAATGGTTGGATCCGTTCACAGTTCCACCAACAATGTATCAGTGTCCCAGTTTTCCCACATCCCCTCCAACAGCTATCATTATCATTTCCTGTCATTTTAGCCAATCTGACAGGTGTGTAGTGGTATCTCAGAGTTGTCTTAATTTGCATTTCTCTGATCAATAGTGACTTGGAGCACCTTTTCATGTGACTGGAAATAGTTTCAATTTCTTCGTCTGAAAATTGTCTGTTCATATCTTTTGACCATTTGTCAATTGGAGAATGGCTTGAATTCTTATATATTTGAGTCAATTCTCTATATATTTTAGAAATGAGGCCTTTATCAGAACCTTTGGATGTAAAAATATTTTCCCAGTTTACTGCTACCCTTCTAATCTTGTCTGCATTCATTTTGTTTGTACAAAAACTTTTCAACTTGATATAGTCAAACTTATCTATTTTGTGATTAATGATGACCTCTAGTTCTTCTTTGCTCACAAATTCCTTCCCCCTCCACAGGTCTGAGAGGTAAACCATCCTACATTGTTCTAATTTGTTTATAATATCATTCTTTATGCCTAGATCATGAATCCATTTTGACCTTATCTTGGTATATGGTGTTAGGTGTGGGTCAATGCCTAATTTCTTCCAGACTAGTTTCCAATTATCCCAGCAGTTTTGGTCAAATAGTGAGTTTTTATCCCAAAAACTGGGGTCTTTGGGTTTATCAAACACTAGATTACAATTGTCATTGAGTATTTTGTTCTGTGAACCTAACCTATTCCACTGATCCACTACTCTATTTCTTACATCAGCAAGTTATGACAGCATGTAAAAGAAATAGGGAGCTTCCAAACAAATAAAATAGGGGAACTTCAAATTGAAGATTACATCTCACAATGGAAAACCACCTCTCCCACTCCTCTCTTGTTTTCTAATTGCCTTCACCAAAGCATTTTTTTTTCAAATTACATGATTTTTAGAGCATAGCAAGACCTAGTTCACAAAGCAAGGATAATCATGATATAAGTGGAGCTAATTAATCTTAGATTTCACATTCTTAAAATTTGGGTATGGAGTATAACATTTCTTTATAACAAATTCTGGTGTTACTTGTTTTTATTAAATCTAGATAAAGACATTTTATGTTTAAAAAGGGCAACATACAAAATGAATTGACTTCTCTCTTAGGATGGGCCACAGATGGTGATTAGATCAGAACCTGTCGTACTTCAAAGGGACCTTTAGAATAGCATAGAAGAAAGATAGAGTCAAAAAACACAAGTTCAAATCCAGGCACTACTACTTATTTCCTGTATGATCTTGGGTTCATCATTTTCTGCACCTCTCTTTATCCATAAAATGATAAATTGGATCAAATGACACAGAAAGCCCTTTCATCATAAAATCATACAAAATCTGTTTGGTCAGCTTCTTATACCTTGAAGGATCTCTTTCCAAGATCTCTCTAAGATTCATCTTCTCATCTCTGCTCAAAGACTTCCAGGTATAGGAACCTAGTTACCTATCAGCACATTCTTTTCTAGCATATATTCTTTATATTCCTTTTATTTTGTTCCTTTTCCTCTTGTGAATTTCTTTAACTCTTTGATTCTGCTTTGTTGAATACTATGACTCCCCAAAACCTATAGACCTTTATTTAGCTTCCACTGAATAGCCATGGACCTTTGACAAAGTGAGAATGGGAACACAGATAATGGGTTTCTTTTGACCACATTAACCACCCTGTGGGTCTTTATACTAGAAACCAAAGTCATTAAAATCTAGAAAATAAAATTTCCATTATTTACATGTCTGAATGAGTGCTTTGGACTCGGAACTCTTAAAAGAGATGTACTTTGTTGTTGTTATTTTTCTTTATTAAGGTCCTCACCTATAAGAAGCTGACCTAGGATCGAATATTGAAAACTGATTGATGGGTCTTCTTTTTTTCCCCACACGTGATCTCCTAAAAGTTTCTGTTCACAGCTTTCTGATCTTATAATTCATTCCTTTCCTAGCTAAGTCTGAAATGACCTTGTCCCTCAAAAGGAATATTACAGGTAGGGATAATAACTAAGCTGAGTAGGGTGAATAATGAATGAAAAATGAGTTTCCTTTTAGCATTTTATTAACATTTCAATTTTAATTGGTTTGATAGAAACAAAGGGTTTAGGGGCGCCCTGTATTTCAATTTTTTAACTGTATCATAGTCAGATCTATGCTCATATTTTCCCTTTCACTCATCTAGTCTAGCTTTTACTCATCCATTAATTCACTCATTCAGCAAATATTTATTATGTGCAGGAACCTGTGGAGGAGAGAAAAGCCTTTGAGGAACTTAAGATCAGTGATGAAAGTTTCTCTTGCTATGATGCCATGACTCAATATTCTCTTCTCTCATTCTCATCCTTGATTTGATCTCTTCTCAGGTTTGACTATGGAGATCGATTCTGGGACATCAAAGGCAAGTTCTTTAGCTGTCAGTGTGGGTCTCCCAAGTGCAAGCACTCCAGTGCAGCCCTGGCCCAGCGTCAGGCAAGCTCTTCCCAGGATACCCAAGAGAACGGGCTCCCAGACACCAGCTCCACTGCAGCTGCTGACCCTTTCTGAAGTCCTGATCACCAAAACTGACATTGTTCAACTCTTTAGATTTAAATACTGTTTAAATTTCCATTTAAAGAGGACAAGAAATCTACAAATGAAGTCCAAGAGAGGTCATAAGATTTAGGGGCTGTGCCACCGACTGTTACTTGAGGAATTATGAAATAACATGCTGAATACTTTTTTGTTTCCGGTAAGTTCCCAGTTCAGTAGCCTGGGGCTAGGGGGGGCGGGGGTGGGGAGAGATGGGATGACCCATTTTACTAGGGGAAATGTCAGAAACACCATCTATGGGTGTAATAATGGTGTTATCAGAGGCAAGGGCAAGGTTCCCAGCCATCTTAAAATGGCATTACTAGTTAGAAAACGCCATTCAGTCAAGCAATGTCCCAGTTCATGACAGTGAACTTTGAAGTACTTGATGTCACTCCTCCTAAAGTTTCCAGAAGTGATTCACTTGGCACAGGCCTTCTGAGTTTTTGATGGTGGTTTTTGTGCATTTTGAAGTTTAATTTCTTCCTCTGGATCTGGTGATTCCTACTGTTGAAATCATTTTGGGCAATGCACACTCTTCTAAAAGATGCCTGTTAGTCACCAAACTCACTTTTCTGGAGTCCTTTTCTTTCCCTTTCCTGAAGCCCCTATTTTGTGCCAGCCTGCCAAAGCCACCATCACTCTCACAAGCTGTCTCCGTTAAGAGTCTGGCCTCCTTTGAGGTCTCCTCGGCATGTTACTGGTTCAGTGTTTGTTTCCACGGGTGACACATTACAGAAGGATTTGTCTCTTCTTTCACATTAACAGTCTTAGGGAGAAGTTTTAAAGGGATTGTACAAGACACTAACTTGGAAAAATCGGTTTGCTTTTTAAGAAATATATATATATATATCTAGACACATATATCAAACCTCTGACTGGCATTTCTTTGAGAGGCTACTGAGCTCAGTAAGAGCTGAGGAGAGCCAAGGATTGTGTAACAGGGAGAAGATACCAACGCACCAGCTCGTCTGCTCCTGTCAGTTTATTTGATGCTGGGCACCTTTTAATTTTTAAGCCACATGCTATGATGATTAATAAACTGATTTATTTTCTACCATTATTGAACATTAGGACAAACAAAAAATAAAAAAAACCAACACAAACAACGGTGCTGATTCTGGTGTGATTTTTACTCACCAAGTGAATATAAACTATCAATTGTATAAAAAGAACAAAGTGATTTTAGTATAAAATGCAGGAGAACCTTTTTTTAAATTGTTAGTATTGTAGTGTGAATAAAATTGCCATCAACTTTTGTGTGATGGCTTGGCAGGTCATATAATTTTTTTTGCATCTATCTTTTTAAATACTGTAATTAGTGCAGTAACCGTGGGTTTTTTTGTGCAACTCTTCTAAAACATTCATAATGCGGTCATGTTTATTTTTTTCTGTTAAAATGTTTTTGACAGTTTTAAGAGCAGTCTTTTGGCTCAGACCATTTCTTGTTCTGTTTTCAATGAAATCAATAAAAAAAGTACTTTAAATGAGTTTTTTATTATGATATTGTGTTTCTCAAATGGTGTCTGCAAAAAACGCCTCAGCTTTCACTGGACAAGATGCTTGCAGTTTGAATACAGAATTTGTTTAACCAGCAGCTCTGGTCCTAAGAGATTATATCTAACCCTCCCTCTGAGTGTCTGACCCAGGTTGTGAATATGTGGGCTATCAGGAAGGCTTAGATATGCCTTATTCAGCCTTCCTCTCACAGATAGACAGGACTCTTCCAGCAATTCAGCATATGGGGTGACCTGAACAGTAGCTTCTTCCTTTTCACATTAGAAGTAGCTTCAAAGGATGGATAGGTTAAAGACTTAGACTTAGGCTTACAGGGCAGACAGATCTAGTGACATTGAAATTGCAGCTCAGACTCACTGCAGTCATGCCATATATACGCCCAGTGAATACACATCGTTTTATTCTACAGGGAAGGAGGACAAGAGAAAATAGGTGGTTTTAGGCAGCATGCTATGTTGGACAAAGTGCTGCATTTGAAGTCATGATCACCTTCAGACATTGAAGGTTTAGCTTCCTCGACTAACTGAAGATAGTAAGTGATAACAGCACCTCCTATTATCTCTCTCAACAGCAAGGTGGTTGTAAGGACCAAATAAAACTATATAAAGCACTTTATCGATCTTGAAGCCCTACATAAATTTGAAGCTATTAAAAAATTTTTTTTGTTCCATCACTTTAAAATAAAGCTGTCTTATTTCTCTGCGAGTAAAGAGAAGTCATGGATAAGTGAGTTTTCCCCATTCTCCTCTGACCCATTAGTGAATGCTTATTATGTTTTTCATGTTCTTTTTGGGATCTTCACTTAGTACTGTGTTAAGTCCTTTAGCAAAGAAAATTGGGGGTATGTTGGCCATTTTAAAAATTTTGGAACATCTGTAGAAAGAGGAAGATTTACCACAAAAAAAAAAAAAAGAAATGATGACATAGCCATTTGGTAACTCTTCCCATTGTAGATTCACATATCAAGATGGACTAGGAAATTATGAAGTTTTCTAATTGTAGTTTGGGGGGATTAGAACTATGTGACTAGTAGCTGTATCTATTTTATTTTATTTTATTTTATTTTTTATTTTTTTTATAAAGCTTTTTATTTGCAAAACATATGAGTGACCTTTCAACATTGACCTTTGCAAAAAAAAACAAAACTTTTTTTTTTCCCAAGCTTTTCCTTTCCCTCCCCCCGCCCCCCACCCCTAGATGACAGGTAATCTAATACATGCTAGATAGGATAAATTATATGACAAATACAATACATGTATACATATCTATACAGTTACTCGTAGCTGTATCTATTATTGTGACAGATGGAATAAGAAAAGTTGCTGAACCAATTTCCTCACATGAAGATTGGGAATGTCAGCAAATATTTTGGTGAAATTTTCCTGCCTTATCTTGGAGAATATTTGTGCCACTTGCACTTACTCACTGTTAACTTAATGGAAATTGGCCTCTTGTGTCAGTGTGTATAGATGAGGTTACATCATTTCTCTTCTGCTTTCCAGAGCCTGAACTAGTAGAATTCCCAGAATTAACTCATTTATTACTTTATCCATTTTTTTTTTTTACCTTCTTTTCTAATTTTAGGATCTAGGCCTAATGATTATTCTTCCAGAGTAAAGAATTCCTTTTTATCACTGAACCAAATCAAGGAAGGTACTAGACAGACTTAAGAATTTAGAAATGTTTTTTAAGAAGCTCCAGCTTATATATATGTTAAGACTTGATTTGTTGGTTATTTTTCCTGAACTGTTGTTTTTTTCTTTTTTTTCCCCTTTATTCTTTCTTTAAAAAATGACTGGGAGGGGAAGTAGGGACATGTAGATAATATAAAAACAAAAGTTGGCAATAATTATTATTTTTTTAAAGTTCTCATGTAGTATGGCATTCATTGGACCTGGTCCCTTGGGTGGGCTGTCAAAGGACAAGGCATTTTGCCTTTGTTTTCAGGAGGGCACTGATAGGCAATTTCATTTTTGAGATCATAAATCATAAAAAATATGAAACCAGGTAATACCTGTATTTTAGGATTTTGTGTGTGTCTCCATCCTGTTGCTAATGAACCTTACTTACCCCTCCTTTGGTAAGTGTGTCCAACTATTCATTTGGTAAGTACATTCACACTATTCATTTTCTGCATGTAATACTGACCACTGTTCTCTAGGGCAGAGCAAATAAATGACTGAGCCTTGTTCCTTGATGCAAGGAAAACACAATTAAACCCGTAAAGAGACAGAGGCATAATGAAGATGCCCAATCATTCAAATCAAGATCTGGATTCAAGTCCCTTCTCTGTTGCAGACCAGCAGCATGACCTCAGGCTAGTGAGTCACTTCATTATTCTCAGTAATCCCAGCAATATTTTTTAAAGTGACTGACAGTTGGTGACAAATAGTAGTGGAGGAAATTTATCCATTGGGAGTTTTTATTCAGATGAAATCACAGGCCTGCATTTCCCCTCCACTCCCTACTAAAGTGTTCCATAAAAGTGAGCTCTTACTATTAGTGGGTCAAGCAATAGTTCCTGGCAAAGAGGATAGGTTTAGGTCTTGGTGTAGAACTAGAACCTTAACAATATAGCTCATTGCTAGTAATCCAACTTTCTCTACCTACAAAACTACAGGTCCTTACAATCAAGGAAACAAGCCTATTTTTGCAGCAATTCTGCTGAAATCTTATTCAAAGAAAGACTCGTTCATTTCCAAGCGACTAGAGCTTTGTGCTCTTATCCAGGCTCCTATGTCTGCTTATCTATCCACTGATTTAGTTAGCTTTGCTTTTTCTCTAGCCACATATCACGTCTCAACTCCAGTTAGACATGTTATAAAATGCAAATTATTGTTTCATGAGGTTACTAATACTAAAGTATTAGTAGCTCAACACATGTCTACCTCCAGCAGAAGAAACCTTTATATACATTACTCTTTACAATAGATTGATGAAACATTCATTTATTGCTTAGAAAACAGACTTGGTCTGGCCTTGGACAAGACCCTGGATAGATCTAAATCTATTTCTACATTTATTTATTTGTAGTATTTTTTTTTCCAATTACATGTAGAGATAGTTTTTAACATTTATTTTCTATAAGACTTTAAGCTTCAGACTTTTTACTCTTTCCTTCCTGTCCCCCTCCCCAAAACAGCAAACAATTTGATATAGGTTATACATGTGCAGTCATGTAAACATATCCACAACTTTTATGTTTTCTTTGCATCTTATCCTTATCTATCCTCCTGGGCAATTGTCTTTATCAATTAAAGGGCTAAAACTCTGAAGGTCTTAGTAAAAAACTAAGGATAGGAACAACACCAGAGTAGAAAATTTTTTTTCAAGTTAGAAACTTCAATATTATTCATTCATTAGTATGTCTCTTATACTTTGATGGATTCATAATCATCCATGTGAATACTCCCTTCATTGCTACAGATTACAAACTTCTCCATGTTTTTTCAATGAGTACAGTTCTTGGCATATCTTTCCCATAAATCCTCTATAGATCCACCTAAATTATTAGATGCCTCCTCTATTTTCCAGTATCTCTTGGATACCAGTGTGGCATCAAGCTTTCTGTCTATTAATCCCTTACTCTTGTTATATGGTCAGGATATCTCCTCCAGTAATATTTAATATTTTTAACATAATTTTTCCCTTCTTTTTATTTGCCCCCTTCTCTTCCTCTCCTCTTTCCTGCTACTTTTTTTCTCTTTTTCTCTTTCTCTTTCTCTCCATTTTTCTATCTCTGTCTCTTAAACACATGCTCACCATTATGTGTAATGCACACATTAATTATTTTACAGAATTTTACATGTGACCATAAAGAGTCAGAGAATATTTTTGTTCAGTTACGTCTCAGTCTTTGTGACCTCATTTGGGATTTTCTTAGCAAAGATAGTGGAGAAGTTTATCATTTCCTTCTCCAGCTCATTTTACACCTGAGGAAACTGAGTATTAAGTGACTTGTCTGGGATCACATAGCTAGGAGTGTCTGAAGCCAGATTTGCCCTTGGGAAGAGGAGTCTGCCTGACACTCTCTCCACTGCACCACCTAGCTGCCTCAGAGAATATTGGTGTTAACAGAATGGGCCTTGGTGACAGCCAGAAGCATCATAGAAGCAGTTACTAAATGTGGGACGCTGTAAATACTGGAAATACAAAGTAGAAAAATTAATATTCTTGCCATAGAGGTGACTAGGTGACACAGGAATTAATCAGGAGTCATTGTAGATCTAAGTGCAGATCTGGCCTCAGACACTATTTAGCTTCTGCTGTAGTTTCCTCAGCTGTAAAATAGGGATAATAGTCCCTGCTTCCCAGGGTTGTTTTGAAGACCGAATGAGAACTTATCCAGTGCTTAGCACAGTTCCTGGTACTTTGTGGGCACTTAACAAATCAGTGCCTTCAAGGAGCCTCACATTTTAATGATGAACACAACAATAAGATATATACAGTACAAATGAGAGGAAATGCAGTAGTGGGAGTTGATGTAAAGTGGGAATAGGGAGGGAACCAGGAATAGCTTCTTAGAGCTGGTAAGATTTGAGCTCTTGAATGAATCCAGGCAACCTAGGAAATAGAGACCAGGAGAGAGAATGTGTTAGGCATGTGAAATAAGTAAAAGGTAAAAGGTGCTTTTTTTTTTTTTTTTTAAGCAGAGTTAAGATAGGTAGTAGTCATGAGCGGAAATGGCAAGGAGATTAACATCATTTGCTCTTAAGATTATGTGGAGGAAGTAGAAGGTAAAATGATTAGCAAGGAAAGGAATCTAAATTGTCCTGGATTCTGAAGGCCAGACGATTTCATATTTAAGCCAAGAGGTAATGGGGAGGGGCAGCTAGGTGGCGCAGTGGATAGAGCACCAGCCCTGAAGTCAGGAAGACCTGAGTTCAAATCTGGTCTCAGACACTTAACATTCCCTAGCTGTGTGACCCTGGGCAAGTCACTTAACCCCAATTGCCTCAGCAAAAAGCAAAAAAAAAAAAAAAAAAGGTAATGGGGAATCAGTGAAAATTATTAAGTGGAGTAGATGGGAGTAGATGTGGTTGGATTTGGACTTTAGGAAGATCACATAGCTAAGATGAGAATGGACCTGGAGTGTTAGAGAGACTGGAAATAGAGACCTGTATCAATAGGCGATTGCAATTGAGGTGATGAGACCCACACTGAGGGTAATTGCAGTATCAAAGGAGAGAAGGAGCCTGTATGTGAGAGGGACGTGACAGGACATGGCAACAATTTGGATATATGACATGAGGGCAAGTGATTCCAGAATGGTAATTGAGATGGTGAGCCTGCATGCCTGGGAGAATGGTGACAAAAGTACAGAAGAGGGAATGGTTTGTGGGGAGATGTAAAGAGTTGTTTTGTGTGTGTTGAATTTGAGATGTCAATGAGGTACTCTGTTCAAGATATCCAATAAGCAGCTGTTAGTATGAGCCTGGACCTCAGGAGGGAAGTTAGGGCTAGATAAATAGATCTGAGAATCCCCTGAACAGAGATGATAATTGATCCTATAGGAGCTGATGAGATCATTGTCCCTCTTGGTACCTGTCCAAGATGAATATATTGATGAATTAATTGAATCAGCTGCCCCTTTAACTATGATGTTGTGATATGGGTACTACATTTTAAATTGAATTTTCTTTGTTAACATAAACAATGGGAACATTTCAGTCTACGAAGAAAAGGTGAGGTAGTTGTATTTGAAACAAATTCTGTTACATAGTTTTAAAAAGCATATTAAACACAATAACAAACTCGTTCTGCTTTATCTCCTTCTAAACTTCCATTTCCCTCTGTGTATTTGTTTAGTCTTTTACCGATAATCTTTTATTTTTTCATTGTCATTATCTACCATTATCCTGCTCCCCACAAAGTCCTCATAATAAATAAGTATAATCAATTAAAACAAATCAGGCTGTATAGTATATAATACTTTTTTAAAATCTACCTTGTATTTCCAGTTTATCTGCTGGATCTCTTTTAAATGACTATGGCTTTTGATGAATCTTTGTAATTTTCTGGGGCTTCATGCATTTAAAACAATGCCATCCCAGTGCCTCAAGCATTTATTGTGATTTACCCATTAGTATGAGCATCTGAAGAATTTTACCAAATATTGGGAATTCCCTCTATTTAAGGACTTTGAGGTAGGATGTATTTGATGACTTTGTTAAGCACACATACCTCATATGATATTGATTCCCAGCAGATTATTGAATAGAATGGTGGGTTATATCTGTTTTGCTTTTTCACTGTCCCCCATATCTAGGATGCATTCCCTCCTCACCACCACCTCATAAAATCTCTCTTCAAGATGTTGTATAGTCACTTAGTCTGTCTGACTCTTTATGACCTTATTTAGGATTTTCTTGGCAAAAATGCTGGAATGGTTTGTCATTTCCTTCTCTAGCTCATTTTACATATTAGGAACTGAGGCAAATGGGGTCAAATGACCTGCCTAGGGTTACAAATGCCTGAGATTGAATTTGAACTCAGGTTCTCCTACACTGAGGCCCCACACTCTAGCCACTGTGATACAGCTCAGGTAAGATCAGAAAACCCTTTCTAATCTTAATATGCCCTTCCTCTCAAATCATCTTGTGTCTGACCATTTTATATTCTTTATATATTTGTATGTTCTTACTGCCTTATTAAAATATAAGCTTTCAAAAAAGATAATTTTTTATGTCCAGCACAGTGCTTGGAACCACCTAAATACTTGTTGAAAGGATAAACTATTTATATTCAAATATGGGTAGATGTCACATGTCTCCTCTGATTCCTATGATCATCAGGGTGCATAGAGAGAGTCTGATTAGGAAAGACCTGGGAGTGGTTTTGTTACGTCTTAATAATCTTAAGAATGGAAAAAAAGGGGAAGGAAATACACTGATTATATGGAGAGAAAAGAAGTTTAGTGAGATTTATTTCACATAATCATGGTGTAGGAGTAGACATCTATACAAACAAGGAGTTGGGGGTAGAGGGGCAGCTGACATGAACCTCACTCATCTGAGAATTGGTCATCAAAAAGAATACACACACATACAAAAATATATTTTACTCATCAGTAAAATAGAGAGAAAACAGAAAAGGGGCAATTGGATAGAGGAATTAGTCTTAAGCAAAACAAATTCTAATCATGTAAGAGAAAATCAGCTCTTTTTGAAGTGAAAAAGAATGGGAATCTTAGGGGGTGCTACTGAATTGAGGAATGGAGAAACAAGTTATGGTATAGAAATGTGATGTAATATTATTTTGCCAAAATTTACCCACATAACAACCACCCAGGATTCCAGAGGACTAATGATGAAGGACTACCTTCTGAAAGGTGAAGGACTAAATGTAAAATGAGACAGATCTTTTTTAGGACACAGACAATGTAAAAATTTATTTTGATTAACTATGCATGTCTAATTGATTTTCCTTGTGTTCTCAGTGGAGATTGTAGGGAGGAGATTGGGGTACAAGAGTAAGAAGGTGCATCTTGCCTAATTTTAAAAGTGTGTGTATGTGTGTGTGTGTAAGCTTAGGGAACTCTGATCAACAAAATTATCACCCATATTTCCTGAGGATTCATGATGGCCACCTCCTGACAGAGAATGATAAAGATGTATTTTTTTTCTTTTTAGAAAAGATCAATGAAAAATATTGTTTTGCTTGACTATATATATGCTTGTAATCGATTTTTCTGCCTTGTTTTCCATTGGAGAGGAGGGTGATCAGGGGAGGGAAGTGGTGGAGAGAGAAGACTGATTTTTGAAAATAAAGTTTAATTAAAAAATAAATGCTTGTTGGTTATTTATAAATTTCTGTATGATTTTTAACATCTGTGTATGTGGTGCCTTACTAAAGAAGAGTCTTTAAGACTATTTTGTTCTGTCAATTGTAGTCTATTAAACCATGGTTACACTAAGCCATGGTTAACATTGAATTCTTAATATGTTTTGCTCCCCTTACTTATGTGACTGATCTCTTGTAGGAACCAATCATCAAATGCTTATTCCCTATTCATACTTTTATCAAGGATGTCCTCAGTTCTCAGAAAGACAATCCTCATAATGATTTTATAGAAATATGAAAAAGTAGAAATATGACTGGATAACTGCTGATGTCTTCTCAGTGATTTTGGAGGATGGGGATGAGGGTAGGGGTAGGCAACTAGTGTTTTCAGTTCTTTTAAAATCTTTCCCTTTGAGGTATCCTGAAAATTGATCCTCGGGGATCTTTAAAATTATTTTGCCTCTACCATAGAGTTTTATGCATTTCATCATGCTTCCTGATTTCTTTAAATTAATTTCCATTGACCATTCTTCAAATGCTGAGTTCCTTACCCACCCTTGAAAATGAATTAGAGTAGATAGTGGCATGTTAGTTCTATTTTCTATCCATTTGCTGTTCTCTTTCCAGTTTCATTTGCAAATGCTTTGAGGATGCTCTGGTTTGGCTAGATCTTATGACAAACTCTTTGCTGTCTTTTTTCCACTCTTCAAATGCTTCCTCCCTACCACTATTTTTTGAGGCAGTACTCATAATCTCACATCATCCTTTGCTATGTTTTATAAAGATGAGTTTGTACCTTCTACTGATGTCTTCCAGATTCCCTTCCAAAGCAGGGAGATTTTTTTTTTTTTAAGCTGAGACTATTTATGGACTCTTGACATGTATTGACTTTTCTAAGAAATGATGAATAGGATGAGTGTCCTTACTTGTGCCCATTTCTCACTTATTTTAAATAGTTGAGGTGATAAAATTGCATTGACTTTCCAGTTTTGTGTCACTTTTGATCTTTGTTCTGGCTAGTTGGTGATCTGCACAGCATACAGACAGCTAATTGTGAAATATCTCCTAGGTTAATAACTAGTTACTTTTTGTCTGATAAGATATAATCAGATTCATCTTTTCTGATGTTTTTTGGTATTCCACATGTTCAGTGACTATTTTCTTCAAGAAATTGGTTGCTATGGTAATAAGCCATGTTATAAGTTGGTAGATACTTATTGATCCTGCTGATTTGGGAAAACCACAGATCTCTACCTCAACAAGGCTTTTTACAAATAGTACATATGAATTTTAGTATCAGTGGATCTGAAGGAGAACTTTTCTTCCTGTCAACCTTCTAAGCAGTTTAAATTGGTAGCTATGGCTTATTAGAAGCCACCTTATGAGGTATTTTTTGAAAACAGCAAGATAAGGGAGCAAATAAGGGTTTAGTTATTATCCTTTGATACAATTACTTTCTGGACAGAATTTGATTTTTTTTTTCAGAAACAATGAAAATAAAACCCAAAATCTTAGTTATATTTCATATAAGTCTGGGCTGGTTTCTAAGGTTTAAACACTCCAACACTTCACCCATGGTGATGATAAACCTCCTCTGCTAGAAGAATAACAAAATAGACTTTTATACTATTTTATGTGTTCTCTTTGAAATCCTATTTAGCCCTGATATAGAGCTTCATAGATTCCAGCTAAGTTTGATTTATATTGTGGGAGAGAGGCCAGATTGCCCTTCTTTTCCTTTCCTTTGTAACTCCTAGCTCATGGTCAAGTCAGAATCTAGTGAGAATATTATTTTGAGGAGAATAATTTGATACAAGCTCACAGTTAATACCACTTCAGCTAGGCCTTGAGGTTTCACGTTATTCTTTTGGCTGCATGTTTATAGTGATTTACTGCTATTTGAAATATCACTACTTAGTTTCTTATTTTGTCATGATAAAATATTTGCAAAAGGGATAAAATTATGCAAGAAAACAGTATGTGCCCAAGTTGAATTCAAAGTCCTTGTGAAATAATTTCTATTGAAAATAACTAGGTGTTGATTATCTGAAGTCATTTACAGGGCTTAAATATTCAGAGTGTGTAAAGTATTCATTGAAGGTTTCAAAGCTGTCCAAAACTACTCCTAACTGGATTAGGCAGAAAAAGTCTAATGGAAGGTGGTGGACCTTGAAGTATATTAATGAAGAGTAATGGAAAATACATTTCTGTTGAAGGGGAAAGTGGGAGAAAAAATTGATAGGCAGCATTCTGAAGCAATTATTGATGGGACCAGATATGATCTGAGTGAAGGAGGAATGAGCTATGGAAAGACTGGATAAAGCCAAGCAAAGGTTTGACTTTGATTATATAATATGGAAGCCATTGTAATTTGGGAATGACATTAAGGATCCTTGGAGTAATTCCAGTGAAAAATAGTAGTGGTTTGGACTCAAGTACCCTGAGAATGAATATGAGCATTTCCTCAGGTCTGATTCCATATGGATAACAGAAAAGGATGAAGAGAAGACCCAACATTTTTTGTGCCTACGCAAGTAGGAAGGTAAGGCTGTTGCTTCTGGTGATTCAGCTGAGAAATATTGTCTGGCACTAGGACTTCAACTTACTAGCTTGAATGGTGGGTGAATCTATAAATCAAGTGGCCAATACCATTTTGCTCACCACCACAAATAACACAGGCACCTCCTCTTTTCCCCCTCTTCTCCCCCAAAGAAAAAGGAAGGTGGGTAAACATGGGAGGCTAAGTGTGAGAAAAAACCCAGGAGGAATTCCTTTAGAAAGGAACCTCAAGTTCATGTCCTTGATAAGAGAACCCTTTGGAACCCAATAATGCATTGTTGCCATTCCACTACCATCCCAACTTCTGCAGAATGTCTCATTTGGGCACTGGGAGAATGCCCATATTCCCTAAGCCAATCCTCAACATGGAAAAACATACTGGAATTCTCCAATTGCTCCCAACAGTCTCAGTTTATCATTTCAAGCTTTGCATAATGATGTCATTCTAAATGTTCACTCTAATATTTATTCTTACTACAGGATTCTATAACCCATTCATGAGGTTAATTGCTGTCCCTTGAACATATTTTCTTTTGTCCATTCCTTCATTATTCTCCAACCCCAACACTGTCTTTTAAGTTCATATCCTTGAATCCTATCACTGATCTGCTTTTTCTAATGTCTGTATCACATTTGTTAATTTTATTTTCAAAAAGTTGGTAATTTTTATATGTGGGTTCTTTTGACTTATTTGTAATCTCCCTGAATATTGGATTCTCAGATGGTTCCCCCTCCCCGCCCTCCTTATCTTTAACCCAGGCCTGAGACAAGAATTTCAGTACAACTTAATGAACTGATTCTTTCACAGCTTGTATCTTGTTCTCAATCTGATTTTAAGACTAACAACCTATCCTGTCTCTGGGAGGGTAGTTGTACTCTCCACAGAGACTTCCTTGGCTGTTCCCTGGTGCTGCTTGATCTTGAATAGGCTCATAGAGATGATGGGCAGCCTTTCAGATAGAATCCAGCTAAATCCTCTAGCTCAGCCATGCTTCATTTGGAATTCAGGCAAATTCTGGGGGTAAATTCTGTTGGGGCAAAGGTGGGAGAAATCCCCTCTCCCCCATGGCCCTGAAGTGCTCCTTTCTGAGAGTGAAGATGTTTGTTCCTGGCTGAAGGGTTTCATGACCCCTCTCGGTGGTTGGAACCCAGGCCACCAAAGTAGGGCCCTTAAAGAGCTACTCTCCTTAGTGGAAAGTGATCTGAGGGTCAACTCCACTGCTGAATGCTCATCCTGTTTTGGAGCTACCCCTTTACCTAGGGCTACACCTTCTCAGAAAAGACAGTATCTATCCACACTGGATTCATATTCTGGGATTTAGTTGCTGGAAAATTAAGGTTTCCTTCCTTTCAAAAAAGCATGCCTGAGAAAAAGCCCTGGCCAAGGCTCTGGCACAGCCTAACATGTGCACGGCTCAGTATCTTGGACTTGAGCACCTTGGTCAGGCTCAGGATTCAACTCCTAATTCTTTCCTTATCTCTGGGATGGGCTGCTCAAAGAAATCTGTTTCACAGGAGCCTTAAGTAGGCTTTCTTTTCTCTAACAGAACTGGTCCTAGGTTTCTTAGGGAAGCCAACTTAACCTTGTCCCGGGGCTGGTTTATTCCCAGAACTGCCTGCCCTGTGACTATAGACCAGCAGAGGGAGCTCTGACCATCCTGATGCAATCGAGGGACCCGAGGCACCTGGTCTTTGGGAGGTCTGTAATAATCTGGTCCCCATGTTGAGACTAGTGCCCACGGAGAGCCCTCAGGGGAAAACCTTTATCCTCAGTGCTTGTCACAGCCACCCAAGTGGCTCTGCCCACGTGGTGGCGTAATGAAGTTGCTTATCCATCTGTTCTTAGGGTGATCGTTGACCATATAGATGGATGAGGCCCCCAAAACGACTTATTGCCGAGGGAGATTCACCACAGCTGGTTCCACATAAGGAACAGAAGAGGATGAAGAGAAGATCGATGTTTTTTGACAGCTAAAAAGGTGACTTTGTGGGGTTAGCAACCCCACAAATTCCTGGAAGCCCCTTCTGAAACTGGGCCGGATTCAGACTGATTTGTGCCAATGTTCACTTCAGCCTGCTCCAACCTGTAACTTCCCAGGGGCCCCTGGTACAGGCCACTGTTCTTGGTTCAGGTTGGAGCCTAGATGTCTTCACCACGTTTCAGAGCAATTTCTTGGCTCTCCCTGCTCCCAGACGCTCTTTTCAGTAACCCACAAGTGAGAAGTATACTAGAGGGGAGATGGTATCAAGACAAGTAAAAAGGTGGATTCAGACAGAGTACTAAGGTCAGGGAGTTTGGTGATCATCAGTTTTAGGTGATGCTAAGGGCAGTGGTTGAAGCAAGTCAGCAAGTATTGATCAGGCACTTTACTGTGTGAGAGACACTGTGCTAAGTGCTTCACAAGACACAAAAGGCAGAACAACCTTACCTTCAAGGAGTTTGGTTAATAAGGGAGACAGCATGCAACATCTTATTTACATACAAGATATATGCAAAATAATTTCAAGAGAAGGGCAAGGGCTCTCTTGCAGAAGATGGAATTTTAGCTGCCTTTTGAAGGAGGCCAGATAAGCCAGGAGACAGAAATGAGGAAGAACATTATTCTGGAGATAGAGATAAGAAGGCAGAGTTAGGAGATAGATCTTCCAAAAGGCCAGTGTAACTAAATTATAAAGAAGATGGAGAATACTAAAGTATATGAAGACTAGCAAGGTAGGGAGGGATCTAGTTATGAAAAGCTTTAAAGGCCTCACATAGGGTATACTTTTTGATCCAGGAATAGAGAGCCATTCAAATTTATTGAATAGGAGGGTGGTGTAGTCAGATCTGGTCTTTAGGAGGATCACTTTGACTGCTGAGTAGAAGATAAACTGGCATGTAGAAAGATTTGAGACAGGAAGGAAGGAAGAAAACATTTATTAATTACTGTGCCAGGCCTTGTACTAAGGGCTTTACAAATATAATCTCATTTGATGCTCTGGTCAGTGCTTATAGGTAGGTACCATTTATTATTCTCATTTTACAGTCGAGGGAACCATCTGCAGTAGGAATGAAGTGATGACCCTTTTCACTAGCATAGTCATTGTGTGACTAGAAAAACAGGGACTTAGAAAAGAAACATGAAAGCAGAAATGGGAGGATTTAGCAATAGATTGGATATTAAAGTGAGTGTGAATGAAGAGCCTTGGTGACTTCTTCCCCTAAATAAGGGGATCTTGCTTAATATTTGGCATCACCCTGACTCCACAGATTTGTGACAATTCCATGAATTCCATGTCATCTGTGGGTGTTTCAACAAATATTTGTTAAATACTTACAGTCCTTAAGGGATTATGCTAGATGCTAAGAATACAAAGACAAAACTATTCTCAAAGATCTTACATTGTGCTGGAGGGATAGGAGATCTGCACACCTAAGTATAATGCCAGGAAACTGAGACAGAATAGAAAACTAATAATGGGGGAGTATTAGAGAAAGCTTCACAGAATTGTCCCAAGAACTGAGCCTTTAAGGAAGCTTACCAAGAAGTGGGAGGCAACAGTGCATTCCTGCCTTGAGACATGGCTTATATGAATGTACATAATGTAGGAGATGGAAAATAGAGCTGAGGGCCTGTACTGGAATAATTATTGTGAAAAGTAGAAAGCAGAGGATATAGTAGAAGTCAAGTTTGGAACATATAGTTTTAAAGGCAGAATTGTAAGAAATAAAGGTGGGATTGTGAAGGGCCTTGAATGCCAGGCAAGAATGTATTTTTCCTGTAGGAAAAGGGGGGGGGCCCTAAAAGTTTTTATTTGTGTTGAGTTGGAGAACAGTTTCCAAAAAGAGGGACATTAATGCCAGAGTTTGAGGATTACTCAGTCCTGCTGAGTTGCTATCAGAGGTGGCTCTATGGGTTGACAGGGTTGTCTCATTCCTAGTTCCCTTCTACTTTTGTCTGCACAAATTGACCCTCTTGGTCTATAAAGCCCAGGCTGTGTTGCCTAGAGTCATGGATTTCTGGACTGACCCTTGGTCTTAATCATTAGCCAGGAAGTCCTTTGTCTAGGAGCAAAAAGAAGCCTCAGGAATCATCATTTTTGCCTTAGACTTTTCCTGAGCAGAGGCCTCTGTGCTGGTCACAGAGCAGGTACTCAATGCTGATGGGAATCATAGACTCAGAATCTTACAACTAGAAGTGATCTTGAAAGCCTCCATTTTAGTCAGTTGTGCTTGAATCAATATTGGAGGTAGTACAAGATTAGAATCCAAGTTCTGTCTTTCTCCAAATTCAGTTAGCCCTGGAACTCACATTGGTGCATGACAGTCTAGGTTAGGAACTGGCTACAACTGATGACGTAGAGATGAGAGATACAGAGGAGTCCGAGAATAGGAGATAAGAGGGGCAGGAATGAGAGATCCAGAGGAGTTTTAAGAATAATGATGAGGAATGAAGTGAGGCAAATCTAGCAGTAGCAGGAGTTGGACCCTGGATTACCCAGTATGTGGGGCAGAGAATTAGCTCCTCTGAGGTAGGGACAGGAGGGAGACAATTATGAAGATGTGGACACAACAGGAACGTAGTCATTAAAGTAGAACAAATGGTCAGATAAGAGCAAGAACATCAGGATCACTCTTCCAGGTTGTATGCCCAGGATTGTATTTCCAGTGTCTTATGGGTAGGAACAAAGGAAATTAGCTCAGGTCCAGGCTGAGCAGAGTTGAACTTAGGTGGCTGTGGGTATTGGGAGTTTCAGTTCCTGAGTCAAGATCAGTCTCAAGGATGTTGATGCCAGTGACAACATCTCTAGGCCCATGCTGCTTTCAACCCTGGGTGAAATGAGTTTTAAAGTCACTTTTGTTGTTCACTGAAAGGCTTGTGCTATGTTATGATTGTATCCTAGGTACAGGATTTCCAGTCAACTGCCATCTGTCTTTACCATGGGCATACATACATGTCTGCTGTGTGTGTCTATTCTTTTATCTTGTCTATGTTAAGAATGGTATGTTGTGAGCACATTCCATCAATCCAATCCCTAAAGATTTCTCTTTTTGTACCCAGTTCTGGCTATGGCTATAAGTGCTCATCAGTCTTGATATATGCCTCTGTTCAGTATTGACTATCATCACCTGCTTCTAGTTAGTGCTAGTTATGATCACAGGATCTCAGATAGGCCATGGGACTTTAAGAGACTTAGTCTAGGCTGTGATTAGAGTATTTAGTCAATCTTGGTTGTGAGCACAGATTAGCCCTGGCTATGACCACAAAGATCTGATCCTATTAGTGTTGGGCTTTGCCCCCATACATACCAGATACTTCTAGCTCGAGACTTATTCTGGACACAGATGAAGGCTGCAGGTTTGATGCAGAGAGCCTGTAAAACACCTATAGGTGAATCTCTGTCCATATGTCTCTGTGAGATTGGGGACTGTTTTTCTTTTTTGTCTTTTTTATCTCCTCAGCACTTAGCTTAGTGTCTGCCATGTAGTAAGATTCAATAAATAGTTCACTTATTGAGTTTCTGTTAATGTGTATCTGTGTATATATGCATGCCCCTCTCTGATCTCGACTGCTAACCTGACAGAGAAGGGGCTGGGGAAGGGAGAGAGAAGCTAGCCTTTGAGGATTGAGATGGAGTTTGGGGAGTGGTGGGGGTTAGTCTTGGGTATTCCAGCCACTGGGAGAAGATTTCACAGTTTCCCAGGAGAAGGCTCTTGTCTGAGCCAACAACACCTTTCTAATTAGTCCTGATGAGAAGAAAACATCTCACCTCCCTCAGGGAGCAGGGCACAATGGGATCTCCAAGCACCACCCAACCTCTTTCTCCCTGCTCAAACCCAGGAGCTTTGGCTCCATTCTGTGGATAGGGAAACCAAGTTTCGGAAATAAGGATGAAATTTAGTGGGAGTACGGATTCTTGGTCCCTTGGCTTCTTGTACCTAAATCCAATAATGCAAAGACACAATTCAAAAGGAACCTTCAGGCAATCTTTTCCTGGCCCCAAATAGGCAACCTTTATCCAGTTATTCCTGCCCAATCCTGATTAAATCTGTGTCCTGTCTGTCTAACGCATGGTTGTATTTCCCTGTATCTTTGTGTCTACTAGATCTTTGTGTTTGAGTCTTTTCTGGACTCCCCCAAAATTCTCACAGTAGAAGAGGTTGTCCTGAATTCTTCCTACTTGCATTCCAGTCTAGCCTTCGGACATTTCACCCCGCCCACAGTAGCTGAGGTAAAGATAAGGGAGAGCATACTCAAGGGGAAGAGAGAACAGTCAGGTTATTGTTTTAAAGGTTCTGATGCCTTCACTTTCAGACTTTTCTCTTCCCCCCACCCTAATCCAGTTAATCGACCTCTAAACCTAGTGGGTCACCTGAAGTTTCCTTTTCTCATCTGAGACAAGGGATGAGGGAGGAGGCAGGGTTGACTTGGCACTGTGTGGGAGAAGTCAAAAGGGATACCCCACTCCAGACACTTCACCCTCTCCCAACCATGAAGAATTAAAATTAGTTTATCTTCAGTCTTTTCCTTTCCAATCAGCCAATGTTTTCATTTCTCCGTCCATCCTTCTGTTCTCCTGCGCCTCCCACTACTGGGAGGTTTCTCAATCGGCTTGTCCAACTGTCCACAAGCTACCCAGGATGTAATCCGCTAGGTGTGATTAGGTTTGCTCCTTCACCTGGCTTTTTTCCCCCCTAAAGTAAACTTCCCCTCCCCTCTTCTTTTCATCACTCGAGCTGGGAATTCTCTGCTTTTGACCAGCGAGTGTTGATTTCATTATAACTCACGTCCAGCAGGGGCTTTCGAGTCCAAGGAAACCTGGTGGTGAGATTCTGTAAGGGATTTCCTGGAGCCGGGACTGATGCAGTGAACCAAGGTCCATCAGCACCGGACAGCGCCTGTAGGGTTGGTTATGGTTTGCCGGAGTAGGTTGAAGTGATTGCTAGGTTTCAGGGGGAGCAGGGCGGGGAGGGGCTGAACTGCCCGCGGGCTGGGAGTTGCAAGGAGGGGGCGGGCACAGGCGGGGAATTTGGGCTAGGAGGGGCTGACATTCAGATTGGCTGGCTGTAGTCACGTGGACGCACCCTTATAGGGTCCAGCTCTCAGTGGCCGTGGACTAGGAGCTCGGACAGAGCCGCTGGCAGAGCGCTCACCTGCTGCCCCCGCCCTGCCCTACCCTCGCTCTTCCTGCTGTCTCTGTCACCGCTCCCAGGCCTGATACAAAGTGCTTCAGGACACAGAGAAAAGGAAGGAAAGAGAGTACCGGGGACTCCCTCGGGGTGTCTGAGGAGCCTGCGCGTCCTCTGAGCCCTGGGATCCGTCGGGGCCCGCGCCGTCTGACCGTCAGTGCGCGCCGGGCCCGAGGGGAGCCGGGAGAAGCCGGCCTGGGGGGATGCGCCCTGGTCCCCCGGCGGCTGGCACCGGGCACCGGGCTCCGGGTAGCGCAGTGCTAAGACAGGCAGCGGTAGCGACAGCGGGCGGCCAGGAATCATGGTCCGTTTCGGGGACGAGCTGCCCGGGCGCTATGGAGGAGCGGGCCCGGCGGGCGGCGGCCGGGGTGGCGGTGGGGCCGGGGC